>CM002480.1:25918206-25941170 GCA_000325765.3 Leersia perrieri
GAGCAGCCGAGCAGGAGCAGGTGGCCAGCCAGCCAGGCAAGGTAAGTTTCTTTGTTCTTTGATTCTTTCCCCTTTCTCAATTTCATTTTCTCAGGATCTGAATGAATAATGAATACCAAATTAAAATATGGATTGATACTTTGATTTATTCATTTGTAGATGAAGAGATGTAGAACATTAAAATCATTTTACCAAGTTCAATCCTCAAGTGAATCAAACCCAACCGAACAAATTGGACAACCGCATAATTCCAATCCAATCCTAGATCCAGATGCAGATGATTCCAACTCAACCCCAGATACAGTAGAAACAGGTGCTAGTAACAATGAAACAGAGATGCAAGAGCTGCAGGACAATGTTGTGTTTGATCGAAATTTAATTGTTGCTGACCCCGGGCTTCGCACACCAATTGGATGCCAATATTAGAGATGCTGTTAGAATGGAGTATGTATTATTGGGTCCATGTCAACAACAACAAGTTGATCATACATATCCACAAACCAAAATAGGCAATTTGAATAGGAGTTTTCAGAAATCATGGTTCAAAAAACACAAATGGTTGGAGTACAGTGTTGCTAAAGATGCAACTTTCTGTTTTTATTGCTTTCTTTTTAAGCAACCGCGAGCTGAAAATTATGGTTTTGAGTGCTACAGGGGTGAAGGGTTTAGGTATTGGAAAAATGCAACTCACTCCTTTGATGCTCATGTTGGTGCTGTCAATAGTGCTCATAATAATGCTAGAAGACATTATGAAGCATTTAAAAACCAAAGACAAAATGTTAGACATCGGATAGTTACATGAACCCAAAAACAAGATGAAATTTATTTGGGTCGCATTACTATAATATTGGGTGTTGTACGATTTCTTCTATTGCAAGCTCTTCCCTTTCAAGGTCATGATGAGTCTGCTAGCTCAAAAAATAAAGGGAACTTTTTGGAGATGATTGAATGGTACAAAAACAAGGATGCAAATGCTAAGAAATTACTTGATAATGCTCCTGGCAATAATTTAATGACTTCAGGGAAGATACAAAAGCATTTCAGCCAATGTTGTGCTGAAGAGACCCTTAATGTCATCAAGTCTGATATTGGGGATAAGAACTTTGCGATACTAATTGATGAGGCAAGAGATGCATCTATCAAGGAGCAAATGGCTTTAGTTTTGAGGTTCGTTGCTGCTGTTCCAGATTTTATTTTTTGTTTTTTGTGTATATTTTGCAAGCAAAATGAAAGTATATACTAATAAAAAGGCTTCTTTTCATCTACAGGTATGTCAATAACACTGGACATGTGATCGAAAGGTTTGTTGGGATTCGTCATGTCACCGACACAACTTCAGCTTCACTGAAGGTAGCATTGGATGCTATTTTGGCTGATCTTGGACTTTCTATCCAACAAGTGCGAGGGCAAGGATATGATGGGGCATCAAACATGAGAGGGGAGTTCCATGGGCTGCAACGACGGGTAATGGATGAGAACCCATATGCCTTTTATATACACTGTTTTGCACATCAGTTACAACTAGCAGTTGTTTCCGTTGCCAAGTGTTGTTCTTCTGTGTTGGATTTCTTCAATTATGTTAATATGATAGTCAACACCGTTAATTCCTCTTGTAAGAAACATGATCAATTGGCCCAACAACACCATGACAATCTTGTGGAACAATTAGAAACCGGTGAAATTTTTAGTGGAAGGGGAAAAAATCAAGAGACTAGTCTTGCAAGGCCTGGGGATACTAGATGGGGTTCACATCACAAAACCTTGTGTCGCCTTCAACTTATGTGGGATGCGGTTTTGGAGGTATTAGAGAATATGTGTGAAGATGCCACAATATCCACTCAAAAAACCACAGCTGCAGGTTTATTATTAGAAAAAATGGAGAGTTTTGAGTTTGTACTTATATTGCATCTTATGATCAAGATATTGGGCAAAACTAATGATCTTTCACAATGTTTACAAAAGAAAGACCAAAACATTGTTCGTGCTGTACGATTGGTTGGGACAACATTGCAAAAAATCAATGACATAAGGCAGCATGGTTGGGATGCTCTTTTTGAGGAGACAAAAAACTTCAGTCTCAAACATAATTTAGTTGTGCCAAATATGAGCGATGAGATAACTAAGAGAGGTCGTTCTAGGGGTCGTGGTGGCCAATTGGTAACTTACTTCCATCATTTCAGCAATGAAATATTCAATGTGGTACTGGATGAGATTATTGTTGAGTTAAATAATCGTTTTGCTGAAAGATCTACTCAGTTATTGAGATGCATTGCTTGTCTTAATCCAAGGAATTCTTTTGCCAATTACAATGAAGACAAGCTAATTGAACTTGCTCGGATTTATGCTGCTGATTTCTCTGAATATGATTGTATTGTCCTAAGAAACCAACTTGACGCATTTATTTCTAAGGCGAGAGATGATCCGGATTTCACAACCTGTTGTGACCTTGGTAATCTTGCTGTGAAGATGGTTCAAAGTGACAGGCATACATGCTTTCCATTGGTATATCGCTTAATTGAACTAGCCTTAATTTTGTCTGTTGCAACGGCTACAGTAGAAAGAGCCTTCTCAGCTATGAGCATTATTAAATCAGAGCTACGGAACAAGATGAATGATAATTGGATGAATCATTGCATGATTTGCTACATTGAACGAGATGTTTTTGCTAGTATCGAAGATCGCAAGATTATAGATCATTATCATGCTATGAGGACATGGAAGCACAATATGCCCATCTAGAGGTATATCATTCTTTTTTTTTGTTATTTGCAGTAATTAAGCTCTTATCATTTACATATGCATTATCGTTTTGTAGGTTCGGCTTCAAGTTCGCTTCCTACTATTGATGAAGATGAAGCGTGAAGATCTCGAAAATATGTCCTACTTGGTATGCTCATGAAACTTTTGTTACAACATTTTTTTTTTGTAATTTTATCGTATTTTAGTCTTTAGTGTATGAATTGGGTTATCGTGGCCTTCAATTTGAGCCCTAGGCGTAGCCAAATACTGGTTCCGCCACTGCCTTCAGGTGCAGATGATTAGAGAAACTTAATTTGAGCTATCAATTGTTACAATTAAGGATTATACAGATATACTAACTTATATATCCATATCTATACTGACTGAGTGCTTTGGGGCCGGGAGCCCTCATGTTATTCGTAAAAATTTGGATGTTTGATTTGATGGAATGTATTGTCGTGCCCGTAGATTGTATTGGTAGTTGTTTATGTTGAAAAACTCTGATGCATCGGGCGAGGGGCGTCGGTCCAAAATGGTGGTGACCCCGTGCTGTTAATGTTTGGATGGTGGTTTCTGAGATGATGGGCAATGAAGATTTAGGGTGGTACGGTTCTAGGCGAAAGCCTAGCTCAGTGTCTGCTGGACTGACAGCGGCTACGCTTTCGGACGTCGTAACCCTCTTGAGGGCGTGGTCGAAGTACCTCCTGCCTCCCTACTGTTGCGAGGATCTCTAGGTGAAAGCCTTATGACGATGGTGTGTTGTAGGCGTTGTTTTAGGAGTCTTCGTTGTTGTGTCTTTGTTGAGTTAGCGGCGGTCGGTTCGGTGTTTGATCATCTCAGTGGTTGTGTTGTGTTGGTGGCGTAGGGTCAGGATGGTGCACTTGGATGCATACCCAGCTTCGATAGTTTAATGTCGTTGTATTCTTTATTATTATTTTTTTCTCTTAATTTTAATAACATTTGAATGGCCTCCTTCGGCCATCCGAAAAAAAAAGGTTTATCTGTTTTCATACCTATCCGGTTACGAGTATAATTATAGCTTACTCAGATTAATTGATTAATCGTTACAAAAGGTATATATGGATATGCAATAATGCAAACAAGTACTTCTCCCCGCACCCCGCCTTATGCGACAACTCGAAGACGTAACACACATTCCAGAAGAATGAGCTGAGGTTGACAAAAGGATAAGGCATCCTCATCCTCTACCTACATATTTAAAATCGAGATTAGGTGTCCAGTTAAATCCTAATACGAATGAGTTGCAAAAGTAGTGTGTATCTTAGAAATCTGGGACTCTTGGAAATGTTTAACTGGCCATCTCGAATGATAGACAGCGACTGAATTGTTTTGTTAACACTGACAGTTTTCTCCCAAAATCTTAATAAAATTGGTCGACCGAATCTTTCGGCCGACCCGGCTAAAATAAAAAAAACACCGACAGACAAACAACGGAAGAGTGATCTCAAGAAAGATCCGATAGAACACGATATCATTTTGATCATAACCAGACGAGTTTGGTTAAGCTAACGGATTATTGTAATTCGGTCCGGATTAAGACGCATGCAGTGAACGATGCAGATCATGCGTGTGCGTTGAGAACTCTCACGTCAGCAGAAATTCTCGTGCTATCCGGTTAGCTGAAATTGCACTGATTTGTCGGTGTGCAGATGTCCAGGTTCTTGTTTCTGAAGGCAGGTAAGGTAATAGCAAAACTGTAGATGTGAAAGGAAGTAGCCTTTCTTTTAATCATGACATCAGAAAAATGGTATTGCACTGAAGATTGGATCCTACGAATGCAGACGATATTTATTTTCCAATGAGAAATAAAAGAAAGAAATGCTCGAGTGAAAAAGTGAGAACAGTTAGGGGTTGGTGAAGAGTTTGCCTTTTTCCCAGCTAACTGTTTGTTCCATGCATGATACATGCTTCAGCTGCTGCTTCATCATCAAATGCTCGTCTTCTGATAACATCTTGCATTTTCATTTACAAAAACCTTTTTCCAACTACGACCAAATTAAGAAGCTAAGAAGTAGGAACAAATTTGTAACCTTTTCAGCTCTGTTGTCTATGAATATTTCTTCTAGTTGCTCAGAAAATCAAATTAAGCACAGATAAATCGGCATTATATTCAGGTTACAAATTAAAATGCTTAGAATTAAGGTAGATAAACCATGACATAGACAATAGATTGCTCATCCTTCATGATCCCCACATGTGTCATTAAGAGGACTCATCATCACTGACATCAGATGCGTGCCCTTGTTATAAGCTGGTCAAGTCTCCTCCAGATGATTATTTTCCTCCGATGTTCGTGGCCTGACAACCAATTAAGCTTAACCTGCAGCAATGTTTTATTAATACATTGGTGTAATGTAACCGCCATTAAGCATTTAAGCTCTGCCAATTGATAAATACAACTAGGTAAGCTTAGCTTGGCAGTGTATTAAGACTTGTTCATATACTATTATGCTCTAAACATCATGCATGCATAGATGTGTACACCTCTGTTTAAGAAACACGTAATTTATATTCTGTGATTTTATTTTTGCAGGTGAAGGCATATCCATTTGTGTTGATGGGATATTCCTAGGATAGAAGCATCCAATTTAGTAAACGGTGTGTAAAAATACGGCATGTCTCCCGTACGTGCTTCATGTTGGCGACCTCTTCTCGCTCGCAATTTAACTAATAATTTTCGTCCTATAATATACTGTCAGGCTGTGGTTCAGAGTGTACAGTATCCTGTTAACTGAACAAGCTAGGAGACTATCTGTTGGGTAATTAACAAAAACATCTAGAGACGCAATCAATGAACGCAATTAACCGGTCGAGAGAGAGAATTAATTTGGCTCGTCAGGCGTTGATCAGCATTGCATCATTATCTGATCGTCTTGAAGCCTTGAAACGAAACAAATGCAGGCTTGCAGCGATGGAAGCAGAGAGGAAGCTTCAGAATTGTATTCCACATGCAAATGGACTTCGTGAGGGTATGATTAGTTCAGAATCTGTATAAAAACAGTGGAATTAAACAGGAAGATGTCTTGACTAGCGAGTAGCTACTAAGTACTGGTAGCATTGATTCCATGATCAGGAAATCGATCGTGGTCGGTGTGGTGTTCTTGGTCCCAGCATCCATGAGAATGAACACTGACAGTTGGGAGTCACACATGGCGGCTGGCTACACATGGACACTGATCGTGATTGATCGAAACTCAAGTCTCAACGAGTCTGAAACTCTCAACTTTCTGAAGCAGTGTTGCAACTGCATGCTGCGCGTGTAGTGCCACGTCATTGTGGATGGCCCGTCTCATTCATCAGGCTCCCACTGTTTTTGCTGTTGGCTTATAGACCACAGCGAAAATATGAATTTTAAATCTATTTTTTAAAGTTGAATTTAAGATTTTTTCTGTCATTTTTGGAAATAGTATTTCATACTCCCTCTGTTTTTTAAATGACGTTGGTTAGTTCAAAAGTGATACTAAACACGTCAGGTATTAAAATACGGAGGGAGCATTATAAATAGTATCAGGTTTTATCTATAAATATTTTTTCATTGCTTTGTTTAATGCTTATTTAACGATTGCATCGCGATGATCCAGGGCCCAGAAAAAGGTACGGGGAATATCCCCCCGTGGGGTCCACCAGTCAGTCTCTCGTCCTTCCTACCACGGTCTCCCGTCCCCTTCCTCCGTCCCTTCATTTTCCACTGCCATTGGATTGGAGCAGCGAGAGATATTCATTCAGATATCTCTTTGCGAATTAAGCGTCTGTCAGCTTTCCATGCTCGATTGATTCCTACTAGCTAGCGAGCGCGTGGCTCGTGCGTGCGTGCGTCGTCGTCTTGGCCTTTTTCTTTCCGAAACAGGAGTAGTTAGCAGCAGTAGCAGCTAATCTTGGCCCTAACCACCAGCAGCCAAAAGCCGTGCGAGTATTAATTGCCCTTTGGATCAGCACAAGGGCAGCTTAATCCATCCTCCTCCTGTAGGCTATGGAAGCCATTGGTGATACACGCAACGAGGAGGTGGAGGAAGAGGAGGAAGAGGCGGTGTACTGCGCGGTGGGGAAGGAGGCCGGGAAGGAATGGAAGGCGAACCTGCTATGGGTGCTCGCGAGTTTCCCCCGGCGAAGGCGCGTCGTCTTCATCCACGTCCACCGTCCTCCCTCCCGGGTCAATATGAGTATGCTAATCAATTAGTTAATGCTAATCATAATCCATCTTAATTAGCTCTATGTTTTCTTGAATTCACTCGTTTCTGCTGTTCGATCTTGTTGCAGTTCGTTTCGTTTGCAGTTTAATTTTATGGGTTCTAAGTTGATCCATCTCTAGCATAGTAGCAATGTCTTTCTTCTGATGAACTCAGTTCAGAGAAGCTTGTTTTGTTTCTTGCATTTATATCTCCATTTGATTAGCCACTTTACAAATGGCAACATTTCGAACTCTGCATTCCGGACCATTTCGTCTTTCTTTTTGCGGAGAATTTGACTCCTATTCAGGGGCTATCTAAACTGTATGAGATTTTTTTTTTTGTCTATAACTTTTCTCTGCTTTTCGGTTTGAACTGTGCTAAAAATTCAGTTTTTCTTATCTGCAAATGCCTAAACGCACTTTTGTTTTTCAAATCTACTTTGCGAATAACCAAAAATAATTCAAACCCACTTCCTGGAGTTCGACACACGCGAATTCTCTGAAAAGAACCGACAGTTTCTTTCCTTTCTTTTCGACGATAACAATCGATAATTCATTCTGCTGTCTCCTCCATGGGAACTGGGGCGCTTGATAGTTGATA
This sequence comes from Leersia perrieri, assembly GCA_000325765.3. Classification (NCBI taxonomy): domain Eukaryota; kingdom Viridiplantae; phylum Streptophyta; class Magnoliopsida; order Poales; family Poaceae; genus Leersia; species Leersia perrieri. The sequence goes on from CM002480.1 coordinate 25,925,736, forward strand.
CTGCAGCTGTTCTATGTGCAGTTGTGCACTGCTCACATTCTTTTTTCTTTTGTTGTTTTCAGGCCGGAATTTGTTTTCTGACTTGTGGTGAATTATTTAGGGGAAAATTGCATAGACATCGATATCTTGGACAGCTTAAACTACTGCTCAAAATAATCTTATACAAATACATCACTGCCAAGTGGACATTACTATATTTCTGTCAAGCCGTATATCCATCTTCTGCTAAAAGCATATTCACTGTTCGTATTTTCATTCTAAGAATTGCAATGCTAGCTCTGACCTTAATCAAGTTTTGAAATATTTTCCCTTTAATTCGGTAAAATGTTGGACTTGGCCATTCCACCTAGTACTAGCATTTTCTGTAGTACTGACTACAGCTAACACTTTATGTTCTGTTTTGCTTTTCCACCAAATCTGTCAATCTGAAGGTTGTTGGCTTTTGTTTTTACGTTCCTACTTTTACAATACCTTTACATTACACTTTTGTGTTCCAAGATACTGTCTTGTGACACTTTTGTACCTGTGGATTTGCAGTGGGGGCATGGGTCCCAGTGAGTCAGCTTGCAGAGGAGGAGGTGAATGCATACAGGCAGCTGGAGGAGGAGAAGATCAGCAAAGTCTTAGATGATCTCTTGGACATTTGCAAAAGTCAAAAGGTTGAAACCGGACTACTCCTTGATTGATAAAGAGCTCATTGTTTTCCATTTGATCCTTCTTGCTGTCAATATCAAATGCTAGTCCCAACTCAACACCAGCCATAGGCTGTGTTCTTATGACAGTCTCCTTCTTCTCCATATGCAGCCTGGGTTGCTAACAAGTTGCTGAAAAACTCGCAGGTCAATGCGAGCAAGATCATCTTCTCTTGCGACGATACCGTGACAGGTCTCCTCCATCTCATTGATGATCATGGGATCACTGAGCTTGTCATGGGTGCTGCATCTAACAAGGCCTATTCAAGGTATGGTTGTATTGTTCTTGGAATCCTAATACATACAAATCCTGCTCTCGCTGTCGGTATTGCTGTTATCAATCAGCCCAAGAGCTGGCCAACCCAGCTTGGCGTATGGATTGCTGAATTCAAAGGCAATGATCTGGATGCAATGTGATGATAGGAAAATGCGGGCGCCGAGATCTAAGAAAGCACAGAAGGTGCAACTGAAGGCGAGCCCCTCTTGTAAGATTTGGTTTGTCTGCAAAGGAAACCTTATCTGCACCAGGTATGCATGTGTGACCCAAAAGTCTGAATGCCAACGATGCAACTTGCAAAAGCCTTTGTTTTTCTTCTCCCTGTCTAGCTCAAAATGGGACAGGTATTTGTACATTTCTATGATAGCACTGACAAAGACTGAAGACCACCTTACCATTCATTATATAAGGAACAGGATAGAAACTATGGTGGCGTTGGCATATTTCCTGACATAATAATTGTCTGAAAATTTACCGTTCTTGTGTAAGCATTTTAGTTTTTCTTTCACATAAATACAAAGTTGACAAACTGAATTAGGTCAGAAAAAAATCATTTGATCTACTGACAATATGATAGTGTTTATTAAAAAGGACTAACAAAATAACAAATATTGACCAAAATCAATAACTGCCGAAGCACTGACATTGCCTGGACATCTTAGTTTACGACATGTTTTTCTCTGAACTTTTGACATTCCTCTCTTAGCTTTCTAGCTGCTCTCATATATATGAAATGAAACCACAAACAGTAGCAAAAGCATGTAGTTGCAAACAGAAGTTTTTTTATAAGAATAACCTAATCTACCAATAACATGATAGAGTGTATAATAACAGATTACTAGTAAAGTATCAATTTTTTAACAAAAACATTACCTGTCAAAGCACTGACATTGCCTGAATATTCTAGTTTGTGGCGCATTTTTCTGAACTTACGACATTCTTATAAACTTTAGCTGTTCTCACGTGAAGAATATCTGAAATGAACCACAGGCAGTAGTAGGAATCATGTAGTTACAGGTCATAAGATGTTTTTTTTCTGAAAAAAATATCAGGAGGCTGTTATATTTCCTTCAATTGCATTTATCTGATCCTATATAGGGAGGTGAACGAGGTACTCAATAGAACAGGATCATCGACAACTAGCACGAGTCCCAGGTCGAGCACTTCTGATAACTCGAGGTCGAGATCCTCGCCACGCGTGCACAGCGTAAGCAGCGAGCCATTCGGTATGCAGGATTCAGCCGAACCGACATCATTGTCAGTTGATCAGACTCCTATCAGGGAGGACAATGCCATGGATAACAGCACTGAGGGTTTTAACCATGAAGCAACTGATGTTGCTAGTTCATCAACAGTACCGGTGTCTGAAAATTTAGAGGCTGAGCAGAGATCAGCCGCTACTGTTGTGCAGTCACTGCAACAAATTGAAGAGGACTCACCAACACCTTCAGGGCATGGTTCGGTACGTGCATTTTTCAGAAATTACACAGTGTAATAGTTGCAGAAAAATGTCGTTTTCAAAGAAAATATTGTTGCAAAAAGGAAAAGGAGACTATGTATGGTCAATATGTTATACTTCCTCCGTCCATAAATATGAACCCAACATTTCCAAACCACCATATGATTTCTAAATTACTTGACACTTTTTACATGTTCGGGTACTACAAAATATTTCAACTTGCACTCTTGCAGGGCATGGGAAAAACATATATTTTCTTCAGATTGTTGTGATCCTGAACTCCTGATAAATAGTTAAGAAAATGTAAAATCTTCAGAATGATTTTTTTCTCTTAGTTGTATGAATATCATTTGAACAACAATTTTTTGGCCAACTGATGTCCACCAGAATATAGAATCAATGGATCACATGTCATTCATCAGGTAGTAAAGAGTGCATTCCATTTTGACAGGAGGACGCTGGTGACATGGATGATGCGTACGACAAGTTGAAGGATGCTGTCATCGAAGCCGAGAATCTCAGGGATGAGGCGTACGAGGAGACTCGCCGGCGTCAGAAAGCCGATCGCGATCTCGCCGACGCCACAAGAATCGTAAGCAGAGAGAAAAAAAAGAAATCTAAGCTGCATTGCATCATGGACTTGATCGATCCATCATTCATGTCTGAATTCAATTCACCATCATCCATTGCATCATCATGCAGGCCAATGAAGCAGAGAGGTCTTACCAGAGAGAAGCTAGGCACCGGAAGGAGGTGGAGGAGAGGATTGCAAGAGAGCGCGCCGCCATTGATCAGGAGAGGCGAGAGCTCGACGACGTGCTCGACCAGACACGCAAGGCTGACGCCCGCGCCGCCGAGCTCGAGCTCCAGATCACCGAATCCGAGCTGATGATGTGCGATCTTGAGTCCAAGATTTCTGAATCGTACGGTCTTCTTCACCAACTCCGGCGAGATCGCCGCCGCCGTGACGAATCAATCTCCACCTCCACCGCCTCCGCCGCTGCCGCCGATGGATGCGACGATGTTGAAACCGAAACCTTCTTGCGGCTCGGCTTGTCGGAGCTGGAGACGGCGACGAACAATTTCGACGAATCTGTTCGAATTGGGGGAGGCGTGTACAGAGGCGAGCTGCGTGGAATGGAGGTCGCCGTCAGGTTGATCGGCGACGATGACGTCACCGTCGCCGTCGATGAGGTGGGTTTCTGCCGCGAGGTGGAGGCGATCGGAAGGGCGAGGCACCCAGCCCTCGTGGCGCTCGTCGGCGCGTGCCCGGAGGCGCGCGCCGTCGTTCACGAGCTCGTCCCCGGCGGCAGCCTCGAATCCCGCCTCGCCGTCGCCGGCGGCGAGGGCTCGCCGCCGGCGACGCTGCCGTGGCACGCGATGTGCGTCGTGGCGCACCGGACGTGCTCGGCGGTGGCATTCCTCCACTCGACGGGGACGGCGCACGGCGACGTCCGGCCGGCGAACATCCTCCTCGGCGACGAGTGCTGCTCCAGCAAGCTCGCCGGCCTCGGCATCCGCCGCCTCGTGACGACGCCGGCGCCGGAGGAGGACGAGATGACGCCGGAACGCGACGCGCGCGTGGTGGGCGTCGTGCTGCTCCGGCTCGTCACCGGCAAGCCGCCGTTCACGGCGGTCAAGCTGTCACGCGAGGCCGCCGCCGGAGTCAAACGGTGGCACGACGTGGTCAACGGAGGCTGGCCGGTCGATGTCGCCACGGAGGTGGCGCTCGTCGGCCTAAAGCTCTGCCACGTGTCGGACTCCGACTCGTCCACGTGTCGGCTACTGGAGGAGGCGATCGGCGTGATGGAGGCGGCGATGAGCGCGGCACCGGGGAGATCGTGGTCGTCGGTGTCGTCGGCTTCATCGGACGGTGGTGATGGCAGCGCGCCGTCGTATTTTCTGTGCCCGATAATGAAGGAGGTGATGCGGGACCCACAGATCGCCGGAGACGGGTACTCGTACGAGGCGGAGGCGATTAAAGAGTGGCTGAAAAGCGGCCGCGACACGTCGCCGATGACCAATCTGAAGCTGCCTCGCCGTGAGCTCGTCCCGAATCTTCCCCTTCGCGAGGCCATCCATGAGTGGCGCCTCCGCCGCGCCATGCGGAATAAGTCTACGAGTAGGAGTTAGATAGATGGGCTCCCGTAGCAGAATTACGGCCCAGATTTTTTGGGCCTGTTTTTTTTTTTGTTCTGTGTTTTTATGTCTGGCCTGTGTATTTGCGATTGTTTTCCAGTTTTTAATCCAATACTTTGGACCGCTTCCACCGGTAGTGGTCCGACATTTTTGCATCCATATGGCTATGAATTAGTGTAGTTTGGTTTGCTAGCATGCCACTTGGCAACACATGTGTCTTGTTGGGATATTTTGCTACCAAGCTAAACCTTATCGGCGGGCCTAGGATTTTAATCTTGGGTATTCAAAATATGAATGAAAGAGCATATGACTTCTTTTTTTGGCAGCGATAAGTATTTTAGCATGTATAATATCACATATTACTAATATTAAAATATATATCATATGTATTATGTGTTGAATACGATATTTTGGATTGAATACAGCTTAGTTTTTTGTTTTTCATACACATATGCATTGTATATACTATATAGTCTTTTGTTTTTCAAAAATTTTGGGTATTCACTCGAATACCCATGTCACAGTAGTAGGCCCGTCCATGTATCAAACTACTCTCTTGGTTCCAATATATACTACAAATCCAACATCTACTTGTGGCTGATATAGAGAGATTATAACTAAAAGTGCTAATATTTTGTAAGAAAACAATTTAAGTTTTTTTTGAACTTAACAATTTAAGTTTTTAACACCGACAAGAAATAGCTCAAAGCCAAAATGAACCTTATTTTTCAATGTGTGCTCAGTCCTACTTAATCTTTGTCAACGAAGGCCCATTAATTAGCAGGCCTTAGGTCCATGTGCAGCCCATTACCTCCCCAAAGGCCCAAAGTGACTGGATAGCTCCATTCCATCAGGCCGTACAACGAAACGAGCACGACGATAACGATCCTCTCCACTTGCTCATCCTTTCGCTTCGTACGATACGGTGCTGGTTGGCTGGCTCACTGGCAGGTGGGCCCCGCCGCCTCCAACTTCCTCTTCCTTGGCGTCCCAAGCGGAGAACAAGAAGAAGAGAGTCCACCGCCTCCGTTTCCCCAAACCATCCATCCCCAGCGTCGTCGCCATGGGCACAAGCTCGCCGGAGATGGCGGCCGCGCTCCTGCTGGTCATGGCGGCTCTGGCCGGGGTCGCCGCCGGAGGCGACATCGTCCACCAGGACGACGAGGCGCCTAAGATCCCCGGCTGCTCCAACGACTTTGTCCTCGTAATTCCCCTTTCCCCTTTTCTCTCATTCGGAGACTTTCTACCGTCTCACATGGGCAGTTTCTTCGTATTTGATACCTCCACCTGATCGTTGTGATCCCAATTTTCGGTTCCGAGCCGCACGGGGGGTGTGGTCCGAGGAATTCAGTTGTATGCTAAGCTAGGGTTTTCGAGCTGTTAATTTATTACAGTGTGAGATCAGCGGCTAGTTTAGAGACTGTTCGATTCGTCGATTGTAGACTTCAGCGATGTTATTTGCTGCTTACAATAGGCGATTAATAACTTAAGTCGCGGATTCGCGGGGTTGCCTATTGTAGTCTCGCCTAAATTAGCCTACCAGCTTTGTTTGGAACTCGGCATCAGTCGTTGGAGTAAGTTAGAAGATAGTATAATCTGCTTGGAGGCTTCACATAGGTTTTTTGTTAGCGCATTAAGCTTGTGTCGTGCGCGTACTAGCTCACTTCAACAACTGTTGATTATTGGTGCAATTTGGTTAGTGTTTTTAGTTGTTAAACTAAGTTTCCAGATGTTCTCGATATCTTATGGGCTTTTGTTAGTAACTAATGTGGGGTGATTGTCGCCCTGTCTTGTCGGTATATGTTTCAAAATGGTGGGTTTTAGACCTAAGTTTTGATGCAGGGAGTTATTGTTCTTAGATAATACCTGACTTGCTGCCTATTTCCTGTTGGTGGCAATCTGCTTCCAGCCCTCCAGGTGGCTGTTTTAGTTACTAAGTAAGCAATCAGCGCCTCAGCGGGAGGCAGGATCACAATACAAGGGCATTAGCTTGAACTTTATTATTTTGTACATAATGCCTTACTGCTTGATTGCTAAAGAGTGTTTCTACCCATCATGTCATCATCATTTCAACTATGTTGTTTTCATCTCCGTGTTATCAGGTAAAAGTGCAAACCTGGGTCAATAACAGAGAGGATGATGAGTTTGTTGGCGTTGGTGCTCGTTTTGGCCCCACTATAGAGTCAAAGGAAAAGCATGCCAACCGAACAGGACTAGTGTTAGCTGATCCTATCGACTGTTGTGAACTCCCCACACAGAAGGTTAGCTTACTTACTGGAAATGATGAATGAACTGTTTGTGATTTCTCGATGGTGACCTACATTCCTACCCAGTGATTGATTATCCATTTCTAGGTTGCTGGAGATGTTTTGTTAGTGGAAAGGGGAAAATGTAAGTTCACTAAAAAAGCTAAGAATGCTGAAGCTGCTGGTGCTTCTGCTATCATTATCATCAATCAGGGCCATGGTATGTCTTATATGTGAAATTCCCAGTAAAGTTATACATATAATGCCCTTTGCTTTACAACCTGGTTGGGGAGCTAATTGATTAGCAGATTGAGATGTTGGAATAGTTAATCTGCATAACATTCACAAATATAACCCTTCTGTTTACTGTTACCATCTTACCTGAAAGCCCTTTTGTGTTCATCCTTTCTTAAAAGATCATTTACTATCTTTGTAGCGCTACAACCATTAGTCTCTTGACCCTACATAGGAAGATCAAACATATATGCTTTGCCATGGGTATTTTTATAAACTCAAAGTCATCATGTGTGTTGCAAATGCTTAATGTTGTCGTGGTTCATCTTGTTTGATCTGTTACGCACTTATGTTTAATTGTATTGTTGGACTTTTATTCATAGTTGGATGTACAAACATGTATCAGTCCACATGTTTGTGTGTATAGGTGAACACTGATTTCTCACTCATAAATACGGTGTTAACATGTGCCCTGCTTCCACCTGCAGAGCTATACAAGATGGTCTGTGACCGAAATGAAACAGATTTGGACATAAATATACCTGCAGTTCTTCTGCCAAAAGATGCAGGCAATGATTTACAGAAGCTTCTCACACGTGGTAAAGGTAAATCTTTCAAGCTAACCACCTGAATTTTTGTGCCCTGTCCTATGTAGGGTGCTTTTTTTTAATCTTTTTTAATCTTGAAAGTTGTTTTTGAGCGGAGCCACAATATAGCTTACATATGTATGTTGTTTTCAATCTCTCAGTTTTGGTGCAGCTGTACTCTCCAGATCGTCCTCTGGTTGATACCGCGGAGGTGTTTCTGTGGCTTATGGCTGTAGGTACTATTCTTTGTGCATCATACTGGTCAGCATGGAGTGCTCGAGAAGCAGTTACTGAACAAGAGAAGCTTCTCAAGGTTCTAAACTGAAGCCTATTTGATTATTGTTCTGATTTTGTCTACTTGAAAGAGGACTAACTGTCATTTGATTTGTGTAGGATGGCCATGAAAGCTCACTGAACTTTGAGGCTGGTGGTTCTAGTGGAATGGTCGATATCAACATGACATCAGCAATATTATTCGTTGTTATCGCATCTTGCTTCTTGATAATGCTCTACAAGCTGATGTCTCACTGGTTTGTGGAGCTTCTGGTGGTCATCTTTTGCATTGGTGGTGTGGAGGTGTGTGCAGTGCCATTTTTTCCCCTGTAATTCATTAGGTTTATGTCTGTCCGTAAGATTTTTATACTGTCTATCCAGTGAAATGGAATAGATATGCTTTAGTATGCTTAATTTCACAAATTGTGAACCAATAGCTTATGGAGAATGGCATTGCTGGGTTGCTGGCTGGTTGCAAATCAAGCACTTAGCTCTGCTTTGAGAATTGTTTTCTTGAAGCATCGAATTACTTCCACTTGTACCTGGACATGCCAGACTGATCAATTCAATACGAAGCATGATAAAGTTTCAAGTAGAACTGTGGATTAAATTAAGCCTGATTCTTGTTGATGTTCTAAAACTAAAACTTATGTTTGTATGATTTGTATTCTTCTATTTCTTGAGCTCATTCTGTGTTCTTTATTTGTTGTCTATGCAGGGTCTGCAAACATGCTTGGTTGCTTTATTGTCAAGGTACATTTGTGGCTAAGATTGTTTTGTGGGTTAAATATCAAATGACTCTTTGTCTATACATTATGGCAGTGGTGGAAAGAACATAAGTGTTCCTGAGCATTAATGATTAATAATGTGATCTTTCAGATGGTTTAAACCCGCTGCAGAATCTTTCGTGAAAGTGCCCTTTTTTGGAGCTGTTTCATACCTTACAATCGCAGTGTGTCCATTTTGCATTGTGTTTGCTGTTATATGGGCTGTTTATCGTCGGATGACCTATGCTTGGATTGGGCAAGATATCCTTGTACGTGAAGTTTTGTTTCTGTACTCTCTGTTGGGATTATTCTGAGGTTGGGATTATTCTGAGGTTGAATGTTGATTAGTATGGTTCCTGTTTTCAGGGTATTACTCTGATTGTTACTGTAATCCAGATTGTTAGGATACCTAACCTCAAGGTAATCATTTCACCCTTCTGTTTATGCTTCCTATATAGTGGTGATTTTTTTGCCAATTCTTCACCTGCTCTTTTGTTCATTGTGACCAGGTCGGATCTGTTCTTCTCAGCTGTTCCTTCTTGTATGACATCTTCTGGGTTTTTATCTCCAAGATGTGGTTTCATGAGAGTGTGATGATTGTGGTAGGTACAAATGACTGCTTTCATATGGTGATGTTCTATTCTGTAATTTGTGAAACGTTAATTATCCTAGTGTCTGCTTGAAGGTTGCCCGAGGTGATAAGACTGATGAAGATGGTGTGCCCATGCTGTTAAAAATTCCACGAATGTTTGATCCATGGGGTGGATTCAGTATAATTGGCTTCGGTGATATACTTCTTCCTGGGCTGTTGATTGCTTTTGCATTAAGGTTAGTAGTATTGACCCATTTCTTTTCTTTAATAGCCATTATCCAATCCTGGTGGGCTAACATGAATTGCACCACAGTATTTCTGGTCTACTTATATTTAATACAAGTGAACAACTGTCAGCAGAAGTTTTGAATTTGCGGCATGTTTGAGCACAGTAGGTTATTGAGATGTACACTAATTTTTTTCCATCTATTTTTAGATATGATTGGGCTGCCAAAAAGACCTTGCAATCTGGGTACTTTCTGTGGTCAATGGTTGCTTATGGCTCTGGTAAGAAGTTACTTCTTATGTGACACAAAATTGTACTTCCCTGTGTTTTTTCCTTGCCATTCACAGCTTGCCAAATGCAGCTTAAACTCAAGTTACCTGTATTATGTGAAATAATGTGATACTTTTGGTGGTAGAAGCAAAGTCATGACGTCTTCTATTTTCTGCTGGTAGATGGGGGTTGCAAACGAAAAAGGATTCTCACATGTGGACTTGAACATCTAACACAACCTGTAGTCTGACATACTGTATTTTTTACCCCCTTTTTTTAGGTCTTATGATTACGTATGTTGCCTTGAATCTTATGGATGGTCATGGACAACCAGCTCTTCTTTACATTGTGCCTTTTACACTTGGTAAGTAAGGCCGTGTGCCTGGTGACAGTTTCCTAGCTTCATTTTGATTGTGTTCTCATTTTAACATTGCACTATCCTACTGCAGGCACCTTCATAGCCCTTGGCAGGAAACGGGGTGAACTCAGGAATCTCTGGACAAGAGGACAGCCTGAGAGAGTATGCACGCATATGCACATGCAACATTTACCAAAGGACACCGATGGTGATGTAAGCTCGTAATAAGCTTATCAGCATGACCTTGGAGAGTCTCACTGATACGGATGATGTAAATTTTATCTGCTCACGGTATTGTAACATAATATTTTGTCTGGAGGCAGAAGCGCGACTCCACTGACTTGTGTGTAATGTACGTACCACGGGTAACTTGTAAGTTGTAACTAGGACGCTAGCTTCCGTGCTGCCGTCCTAGCACGAAATTATGGATTCCTATTGTCATCAGTAGCAGACATCAATCCATTGTATAGTAACCAGTTATATAATTTTGTGGTCGCATAAAAGATGAGGGGAATATTAACAGTTTTTAGCTCTGTGTGTTCGCCAGCCGTAATCATGTGCATCTGATGATCTTATGGTATACAAATTCTGTATTTCTCAAACTGTCATGTTTCTGTAATTCTGCCTGGCTAGTGTAAGCTGTTCCCTTCTTCCGCCCGCATATATTAGCTGTGGAAAAGGACATAAAGGTATGAACTATTTTCTCCTGTTTTTTTTTTCTGGACATATATATTGTCTGATCATTTGTACACGTGGCAAGAGCCTAGTGGCTTTGTCGGTGCAGGTGATATATACATGAAGGAATCATCATCGAAGAACTGTTGTCCATAGACTTGTTCAGCAAACGGCAAATACAGAAACACAGGGTGTCCCTGACCAGTTAATTTTCTAAGACAAAACCATGTTACTTATGTCAATATGTCACTCATCTATCTACTGATGTATGCAAGAACCATTTTTCTAGCCAAGGGCATGCACCTTTTATGAATTGATTTTTATTTTTGTGTGCAGGTGAACAGGTGATGATGCGAGACCGGAGTGGAGAGGAGGTGGTGGTGCGGCTGCGTGTGTGTGGCCAGCGATGAAGCAACGGCTGCCGTGCCACGCCTTGGCCGTCGCTGTCCAGGTCCAACCGTCCAAGCTCCCCTTTTTCTTTTTCCTCTCTCTTTCTGTTCTGCATTGTTGTTTCTGCTGTGTTTTTCTGCTTGCTGATCGTGAGTGGTTGTGGCTTCTGTCTGGGGAGTGTTTGGTCGCCTTTGTTGGCTAGTGCATCTAGATTCCATGATCATGATCATGATGCGCAGATTGATGTGGTGACTCTGAAATTCTGAATGAATGAACAGCTAGCTGGGTGATAGAGTGAGCTCTCCTTTTCCTTTTGACCAACTATGCTAGGTGCTGCCCTTGTTGCTCTAGTGGCCATTTTTCATCCGTACTAGCCGACTTTCTTATCACTCATATTTTCCACATTATTGTTTAGGTACATACGTTGAAAACGGATACCACTATTATAGGCTAGATTTTGAGCTGTGGGAGCGAGGAATTAAAAGAAGGATTACATTTTGAACTGAAAAAGAGGAATTAAAAGAGGGGTTATACTAATATGATGGTATATATGCCTGTTTAATTGAGTTGAGTCGTTAGTGATTCTGAATTATCAATGTTTGCCTAGTGCTAGCAATTAGGAAGATGGCAGGTTTGTGGCTATGATTGATTGATCAGCAGACTGAAAGATAATGTTATGCAAGTGAAGACAGCTCGATGAGGTCACATAAAGGATAATGTTCCAAACTGACCACTCTGTCCGTGTCTCCTAACTATACTCATAACAAAAGATTTTGTTAATATCCAGAACCTGCACCGTAGCAAACGAACCCATACTAATCTATCTTATCATCTCCTGAATTATTTATCTCAGTGACAACAACCGATGAACCATCAAATTCAACTATTTAGAACAATTAAGCTAGAGATCAGGCTAGTAATAGTAGCCCTTCCTTCCTGTCATCCACAGATTAATCAACGCAAACAAAACCCTATCATACCAATACCATCATTGTCGTCCACTAATTACTAAATTGCCGCTAATGAAGCCAATTAATTAATTACCGGCACAAATTAGCAAAGACGAAGAAAAGGCCATTAGTGGAGCTATAAAAAGCACTGGGTATCCACTCACTCTCCTCACAGCCACAACCACATCTAGCTATCAATCCATCATCTTCTTCTTCGTCTGCGGCGACCAAAAGCAACCAATCAATGGAGGGGAAGGAGGAGGATGTGAGGCTAGGAGCAAACAGGTACACGGAGAGGCAACCAATCGGCACAGCAGCACAAGGCACAGACGAGAAGGACTACCGTGAACCACCACCAGCGCCACTCTTCGAATCAGACGAGCTAACCTCATGGTCATTCTACCGAGCCGGCATCGCCGAGTTCGTCGCCACATTCCTCTTCCTCTACATCAGCATCCTCACAGTCATGGGCGTCAACAAATCCAACACCAAATGCTCCACCGTGGGCATCCAGGGCATCGCGTGGTCATTCGGCGGCATGATCTTCGCCCTCGTCTACTGCACCGCCGGCATCTCCGGTGGCCACATCAACCCGGCCGTCACTTTCGGCCTCCTCCTCGCGAGAAAACTCTCACTCACTCGAGCAATCTTCTACATGGTGATGCAGTGCCTCGGCGCCATCTGCGGCGCCGGCGTCGTGAAGGGGTTTCAGGCAAGGTTCTAGATCTCCGGCTATAGCTACTACCGCTATAGTCTGCTATTAGCTGCTATAGTTTCATTTAGGCTGCGTTCGTTTCCACACAAATGGAGTAATTTTCTCGTGGTACGCTTTTTAAACTGTTAAACGGTGTGTTTTTTAAAAAATTTTCTACGCGAAAGTTGTTTAAAAAATTAAATTAATTCATTTTTAAAATTTAAAATAACTAATACTTAATTAATTATGTACTTATGATGTCTCAGGAGGGGCTTTACATGGGATCAGGAGGAGGAGCGAATGCGGTGAACGCTGGGTACACGAAGGGGGATGGGCTTGGGGCGGAGATTGTGGGGACGTTTGTCCTTGTATACACCGTGTTTTCTGCCACTGATGCTAAGAGAAACGCGAGGGATTCTCATGTGCCGATCCTCGCGCCGCTGCCGATTGGGTTTGCGGTGTTTTTGGTTCATCTTGCTACCATTCCTATCACTGGAACTGGGATTAATCCGGCTAGGAGCCTTGGTGCTGCCATCGTCTACAACCGCAGCCACGCCTGGAACGACCACGTAAGATATACTATAACTTGTATCTAGCTCCACTATTAATTGTTTTATCTGTTCAAATAAATATAAGTGTGTTTCTAGTAATGATTCAGTGAAGATTATTTGAAGAACTATAAGTGCACTAGTAAACTGCTGCTTAGCTAACTCCACTATTAACTTACTTTATACTTTTTAAATTTAAATGTCTACAACAGGAGCTTATGTGGTCAAATTTTCATTTGTTGATTCCTGTTTTCAGCATTTAGGGCCTGTTTGGCACAGCTCCAACTCTAGCTTCACCACAACTGGAGCCTAACCAAACGATTTCAGCTTCATAAAAAATATGAGCAGGGCAGGAGGAGCGATCTGAAAAAATGAACTAGAAAGTTAGAGCCGGGTTTAGGCCGCTCCACAACTTCACTCCACCCTCCACTCCTGGAGTTATTTTTAAGATTTGGAGCTCTACCAAACAGGGCCTTAATTGCCTGAAAATTCCTAGATTTTAAAGATAGGCAATTCGATTGTGTATTCTCGAAAAAAAAATGGTTACAATTTTAGAAATGCTTATATTTATGACAGGATTGGATGTAGTTGTCTAAGGGCCTAGTTGATCAAATCAGTTAGTTAATTCGGTGATTAACTGTGGTCGTGATTAATTAACTGGTTGATGGATGGATTTGTGCAGTGGATTTTCTGGGTCGGCCCCTTCATCGGAGCTGCACTGGCTGCCTTCTACCATGTGGTGGTGATTAGAGCCATCCCCTTCAAGAGCAGGGACTAAGTATCATCGTCATCTTAAGCGATAATTAATCTGAAATTATCCGAGTCGATGCAAGATGGATCACAGTCCTACAGTACGTACGTGTTGCCATTTTGTGATCGATGGAAATGCTACATAATTAAGTGTGTTTGTATGTCTGCTGTTGTAATTATCTATCTATGCTGGTGCGTGAAATGTGTGTGCGGAGGCTTGCATATTCTTATTTGCACCTTCAGCTATATATCTAAATTTGCACTAGTTTATTCTCCAGTTATGAATCTTACTGGTTTTTTTGTCATGCCATCCTTAGTGTGATGAGAGTAATTGTTAAGCATGTCTATATATGTAAATCAATCATGTTATGATATATATGATATGAACACGGTCAACCTTCAGATGCCTCAGTTGTGAGGTAAAACCTTGATACGTCAATTTTGTCGATTATTTATTGTTTCTAACATTAAAAAAAAAGGAGAGAAACTAACTAACTCACAAAATTGTCCTTATCAACCTAACGTTTTATGCCAGAAATTATATTTTGGAGCACGCATATAAATTTGAAGTCTCGTTTGAATATGTGAAAACAAATTTAGACATGGTTAAATATATATTAGCATTATTGTTGTAGTTTGTATTCATACAACTAATAATCCGTATTGAGCATACATTTGAGTTGTTGATAGATTGATAACACAATTTGATATTTGAGACTATAAATATCATCCAAAGTTTTTTTATGAATTGCAATATCATCCAAACACACTGGAATTCAAATGTATACTATCATAACAAGCACAATATACCTTAGTGTTACCTACCTTCAAGACGAGGGACTAAACATGGAAGTTTGAAGGTCCAAAAAAAAAACAATGAATAGGGGCCATTTATATCTTGGTTTGGGTGTTACTACTCAATTTTCTTTTATAGTTTCATGATTGTTTTTCATTTTTCTTTTGCAATTTCATGATTGATTTTTTTGTGTGTGTGTGTATGTGTTTTAGGGTGGTAGTGGTCAGGTTGGGTGGGGAGATTTGCAAATATAGGACTTGAAACATGTGGTGTTTGGCCATTGCGTAACACATCAACAGGTTGCACTATTGGGCTCGCAATCATCAATCGGGCTGGCCCGTTATGTGTAGCACAAAACTTGCCATGGGCTGGAGCAGACTACAAATATGAAACAAAGCAAATGCTTATGTTAATGATTTTGAACAAAAAATTGTTTGGTTCGACGTTGTTGGACATGTTTTGTCTGCGTTGTCTCGGCATGGCATGTTTGTGTGTGTGTGTGTGTTTTTTTT
>CM002480.1:25941270-25995779 GCA_000325765.3 Leersia perrieri
GGGGTGTATTTATCATGTATCATTAGATCAGCACCAATTGGATACCCCATACAAACTTATGGTACATCAAAATAGTCAGTTGAATATGATAGTGGAGCACGCATCTATATATATACATGCTTGTTTTTGCCAATTAACACTTCATTTTCCTTTTGTTTTTAGAGTTAAAAGCAAATATAGCTTTATTGATTCATTTTATTTAGGACCTCCTAGGATAAATTGGCCTCTAGGATTTTTTTTGTTAATATAATAATACATAATTGTAAGTCTATATTTGACAAAAAAAAAGTCATTTTTTTTGTCTAAAGGCATCTACTCACCACTTGTATGCATGTGTATTGAGAAATACCATCAAACAATCCATTAAACTAATCTATGTATAGCTATAACAAGGTTTGTTTGAAAATATTGTTACTTCTTCCTAATGCTGTCTAATACAAAATCTAGACTATTAAAATTTTGTTCCATTGTTTGACACTATACCAAGTGAATTGTCAAGTAAATCTAGATGCTCTAGGCTTGTGACATCTGTATAGTTAGTTATTATAGTACAAATGGTGTAGCTAAACGATACAATATGTAATAACAAATAACAAAAAACCACATATATATCAAATACACAAATATATTTAACTTAAGAAATTGTAAATCACTTCGGTTATTATAATACATTGGTCTTTAACAAAACACTATTACGTTTAAAAATAATAAAATTTGATGATCATCAAACTTTTTTTAGCTCTTGAAAACAATTTAATAAAATTTGACATTATTAGCCTTAATTTTATTTGACAACCGCTGAGTATGGTGTCCACTAGGGCATACTGATTTTGTTAGACAACATTTGGTATCAAGTCATTAATTATTATTTATTTATCTTCCGTGATAATCTATGACACAAGGTTTCAAGATATAATTTTAGAATTTGACTTTTAACCTCTTTATCAAGAGAAAATATATACACAAAAAAATCAACATAAACAAGTAATAATATACGAATATTATAATTGAAGAGAAAAAATATTGCACTGCTAGTAAACTATAAAGCACATATCATCTTGTATACCAACAAATCGTAATTTTTTTATTTTTACGAATTTCTTATTGCAAGTAACATATAAACATTCATTTTCATTATTTATTGTAAGATGGTTCAAATCTCTGCTACAAAAAATTAGTATTGTTTGAATGCTCCTACTTATCACTACACATTGTCCAAGAGTCTATCATATTGTTCCATACATGCTAACAATGAGTTTTTCGTCGACAAGGGTGATACAAAAGGCGGCAGAAGAGGAGGTGGCTTCCATTATCACGGTTGCGCTGGTGCAAATTGTCTTATTTTTATGGCACATGTATACAATATATCATGCGCAGTTGCCTCATATCCATTACCTCTTTAGAATGCAAGAAGACCACACAAACCAATACAAGAAGACCCCGTCTTGTAATCGGGCAAATTTGGGAGCAACTTTTTAACAACAGAACCACCCAACAAAACGTATTAAAAAACAATGCATCTTCCTTATCGTGCCCAATAGATCAAGAGCAAAAGACATGTTCACAAGGAAATCTGGAGTAGGAGAAGAGGGGAGGGGGACGAAATAAGCAACTAGGTTGCATGCGTGCTTAGCTTCCCACGGTCGCGGATGTGAATGAGCCTTGTTTCTATGCACTAGCAGCGGATGAGAATGGGCCTTGTTTCTGTGGCACATTGGTATAATATATCATACGCAGCTGCCTCTTTGGAATACATAAAACCTACCGAAACAAGTATTTTTTTATTTATATATTTATTAAAAATATTATAAAAAATACTCCTCATATCGGTCTATCAATCAAGAAGTCTTATCTCTTCAATACCCCATTGCCACGCATCCACAAATAGTACATTTTCATCGATGATAGGTATACTTTGATTAGTTTTCTTCCAGTTAAACCAGAATATGAGGCATGATTTTATTTTGGGACAGATGGAGTACGTTAAATAAACAATTTTAAGTTATTTAATGATTTCTCACAATTTCATGAGAGGAAGATATCCATGAGCTTAATACTATCTGCTGTTTTTTTCGGCCTTATAATGATGTCTTCTTCGTGGTGCAAACAATATTTTGAACATAACACTCATTAAAAAATAAAATTAGAAATATTACTAGCGAGTGGAACAAACCAGTTTCAGTAGTAATTAGGAGGCTCCAGGTTTGGCCCGAGGTGGAGAAACCCTAGCCGTCGCTCGCGTCGTCCCGGTGGGCGACTTGGGCGGATCTGTATCACGTCGAGCGCCCCGCCGCCGACGCCGCTTCCTTCGCCCCCCATTCCTTCTCGCCTCCAGCCTCCTAGCCGGTAGCAAGGAGGAGCAGGGGTCCGTCCTCTAGCAGATCTACTGCTTAGATATTTTTTTCCTGTTTTTTCTTTTCCTCCATAATAATCGGATTAGGTTTGGATCGTCAATTCGATGTTTTCGATCTCGCTTTCTACTTCGTACTGGTATTCCTCCCGGAGATCCATTGTCCTCTTTGAGGCCAGCGTGTTCTTCGTGAAGGAATCGAGATACATTGGCCTAATTCTCTTTGGGAGGAATTGGATCTTTTTTCCTCTGGTGGAATCATCTTTCCGATCACTGGTACTATTACTGGCGGCGGCGGATCTACCCTTCCGGTCGCCGTTGGTGATGGCTGGCGGCGGTGACAGATCTTATGTTCGGTTCAACCTTCAGGATATATGGCCGATGTGTTTTCGTCGTCTTTTACTCCTTATAATGAATGGTTATAATGGTTGAGCATACAACGCCACTTTTTACGGTCTCTACAATGATGGAGTCTTCTGGGGGTTGAGACTGCGACTCTTAAGTCTAGATCTGGTGAAGTTCCATGGCAAGGGATTCTTCCGAAGCAGTGGATGTTGCCGAATGTAAGGAAGATGAAGGATAAAGACCTAGTGGCATATTTTAATGTAATTTTATTTTATGTTGAGTTCTCTGTTGTAAAAGGGGTTATATTTTAATGAAGTCCAGTCTTTTTTTAAAAAAAAAAGTTTTGGCCCGAGGTTTTAAATATATTCAATTATATGTATATTTGGAACGAGGTTCACGGTTCTTTAGATATAAAATAAATACAAATACTCAATAGCACCTATACATCGAAGAGAAAAATAAATGACCATATTTGTGCTGTCATGCAGAATCAATGTAGGCCATAGTTTTTCTTCTCTGGGATTTTCTTTGATCGGATGCAACATCACTATTAACAACAAAATAATCGGTTTATCGTTGTTATCACTACGCTATTAAAGAAAACTGCGACTTTGCTCATCCATTGACCTAGATAAGCTAGTACTTCCTTTTCCTTTGTTTGCAATAGATCGACGGGTCTGGCTCTGGCTTATTTGCTAGCTTGTTGAATACCGGACGAACTAGCAACTGCACAAACAGTGGTTGTTGAGGATTAATTCATTTATTTCAAGTTACCTACTAGTACAAGTTAATAATTCAGTTAATACTGAAATGGTAATTGTATCTGTACGCACCGATTAGAAGGATTGATAAAAATCAATACTTTTTTTTTTGTCATGATGCTGCCAATTGCCAAGTACAGTATAGCTAGCAGTGCTTTTCATAGACAGCTAAACAAAAAGTCCAATGCATCATTTCGCTTTGTTGAAAAGGTTTGGGGACAAGGGAGGATTATGGTCTAAGAACTCAGCCACTTTGTTAATTATTATTACTTTTTTCTCCCCAAGACAAGAGATGAAAGATTAGGCTTATTTTTTTTCATCAGTGCTCATGATTCGGAAAGAAGTATCTTTTGAGCATTATATTGTTTGATCTTCCAGAGGACCAGTTAATTAGTCTAGCTATGCATGCATCTTGCAGACAATCTTGGGCACAAAGCAATGTCATCAGATACCAGGATTGCTCTGTTGTTGTTTAAATCAAGTACTGACGAATACAATATTAAATAGATTTCAGAAATCAAATTTTCTGAACATTTCAAGGCATTATTTTTTTAGTTTCTGAACATCTGATGTGAAATTGCAAATGGAAGTTGCAGTTGAGATCCTACATATATACGGTTGAATAAAAAAAAATATCAAGCTTGCCAGCTTATGTGATTACCTTTTCTAACTCCAAGCTTGTTTCTCGAGAGGATGTAGTAGAATAATAATAAGACAATTCCAAGATCTTGAATAAATTTTACGTATGCCTTAAGATTAGTACTCGATCTCTGAACTAAAAAGAAAGTGCATGCTTTGAATAAGAAACTGTCGGTGCGTTCAGGTTCAGGATCCACATATTTCGCTCTCCTCGTTGGTCAATAAAATAAAAATAAAAGGTAATTGCAATTAAGAACAAACTTTGTATGGAGCAGTACGCACTATGCAATTCGAGGAAGCACAGTGTCATCACTGTTTCATAATATAGATTGATATACTCTCTGAGTAATTAGGACGGAAACTGCTGTTCTAGATTGGGAGATTTCATGATACTGTTTATCTGATAACAACAGAGCATAATTATTGTTTTTTCTCCTCGCAAAGGGTGAAATTCCTGATGATCTGGTAAACGAATTGAAGCTTCTGAATCATACATAGTTTGTACAACTCTAATTTGCAATTTGTGAAAACTGAAGCCTGGTCCTCTCTTAATTGCTCCTATCTGCATAGGACTCTCTTTTGGCCATGAAAAATACCCACGAGCAGAAGGAACAGAATAAATGACACCGATATGAGCTGAATTATTGTACCAGTATATACCCGCTAAAATCCGACACATAATTAAAAAAATATATTTTTTATGAGGAGTCCTTCCCATTATGTTGAAAACTACCTGGATTAAATGCTAGAGAGTACGTATCACATGCTCCCTTGAATAAAAATGAAGAAATTAAATATTTTGCATATGATAAATACAAAGTCTGAAACAGGAGTAGGAAGAAGAATGAGACGAGGCTGCACCGGAGCTGAAAATGGTCATTTCAACTCCCTCGGAAAAAAACAGTTTTTGAGTAAGAGTGAGAGAACAGCTTTTCTATCTTCCTCTTGTAGACATCCTTCGATTATAGAAAACATATATCTTTTTTTTTGCATACTGTAGGTTTCATTTGTTTTTTTGTCCTACAGTTTTTTTTTTTGAGGAGGCCAATGTCCTCTAAACTTTAAGCCAAGGAAAATCAAATAACCATTCTGGTATTTTAAATGGTTTGTCATCGCATCATACCGTTTCATAAGGAAAACAACTATAGAATTTTCCAGGAAAAAACACCTAATAAAAAAAGTTACTCATTGTATACAAAACTTGTAAATTGGCACGAGAGTAAGAATCATCAGCAAAGCCGCAAAAGACAAATACACGTGTCCTTGTGAGCCCCGCCATTGGCCATATCTGCCAGAACGTCTCGGAAAGTTTGATATCCCGAAACGAAAAGCACTTCGCCACGTTTGCCGAATTATCTGGAGTCCCTGCATGTGGGCCCAAGACTGTATTATTTATCTTCTTTTTTTTAGATTAAGACTGTAATATTTCTCAGGATTACATACTATCATAAACAATATGCACAGCCACATCAAATGTATACAACTATACATACATACACGCATAAGAAAATAAAGTGTAGAATAAGCCGTAAAAAAACTTAACATATGATTTTTACAACGCAAATTTCTTTGGGAATTTGCAATTTTATCCCGAATCAGAACTAAATATCATTTCGCCTGTGCAATACCTCCTGCAGGTGGAAATACTAGGGTGGTCGTAACTCGTAACGAAAAAAAAAAAGATAGCGACGCCACCTGCTGCTTGCTGCCCTTCGCTATCCGTTCATCTCTGTCTCAACCAAAAAAAGGGGGAAAAAGAGGGGAAATCCATAAATCGCCGCTTCTTCTTCTTCCTCCTCTTGCTTGGTTTGTTTTTGCTTCCTTTTTCTCCGTGACTTGCGTCTCCTTCCAACCCTTCCATTTTCGTCCCACCATCCATCCAATCCAATCCCCTTCTTCTTCCCCAATTCGCCTCAAATGCCTCCTCCTCCCCCTAATCTCTCCCCCAATCCCCCCTCATTTCCCACCATTTCCGCCGTTTAATCGATTCTATCTTACCCGCCGTGTTAGGTTAGGGTTAATCCGACCTCCGCCATGGATGAATACCACCACCGGATGGGCGCCGCGGCCGATTTCCGCCGGGACCTCGAGGACCTCGTCTGCGACCATCTCGGGGGATGCTACTCGCCTCCGTCATCCTCGTCGTCGTGCTCCGCCGCGACGGGAGGCGGGGGAGGAGGTGGAGGTGGTGGTGGCGGGCATCAGGCGGACGAGGAGCCGGAGTCGTCGGCGGCGAGGAGGCGGAGGAGGGAGTCGCGGCTGCTGAGCCGATGGGTGGCGCGGCAGGCGGAGGAGGTGCTCTCCTCCATGGAGCGGGAGGTGGAGCGGCGGAACCGGGAGGCGGAGCTCCTTGCCCTCGCGCGCCTCCACCCCGTCTCCACCCTCGACCCTTCCTCCTTCCTCCTCTCCTCCCCCACCGCGCCGCCGCCTCCGCCCGCGCCGTCCCCAACGCCCCCTTCGCTCCTCCAGATGTGGCGCGAGCTCGAGCACCCCCGCTCCGACGCCGCCGACCAGCCGTTCGACCGCGAGCCCTCCCCCGATACCGACCGCGAGCGCGTGCGCCAGATCGCCCGCCGTCTCACCTCCAACACCGACGTCCCGACCGCCGCTGCCGCCGCGGCTAATGGAGAGTGGCTCGGCGAGACGGAGAGGCAGAGGGTGAGGCTTGTTAGGGAGTGGGTGCAGATGGCGAGCCAGCCGCGCGATGCCCGTGTGGTGGCGTCGCGTAGGGAGGAGACGGCTGCTGGTGAGAGGGAGAGGCGAGGGGAGCCTCCTCGTCTCCGTGGCCGACAAGCTCGTCTGGATGTTATCACTCGGCTTGCCCGAGAACGGCAACGCGAGCTGCAGGGGATATCAGGTTACCACATTGTGTCTGAGTTTCCTCACCGCAGCCGCAACCGCATTCAGGTGGGTTGATTTTAGTGTTGCGCTGAAGGAATCGGTGCTCTGTAATGTCGAGGATTGTGCTCTGAGAAAGGATTGTGTTGCTTTGCAGGGATTGCTTAGGGGGAGGTTCTTGAGGAATGTGGTGCTTCCGGTTGAAGAGGAGCGACCACCATCTGTGGCGGCGAGAGAGCTCGGGCAGTTGAGGCAGAGCCATCGCGTGTCCACTTTGAGGTTAGCAGCCATTTGAGTTCCAAGTCTCTGTTGTAATTGTAGATATCTATTGATTGGCGTATCTCTTACATGAATGCAAGCATTTCTGGAATTTTTGTTGTATACTTTCAGTGCAAATTGATTTATTGGTTGCATAAGACCAACGGCTTCTTTTCCACTAACATCTAACAAAGAATGTTGGCTTAGAAAGAGCTGCATTATTTATACTATTCTGACAAATCTGGTTCTTGGATATTTGGTAGACTACTCAGCTTGCTACTTGCTACTCTCTTAGTATGTAGCTTACGACCCCACTTGCACAGCTCCATTTGTTTCTGTGGTCCCCGTAGTATTGTATGGTGCTTTTGTGTGGTACATTACGAACCTACTGCCACATTACTCGCTTAACTCATTGATCTTCCTTCTGCTAAGCTGTGCTGATGTGGAATTGTCTGTTTCGAGCATAAAACTTCCATTATCCTATTATGTAGTAATTAATAACATATTCAACCTTTTTAAGGATATCTATTTTTTAAAAAAAAAAGAAAGAAAACTAACTTAGATTCTTAAGACTGTCTTCTCGTTTTTAAAACTGAGCTTTTCTTTTTTTTATTACAGCAGAGGCATATTAAAAAAAAACGATCATGTCTATGAAAAATTTTAGTTATATTTACAACTTGGTGGCCTTGGGGGCCTCTGTGAATTTACATACTAAAGCATAGATCAATATGAAATAATGAAACCATTTTTGGGCATTTCATTGTTTTTGGAAGATTAAAGGTAAATGTGCATTCTTGACCTAAGGGCTTTTGATTTTAGTGCATATGTTGTGTTCTTTTGGTTTCCACTGTCAATCCTGCCTTGTAGGCGAGTGTCAGTGACATCTGTGACTATTACATTTAATATGGAATAGGTGTCTAGTGATGGGCAGTTAGCAGCTAGTACATGTAAAAACATAGTGGTGGTAGAAGTGGTTTAAAAGGAAGTTTCTCTCTGAATTATGAAATCCTGTTCATGTATATGATCAAATCATTTCAACACATTGAAGAGACTCTGTACAAGCTATGGCTTAGCAGGATATTGTTTTCTCTCTCTTTTTTTTTTTGATTTCTGCAGATCTTTTTTTTTTACTATTTTCGAGCTAAAACTTCTTTTTATATTTAAGTCCTACATAAGCACTCTAATCTGAAGGGCTGAAACCACTTTTAAAACTAGAGCATCCAATGAGCATTTTCATTACTGTGAGATTACAGGCAAGGTTTCAGGTGCCAGTTCTACTAATTATACTGGTCCCTACCTTAACAAGTCAGTCTTGCTCTACACGTTAGGGACTGTTTACCAACCAAATTGTCCTAAATGGTACTGTGAAATGTATTTATGATGTTGACTAGTAGCACCAACGGAAGTTAGGGTCCCTGAATTGAATCCAGCCTCTCTGTATGTCCTTCTAAGAACCGTCCTAGTAGATGGTGGTACTATCTATTAACTGGTACCCAACTGCTTAGTATGTTCCTTCAGTGGTGACGTTCTAGTGATCTCCTTCTGTTGCTTAAGTGCTTCTTCTATTCATGTTATTCAGTTATTCACAGCATTTCAACATGGTATAACAATTTTCTTTAACGGTAGACTAGACATGGACTTTTTTACTGCTGCATTGAATGACAACATCTTTTGTGATTTACAGCAGTTTGCACAAGAGCAACAGCAGCGCTTTCATTTCATGTTTATGTTGTGTTGATTTTAGAACTTGTTGTGACTAATAAATATGGGTGTACCACTGGTTAATCTGGCAATAATAGATGGAAAGAGAGTGAAAATTAAAGTTTCAAATGCTATAAATCAAACTCTGTCATGCTGCATGTGGTTCTGAGTTAATGCACAATGAAGGATACATTTATTTTTGGTTGCTATACCATGCCGTGTTAATTCCTTCTACTAATAAACGAAGTGCAAGTTCACCCATTGAAATATTTATATGTATTTCTCATCAGAACCCAGAATTGCTTCTGCCAAAGCATAGTTGTGTCTTAGTTGGCTAGCATAAAAATGTGTACATCAATGGTCATAGTTTCACCTGAAGCTGTTTAACTCACAATGGCACGCATCAAGAAATTTGAAAATATATTTGTGCTCTGCTGGCTAGGCTTAACCAAGCATCAGACGAGCTGATTACTAATTAACAGCAAAATGCCAAAGAATGCATGCCTCCTAGCCTTGTCTTTTTTGAGTTCTTTGAATGTAAGAATATCTATAGTTTATAATATTGCTTCCATACTGAAAAATTGCTCAACATGCTTCTTTCAGATCAGAGAGTGCTGTAAGTAGTGAAGATGTTAGCCGTTCTGATTCTTCTGTGTCTGAAAGTGTTGGAGTACTAGGTAGTGATGAACCTCAACAAGAGGCTGAGGTCAGGGCTTTCACTGGTACTGAGGATACAACCCAAATTATGCTTGAGGATGTGGGTTTACAGGAGGTTGATGCAGAAAATGCTGGCATGGAGTCACCAAGTGTAGCTTTGGATAACATGGTGGAGATGCATGAGACTCAAGGTGACAATAGGCTGCAAGATGAGACAGGACATGATGCTAGATTATGGCAGCCATCTCTGGATGACTCGCTTGAGAGGTGGCCCGATGAAACTGCAGAGGTTGCTGAAAGGAGTTGGGAAGATAACGCAGAGGAATTACACAGTGAAACTATGGAGGATGATGTCAGGGAGCATGCTCATCTTCAAGATGAGCATGACGAATGGCATGATGACGAGTCTCATGGTACCGAGAACTGGCAAGATGATTTCCAGGATTCTACACTTGACATGGGCCCCATTCCTAGAACTGAAAATAGATTCATCCCGCCAGATGATGACAATGTGTACAGCATGGAACTGAGAGAATTACTTAGCAGGTATATGACCTTCAGTGCTAGAATTTCATCCAAACATATTCTTTTATTGATATTGATCTGTTCTTATTCTAAGCAATTTCAACTGTGCTACTTTCAGGCGAAGTGTATCCAATCTTCTTAGTAATGGTTTTGGTGAAAGTTTGGAGCGATTAATAAGGTCATATGTTCAAAGACGTGGTAGTGGACCCCTCAATTGGAATTTTGATGCAGCCATGCCCACTGTGAATTCACCAGACGAGAATCAGGAACAAGAGAGGAACGCTGAACCTCGGCGATTCCAAGCTCCTGTCAACAGACCCGCCCTTGTTATCCCTCCCCCACCTTTGCCACCCCGACAGCCTCTATGGCACAGAGAATTGCGTCATAACAATTGGAGCAGTAGACACAGGGTACATCACAGAGATCCCGTGCGTTATCTCCTCATAAAATGTTCGGAGCTATTGCATTTTTTTTTTGTTGCTGCTATTTCAATTCTATCATGTTTAGCAAATCCAGTTATTTGTTTTCGGTCTGCGTGTTCTGGACTATATGTATATTGTTAATGCCATGACATGATTCATGACGTGTAGGATCCCTAGAAGTGTTTTTTGTTTTACATAAATCCTTTTCCTTTAACTGCATCTGCTGCCATGATCAGATGTCAGAACTGTGAAGTTGCTTGCTTAAGTTGTGCTGTCTTCAGTAGAGGTTCATCTTGGAGTATTCATCTTTGTATTCTTGTAGGAATGGGATGCTATTAATGATTTGAAAGCTGACATGGGTAGACTTCAACAAGGGATGAGCAGCATACAGAGGATGCTGGAAGCTTGCATGGACATGCAACTTGAATTGCAACGCTCAGTGAGACAAGAAGTGTCAGCAGCCTTGAATCGTTTTGCAGGACCTGAAGGTGTGTTCCTGCTTCTCCTTGTTGCATAATAAAATACCATGCATCATAATTATATTGTATTTGATAATACACCGTCTGCTAAAAAATATTTGATGCTTGACACTATTAGGTAGAACTTTCAAATTCCGACTAGGGTACAAAGGATAGTTCACAGTTAATTACAGCAAATAGGGGCAATAATAAAATTTTCTTAATATGTACGTTTATCCTAGTTTAGGGGCAATATCCAGGTAATTTTGCTAATGATAGACACTGTGCTTATGTTCAGTTTGGTTGTGTTTTTGTTGTCATACAGTAATTTCACTACAATTCAGTGTATGTAAAAAAATGTCTGTTTAAAATCACTGAAACATTTGGTTCCTTTTTTTAGGGTCTCCGACGGATCTATCTGACGATGGATCAAAATGGGATCAAGTGAGGAAGGGAACCTGCTGCGTTTGCTGTGATGCTCAAATTGATTCTCTATTGTACAGGTCAGCTTTACAGCTAAGCATATCTGATGTAGCGATGTTACTTGTCCTTAAACCCTTTTTGTCTGATGTACCGTGAAACCCTTTTGGTGATGGTGGCAGATGCGGGCACATGTGCACTTGCTCGAAATGTGCAAATGAGCTAATTCGCAGTGGTGGCAAATGCCCACTATGCCGGGCGCCGATCGCGGAGGTGGTTCGGGCATATTCAGTAATGTAAAGTTGTGGAAATACGATAGGCAAGGGAATAAAACTGATGGAAAGCGAAGTTTTGCTGCATGAAGCTTTGTTCGGGAAAAGGGGAAACAAGAGCTCTGCTGCTGCTGCTTCATTCTTTTCTTCTTCTTCTTCATCCATTTTTGTCTGCCCTCTCTCTTCTTCTTCTTGTGTATCTACCAATCTACAGGTTTACATATTTGTTGCCTGCTGCTGGCCGCGGCGCGAGCAGCAAAAGGGCGTTGTTAATTGATTGTTGGAAAGAGTTTGCTCCGGGTAGGACTGTAGTTAAAGAGTGCCAGCTACCCAAATGCATTCTTTCCCTTGTATTTATGTCCTGAACTGAACAGAACAGAAGAGACACTGGCAGTTACTCATATAGACTATTAATCTGATCTGATCCAACCTCTTTGACTGAAAACTCTGTGTCTTGTTTATCGTGTGATGTTTCTTCTTCACAAGAAGCCCATGCGGCCATGCCTTGCGGGTCAGCCATGTGCTGTGCTGACTACTCCAGCGTGAGTAGTGAGTAGTGAGTTGTGTGTGGCCAGTAGTATAGGTAACTGATTGAGTTTGTCGGCGTTCGTGTTGCTTGGTTTGACGAAAGCCTGCTGCATTGGGCTATGGCGTTGCGTCGGTTGCTGCATGCATGGTCAAAGTGAAAGCAAACATGGAGGGAAGAGACAATATGTAGTACTATTTACAATCAAATCAAAGGTGTTAAAAGTTGATTTGAACCTTTCCAAAACTTCAAAAAATATGAAATCGAAGGGAGTAGCAACAGAAGGTAGTTCATTATACTCCCCCATCCAGAAATATAATCCCTATGTACTCCCTTAGTTTTTCTTTATTTGACGTTGAGTCGTTGATTAGCTCAAAAAATAAGTTAACCAATGCCATATAAACATATATGGAGGAAGTATCTATATAGACAAATTTTTTTTTTACATATTTATAAACGTAGGGAGCGGCAGTATAATGTTGCTGCTGCTGGGCCGTAATGAGACAGCATGTCAAAGGACGATGCCATGCCATGACATAGTGGCCGTCGATTTTAGCAGTCCGTAGAATGGCAGCCGTACACGTAGACATGTGCATGCTTCGCTTGCCAATAATGCAATATCCTTATATGGGCCCCGCATGGCAGTCACTACATCCGCATTCCGTACGTACACCAAACGATAGATAGATAGATAGATAGTCTAGACTGAACAAACGCAGGTAATATTTCAGTTGAGGAGATCGAGTAGGTCGAGTCGACTCCAATGTCCGCCGCCGCCGGAGAAGACGGCGAGCTCTCCCCGGCGGAGGCCCGCCTCGCGATGATGGAGATCGCCAACATGATCTCGGTCCCGATGGCACTCACCGCCGTCATCCGCCTCGGCGTCCCGTCCAAGCTATGGGCCGGCGGCGCCAACGCCCCTCTCACCGCCGCCGACCTCCTCCCTCCCGGCCACCCCGACCCCTCCGTCCTCGAGCGCCTCCTCCGCCTCCTCGCCTCCCGCGGCGTCTTCTCCGAGCACAACCCCACCGGCGGCGAGGACTCGCGGCGGTTCGCGCTCACCGGCGTGGGCCGCACCCTGGTCCCCTCGGGCCCATCCGGCGCGTCGTTCGCCGACTACGTCGTGCAGCACCACCAGGACGCGCTCGTCCGCGCCTGGCCTCGCCTCCTCGACGCCGTCCTCGACCCCTCCGGCCCCGAGCCCTTCGCCCGCGCCAACAATGGCGTCCCCGCCTACGCCTACTACGGCCAAGACAAGTATATATGAATTGCTAGCCCTAATTGGTAATTAGTCTTGATGAGATGGAGTAATGTTGGGTTAATTCGTAGGGAGGCGAACGAGGTGATGCTGCGGGCGATGACGGGGGTGTCGGAGCCGTTCATGGAGGCGCTGCTGCTGGACGGCGGAAGGGGATTGTTCGAGGGGGTGAGGACGCTGGTGGACGTGGGAGGAAGCTCAGGCGCGTGCCTCGAGATGATCATGCGGCGGGTGCCTACCATCCGGGAGGGCATCAACTTCGACCTCCCCGACGTCGTCGCCGCCGCGCCGCCCATCTCCGGTGAGTCAGTCACTAGTCACTGATCGATCTCCATTTCTGCCCGCACGTCCATTCGTCCTTCACAAGTATCTGTTTCCTGTTCACGCTGCACGAATTAAAATTATTCAAACGGAGGAATTATTTCTGGCCTCACGTGACCTGCGTCGCTTCATCATCCACAACGATTTGATTGATTCGTCGTTCGTGTTCACTCTGCACGATCGAATCGCGTAGAAATATTAATTTTTTTAAACGGACGAAAGAATATAAAGATTTTGGATAGGATATGACACGAGTCCACATCGTTGTATTAAAATGCCTCTAGCATATTTTTTTCACTTTGTATTATATAAGTTTGTATTTGTTTCATTTTGAACCACTCTTAACTCTCTTCATAGACCACTGATAACTCTATTCACTAGCTACGTTAGCTTCTTCTTCAACAAAGGGTAGCCTATGGACATCAGTGAGAAAGATTATTGGCGTGTAGGTTTTGATGTTCTTAAGTTTATTGGTGTGCTCGAGAAAATAGTTGGGGTGATCCAAAATACAACAGGTGTAATATTACCTAGTCCAAAATGAGAAGGCAGGCTAGAAGGTAGTTCAAAATAAAACCATGATAATATAAGGTAATCAAAAGTGCAATTTACTCTATAAATTTTAACGGAGGGAGTAGTTGGGATGAACGATTCTAATTTAATACTTCCTACGTATTTTTATGTTTGGCGTTGGTAATCTTATTTTTTAGCTATCCACTGTTAAATAAATGTGGAGGGAGTATCTATCTCCAGAAGTGTAGTGTTAGTTGGTTGGCCTTTCGACATATGAAATGTTTAGAGAGACGGAGGAAGCGACTAGGGCAAGCACCAACAGGACATGTGGGACATGAATCACGAGACGCCACAAAACAATATACTCCTGTGGAGCACGAGGGGTACACGTCGATCAATGCAGCTAAAATGCATGCGCACCTGTTGTTTTCAGTATCAAAAGGGGATTATTTTAAGCCTTTTTTTAGCTAAAACATGTACCACTAGTTTTGCATGGTTGATATAACGGTAAGCTCATTTTGTTCCTTTTTTTAAGGCAAACAACGAAAGATATTCATTCATTGAGGAAACAACATCAATGTACTACTTTAGCCAAAAATATGCACACTAGTTTTGCTTTGCATAGGGAGAGAGTTTTTTACACTAACAATTAATCAATGGAAATTCAAATTCTATCAGGAGTAAGGCATGTTGGTGGAGACATGTTCAAGTCCATCCCCTCCGGCGATGCCATCTTCATGAAGGTACCCACCCATTCATCTTTCTCCTAACAAATTCTCTCTGAAAAACCAAGAGCTAGCTAGCTCTTTCTCATCAACAAGAAAATTCATCATCCAAATGTATTGATCGTGGCTGTAGCTTGTTTCAAGCAAAGGCCAGAAACGATTCCATTATCTATAAGAATCTAAATGTATTGATCGGTATTGCAGTGGGTTCTGACGACATGGACGAACGAGGAGTGCACGGCGATCCTGAGCAACTGCCACAATGCGCTGCCGGCCGGCGGGAAGCTGATCGCCTGCGAGCCGGTGGTGCCGGACACGACGGACGGCAGCACGAGGACGAGGGCGTTGCTGGAGAACGACATCTTCGTCATGGCGACCTACCGGACTCAGGGAAGAGAACGCTCCGAGGAGGAATTCCGGCAGCTCGGCCTCGCCACCGGCTTCACCTCCTTCCGTGCAATCTACCTCGACCCTTTCTATGCCGTCCTCGAGTACACCAAGTGATCAATCAAATGGATTCATAATACTTCCTCCTTCCATGTTTATTTGACGTCCATTAGCTTATTTAGGAGTGCCATTCATGCTAATTCACTGCTGTGCCCAAACCATCAGCCACCACGTTGTCTCGTGACACTACTGTCATCAAATAAGCAATGTATCAGTCCTGCAAACAGGACACATTTTTCTTCTTTTGAACATTATCACAGCATGAGTAATGGGAATTGGGAACGTATTGCAGTTTGCAGTATTGCGATTGCTAGCAGTTAGTTCGGTGTTACCAGTTACCACTACCACCAAAGTTTTGGTACATGATGGAAGGGGCATTAACAATCACTGCCCAAACATATTCATTCATATAATAATGATAATTATTTCTTAGCTACGATCACAAACAGTGATACTCTTGTTTCGATCGTTGGTCGACGACAAACAGCATTAATCCTCTTTCTTATCTTCTGCCGTGGTAGCGGTTTGGGGTTCAACTAGAGGTTTTGATTCACTTGCACCCTGCACAGTTAAAGGAGTAAACCAAGCACATCAGAATGGCTTGTTGCAAGCTGAGTTGCTGCAGAAGTAGCATGTAAACTAGCTAGCTAATTCTCTACGTCTTCGTAAACTATCAGCGTGAGTGTGTTAAATTGTTAATATCTTGCATAAAATTAATAAAATGGTTGATTTAAGGGCAGAAAAGAAGTAGCAATAACATTGAAGCTTACTTCATCATTCTTCTTTGCCGCGGCCGCGGGCTTGAATGGGCAAGCAGGCGGGGCTCTTTCAGGCCTCCTGTATTCCCATCCAAATAGCCGATAAATCTTGCTCTGGGATATCAATCAGAGCACGAATCAATTTTCAGAATACAAACAAAAGGAGACCCTATAAAGCATATGCACATAGCATGCTAAAATACCGATGAAGTCACTTCAGGCAAACTAGAGCAAGCATAGATCAGTTTTCATTAAGAAAAGTGATTAGCATGGTTCAGGGCATGTTTGAGACATGGAGAAAATTGTATAAATTAACTCCATTAATAAACTCAAATAGAAAGCATTCGGAAATTATGGAACGTTATACAGTGATTTGTTATACACATTGATATGAACAGCAGGACATTTTTCTGTATTATCTGTTGTGAACAAAGGGAAACCTTATTTTGCCTTTTCCTTCTGAGCTACCCCTTTCGTACTACGTCTTTCAGGATAAAAAAAATGATCTTTCGTCTCTCTAATGAGTGTAACTACTAGACCATTAGGCATATCATGATGATAAAAAAGAAACCAACTGTCGTTTTTATGGAGGAAAGCACAACATTTCTCAGCATTCATTCATCCTAGAGGATAAGGGTACACGTTGTGGATCTGTAGGATAACTGGCTAGACTAAAATTGCCAATTACGAACATTTGTTACATACAGTGTATAATAATGTACTAGTACACGATAATCCTTGTAAAACTGAAATACCAAGTCAGTCAATCAAAGCTAGATAGCAGTTCAGGCTAACCTAAAATGACTGAATTAGGCAACCGTCCATGAGAAGATCTGACAGATAAAAGGCAAAGAGAGGGGAAAGGCGGATTGGGATGAGGGATGCTTACGAGGAGGAGGTCGACGAGCAGGGGGAGGGCGTTGACGACGGGGATCAAGAAGAGGGGCAGCAAGCACGCGAGGCAAACCTGTTGCACATGGATGGATAGCACAGAATCAAAAGAAATCACGACGACCAGAACGAATCGCGGGAAATCAAGATTGCAAAGCGAAATTGAGGATTAGAACACGCAGGGGGTGGATGCATACGCACCATGTCGCCGGATCGAGTCGCCTTTTGGAGGGGGATGGATCGATGGATGGTTCCTCTTCTTGCCCTTGACTTGGAACGCTTCTTCTTCCTCCTCTTGCTTGCGCGTATCGATCTGAAGAGATTTGGAAGAAAAATACACGGGGAGCGAGCAAATGGGGAATTGGAGTAGGAAGCAGGGAGCAGCAGGTGGTGGTGGTGGTGGTAGCTGGGCCGGACTGTATATGGGCCGGAAGGGTGTGGTCGGCCATTTATTGTTGGGCCGAATGTGTTGCTATGAACAAGGTGGAACGTGAAAAACAGGGTTACTGTGACAAAACAAATGTGGAGTAGAAGTCATCTGCTCCTGATGGTTTCATGCATCCCAACCTGACTAAGCTCACCACCTACGGCTTCCAACCAGATGAGAACTTCATGAAATATGCTCCATTCGGTTTTCAATGTTTGACACCGTTAATTTTTAGCGAACGTTTGACCTTTCGTTTTATTTAAAAAATTTATTCAAATATTTATAAATATAAGTTATGCTTAAAATATCTTTGGTAAGAAAATAACTCGTAACAAAATAAATAATATTTGAATAAATTTTTTAAAATAAAATGAATGGTCAAATATTCGCTCAAAAGTCAACGGCATTAAATATTAAAAATCGAAGGGGGTATAAGCACATCATGCAAGCCACGGTTAACCTCGAGGAGATATCCCTGTAAGAAAGGAAGGTGCTAAAGTGCTGTGAAGACTTGGATCCAAAGATCAAGATTGCTCCGTCAAGGTACCCGCAGACCATTGAGGAGCAACAGTTGTTGAGGAAGCAATTTACAGAGGGATTGGTGATGACATCGCCTCATGCAATTCTCTTCCGGTCTTAATTACTAGTCTTATATGATAATTGGTTTTTTATCTTTTTTATAATGAAACATGTACATGATGGATCGAGCACAAAATTAAAGAAAATCACGACATCAGTAGAAAGAGGGGGAGAGGAGCCATTGATCAGAGTGGGTTGCAGGAAATCGAGATGCAAGCGAAATTGAACTTGCGCAGTGGAGATTAGAACGTCATTGGGGGATGAATACGCACCGTGTCGCCGGATCGAATAGCCTTTGGAGGTGGCTCCCTGCTATTCTTGCGCTTGACTTGGAGCTCTTCTTCGGCCATTTATTATTGGGCCAATTTTTGTCGGGCTGAAGGTGTTGACATGAATGTCTGGCCCATAGAGATTGGGCCGGAAAGGTATCATGACTGTGGTCCATAATAATAACTACGGGGCGAGTGTAATAAGAGCATCTGCATTGTATGTTTTAGACCGGTACTAAAGGAGAGAGGAGGATAGCATCGGTCCCAAACATTAGAGAGAAATTAGTATGCGGTGACAGGAAAAGTGCCGCTCTCTGATGAAGCAACCGGTACTAGTGAATAAATTAATTAATTGGCCCACTTGTCAGGAACATGCAAGAAAGAGAGGAAAGAGAAAAGGAGAGTATTTGCAGATTATCTATTCATATGAGACCCGCCATAAGGTGCGAGCGGTGTTTCTATATACTGTAAAAATTTTGTCCAACCTTTCTATCTCCTGTGGGACCCACCAATAGCACCCATAGATGTCCTAAACATTAGGGATGCTCTAAGTATTTCTAGGGCCAGTTTGGTTTAAGGCCAAAACAGGTCTTAACAAATTTTGGCCTAAGTCATTTTTTGGTATGGCCAATATTTGGAAAGGCCAAATTGTGTTTGGTTAAGTGCCAAAACTGACCTTACCAATTTTTGGCTAAATCAAGTTTGGTTTGGTGCCATCAAATGACTATGCCATCAAATGCCACCCAATTTTGTTCGGATGTATTGCATGAGGTTTGAAAACAGTATATGTCCAAAAGATTACTAAGTTTAGTACAAAATAAAAGCCTAAATGTGTAATTAGCCTTTGCTGGCCTGTTGTAGTGCAGGTGTATACATGCAGCAACTGCAGTATGGCCAACTGGCTACGCTGCTGCGTGCTAACTGCTGAACAACTTGAAATACAGAGAAAACAGAACACAAAGCTGCAGAAATAGAGGAGCCATTGCACATCATATATTACAACATTTGGGTTTGCATTGATCATTACTTCATATTTGACACAAAAACCACAAGAGTAGTGCCATATATACATTATGTGGGTTTGCATTTATCCTTACTCTAAACTTTATATTACAGTAGTATTTAGCTTGCAGTTATCCCCAGTTTGTACCTCACATTACCATCTCCTGCATTCTAGCTCCAGCATACATCATATATAGCGGCAAGGGTTTATCAAAATACATTGCTCCCTAACCAAAATGTCACTACCTGTCACATGATTCACAGAGTGCTATGGTCACCATTGCCAGCACATTTGTTCTCGAAGTAAGCTATAACCCAAGCTTGGAAACTTGCATCACTTGCAACTCGCAAATAAGAACGAAAGCATTCCTGTTCAGGCTTGGCAAGAAAAGTTGCAAGTTCAATTTTGTCACTTGCTGAGATGGTCAGATCTTCTATGCGCCTCCAAATACTTGCATTAGGATCTCCTGCAGAGCATTGTTCAGTAGATGCAACTTTGTCAGCGAGCTTAAGGATACTAGCTACCAGCTCATCTTGCTCTGCTTCTTTGTGGCTTGTTTTATGTTTCGGAGTCTTCTTAGCAGGTGATTTCAGTGATTTGCGCTTATGCCCTGAACAAGTCTCATCAGTTGTCGGACTATAGCGAGCTATTATGTCAGAATCGTTGCCCTCTTCCAATGGAAATGTGTATTCTTCCAACTCCTTGATGCTACCACTGCCATCACTGTCGCTGCTACCATTAGCATTGAACGGATCAATTGCTAGTGAACCATCAGCTTTTGAGCAACCAGCAAATAATTCTCCAAAGAGGTGGAAGAATTTGATAGGCTTAGTCTAGTAGTTGTATTTAGTTGTCTGTCATCAGAAGAACATAGAAAGAAATCAGCAATTTAACAGATTTTTGTATGTATAACAAATCATAAAATAGTTCCCAATAATTTTAAAAAAACTTACACCAAGTTTGTTTGATTCCTTCTCAGATTTATCAATGTTAAATTTGCATAATGTTGCATCAAAACCATACCCACTTTTCCCTAAAGCTGAACAGATCCAACTCCATTTTTCCTTGCATAGCCTAATCAATTCACTTGTTCTCCATACATCCCTGTTGACTAGGGGCCCATATCTTACTCCTTTGCGTCTACTTCTACCATCTTTGTTCCTCAACCATATGATGGTTGAAAGCAGAAGTACCAATACAGCCTTCTTCCTCAACAAGAAGGAATACATATGCTGCTGTTGATTGTTCTCCATCTGGATGAAGATTGCATACACAGCTTCAAATAATTTTAGTGAATGTACAGGTTCGTTCAAAAACTACTTTAACAAATACTGCAGTAGCCACCAAACAAGAAGATTTTTGCAAAAAAAAAATGATGTTTTAGTACGAACATTACTCAAATGTAAATGGACAGATTAATATTATTTTAGGGGAAAGAATCAGTAGTGAAGTAGTAAGATATTCAACCAACTATATTTACTATTAGTTAAGATGTTGATGTCAGGTGATTCATAGGAATTTTCATTAGCAGAACAAGTGGATATGCATTGCACAGGAGTAACGATTTGGTTACCTTTTCCTATAGAGCAATCGATGGTCTCTTGACAGCAACTGAGAACGGTGGAGTCAGTTGAGCTGCTGCTGAAATCACAACGCCTGTATATTGTCCTCTTCTTCTCCTGAGCAGTCCCCTTCTCACTTCACTCGCATCCCCTCCCCAGCAGATTTAGTTCCCTTTCACCTCACTCGCAACCCCTCCCCTGCAGATTTAACCCAAAATCTCTACCCCATTTGAGCTCTTGTTGAGAGGATTGATTGGGAAGATGAGTATGAATAGACAAATTAGGATCTTGTAGGGTTTTCGTGGTCAAGAATTGGGGAGAAAAAGGGTTTTGGCTGGAGAGGATGAAGGTCAGCAAGCAAGAGGGGAGAAAAAATGGGAACTCTACAGCTTCTTTCACCTATGTAGTCATGTGCAAGTGCAAGCGTAGAATAGGAATCGTCCCCAAAGCCCGCGCTGCAGTTCAATTTTCACGCCCGCGCGTTGGCTCCCTTTGACGGCGCTGCCGATTTTTGTCACCCGGGCCGGCTAATGTTTGGAACTGAACCAAATTTTTCTTAACACTGTTTAAGTGGCCCATAAATTGGCAAGGCCAATATAGGCCATGAACCAAACCGGTCCCTAGTTCCATTTTTTTCCCCAGCCAGACAGGAAGGAAAGC
Organism: Leersia perrieri; assembly: GCA_000325765.3. Lineage (NCBI taxonomy): Eukaryota > Viridiplantae > Streptophyta > Magnoliopsida > Poales > Poaceae > Leersia > Leersia perrieri. The sequence goes on from CM002480.1 coordinate 25,962,853, forward strand.
GCGTGTTGACTAGACTACTAGAGTGTTGTTGATGCTACTACTGTGTCGTCGGTTCGGTGACCGCATCGATCGATCGTTCCTTCCTTTCAATTGTTTATCCTTCTGCAGGCAGGTCAGATTTCGAGTGTTTGGATCGCATATATGTGTGTGTCATTGTGATCACCGCGAACATTAACGTTACTGCATGCTTGTTGGATCATGTATGCATGCATAATTAACATATCTGAGTAGCTGATCTGGCTAGCCACACTCTACGATGTCTGTAAATTGATCTCGACACGTACGAGTAAGTAACTAAACCAATATTATACTTCCTCTCTTTTTAAATATTTGATATTGGTTAGTTTTTTTAACATATATTCACACACAAATCAAGAGAGAAAAATGCACACACACACGCACAGCTTCATGCATGATAGGCAACACGTTTAAGTACCAAATCACCTGAAACTAACTTTTTTCTTGTGTGCTATAAACCACCCAAAAAAACCATAAAAACAACCAAGATTATTTTTGCCCAACAGTCAAGCAATACCGCCAGGTATAGAACACAAGGGAAAACATTTTACTTGGCGGTCAACCATCAATTAACTGTCACTATCATACATGCAAGTGGTACGAAAGTAACTATTGGAATATCAAACTTTATACGTCGATCGAAAAATAGTTATGTTGTGTAGACAACTCTGTTTTTGGTAGTGAATACGCAAAGAAACGTATAAGTAGGATTTCATAGGTCATCGTACGTCAACATACATCATCTTCTGGGAACAGAGATAGATTACAACAAATTTTATACATTACTCTCCTATATCAATAGGAAACGATTAGTTGACAAACTAGAGTACAAGAACATAGTTTGAGGAGTTTACGCACTGCTTACCATTAGGAGTAAACGTACGTGCATACGAGTAAACATAACATGCATGTGGTAGTACTTTCTTTATGATAAATATATAAAAGACAACATCCCATGTCTTTATCCGCAGGTGGATATACCTGCACGACAATGTAGCTAGTTGTGGTTGGATGAGGACAGGTGTCTACACTCGTGTGTGAGGGAATGATCCCTCTTAGGGTCATAGCAATAGTTGTATACCATGTGAAACCGTTGTGCCCAGTGCATAGCGGTCAACTGCCGCACAGTGAGGTTGTCAGCAACTGGGGCAGCACAGGTTGACGTTGCCCGTGGCGAGCAACCGCGGAGGAGAAAGCTTGAGAAGTGCGCAACGAACGGCTGGTAGCGGTAGTCCGCCCTATACTTGCCGTCTTCCGTGGCCCAAGAGGAGGCGTCCCAGATGGAGCCATACACCCACATTGGTCGTGCTGGAAACGCCATCACCCCTGCGCTCCGCCGCTTATACCGTCGGATAGGCACATCGTCCACGAAGAAACTGACAAGATTATCACTATTAATTAAGCACATAAACGGAGGGGGTATATGATAAGGACTGATATATTTTCTATTAGTATATTGGGCTAAGATGATGACCGTGTGACTTAAATGGATAGAAAAATAATTATTTAATTAACTATGTGTTTTAATATCGGATACAATATTCATGAGATGGAGAATGCATTTGTGCAGATGTTGGGACGAAGGACGACAGGGAGTCGTGTCGGCGGCCAAGATATTGATGATCGATCACTAGATGCCAATCAACGGCACTACTGCGATCGTACGTGTCACTACTGCATGCACGAGTGTACGGCATGTACCTTTTCTTGCACTAAAATAATATCGGCACAGTGTTGCTTGCTATCCCACCGACAATATGATGCACGATCCATCCGACATTTCCATTTAGCGCAAGGCAGCCCTAATTATACAATAATCTTACTAATTAACAATATAATGCCCCTCCGTTTCAAAATGTATTTTGGATTCAAAATTAGTACACTAGTACAATATAATTAAATATTTATAAGGCACGGATTCCAATGCATGTCTACGTACGGAGTACATTTTAGCCAATCAAATTATTGAAATAAATCTAAACAATTAAAACTTAAGCTACGAAGCCGTTGTTCACATCTGTGACGGCTAGTCATCGAGCTGTTATAGATGTTGGTTTTAAGTTGTGGATGTTAAACCGTTATATATGTGAAGACTTATCTGTAACCTTACGTGTATTTGCTAAACAATTATAAACGAATGTGTGGTTACATGCTGACAACATACTGAAGAAATTAACAACATACTTACATGATGTGGTTGGACGTCCATAGGATGGCATAGTGATGAAAACCTTCAGTAGGATCAAACCAGAGATGAAACTTGATCTCCCTCCCAAGCACCCTACTCCCATCACCTGAACCTCTCGCAAACACGTTGGTCTGCAAAGTATACGGCCTTCCCGGCGTCGTGCCCAAAAACTCCATGTCCACCTCGTCGTGCCACCCAGGATGAGCCTCGGCGTTTGAGAGGTAGAACGCCGTGATCACGCCGGCAGTGTAGCCTCCCTGCAGCCGCAGCCAGCAACCGAAGTAGCCGCTTCTGAAGGCTCGCCGGGATTTGAAGCCGCTGCCGGAGTTGGAGTCCAGCCACACCGTCACGCCGCCGCCGCCGCCGCCGGAGTTTGATGATGAATATGGTTGCTGGTGCTCGGCGCCCCAGAGGGTGAGGAAGTCGTGGGTGAATGGTTTTGGGTGGAATCGCTTGCTTGGGTATAGACCTGGCGATGGCGGCGCCACCACCGTTGCTGATGACGATGATGAAGAATTGTTGAATTGCGCTTGCGTTGCGACCGCCACCGTCATGAGTAGGAGTAGCAGAGATTGGAGCTGATGACGATCGATGTTTGCCATTGATTTCTGCAGCGGGTAGCTTAAGTTTAGTTGGATATATTTGGCTTCTTGTTTTGGTCACCCCGTGGGTGTGGAGAAGCTGACATAAATAGCTACTCCCAAGCAACTGGTGAATTGATTAATTAATTAATTAATTACGAGTATACTTAATTACTCTCTCCGTACTAAAAAGAATTAATTTCTGCGTATGAATCTGAACCTGCTTTATGTCTAGATTCGTAGCCAGAAGTTGATTAATTATGGGACGAAGGGTTCAGTTACCTACCTCCTTAATCTCTTACCTTGATTAATATACCTATGGAAAATGCATGATGCATAAATTGTAAAGTTGGACAGAGAGCTTTCTGTGCATTGCACATTTGCTGTGCATGCACACCGTGATCTTGCCAATGATATGTCCCGCCCGCTCGTGCTCATTTGCTAGCTTAGCTCGCAGATGGTCGGTGACCATGACTGTTCGATCTACCCATCGACAACAATACAGTACATGCATGCCCATTTATTATTTCTGACAGATATTTGTCTGGTTTTAGTTCATTGAACACGCACAACAATCTGGAACAACCCAAGCCGACACTACAATTTCCCTCTCCTTATTTTTTTTTCTGCAACGCGCTTGTGCGAGATCTGACAAAACCAACCGACGCACTCAACTCAGCCCACAAAACGGGCCGAATTGGAATGAAAGCTCATCTTAAATTTGTCCCATTTCACAAATTAGGCCCAATACGAAAGCCCAATAAGCCCTCGTGCAATCCAAAGTCCACCCAACCCGAAGGCCCCAATTCACAAATTAATCCCCTTTTCTCTTCTCTCTCTCGCTGCTACTGCGGCGGCGCAACTCGCCGCCGGCGATGGACCCGCCGCCGCCGCCGGCTCCCTCCCCGGCCGTCCGCGTCCTCTCCCGCACGCCCCCGCCGCAGCCCACCTCCTCCCCTTCCCCTCCGCCCCCCGCCGCCGCCGCCGCCGCCGCCGCAGCCGCAGCCCCTACCTCCTCCCACGATGGCGTCGTCGCCGTCGGCTTCTTCGGCGGCGGGGGCACCGCGCGCCTCGCCGACCGGATCCTAGACGCCCACGTGTTCTCCCCTGGTGGCTCGGGTAGAACCCTCGCCGGGGGAGTCAGGTACCACCGCGACGGGGAGAGGAGGATGGTGTTTCTCCACCTCGCTCCGTCGCCGGCGACGGCGACTCTTGATGCGCCTGGAGATCTGCGTGGGCTTCTCTTCATGTTCTCTGTGAGTGTGTTTGCTGTCGCTTCGATCCTTGGATATAGATCATTGGTAGTTAATTCCAACTGTGAAGAAAGGTCTCAGCTTTGTGTAAGATCATTCACGTTCACGCTATTTTGGAAAGTACAAAGTTGATGCAGCAGTTCAGTGGCTGGGTTCAAAGTTCAAACCCTGTATATTTCTCGTGCCTAACTTAGACAACTGCCATCTGTTATTTGTGAAGTGTTCATCTTGTGGGAGATAGAATCGTCGTTTGTCAAAACTGTTAACTTGACTGTGTGAGTGCAATAATTTCACCAAATGCACTTGTCTGCTTGCTTTTTTTGCAAATATATTATGGAGATGAAGTTAAGATGACCCTTTAAGTTGTTTATCCAGTTATAGTAATTAACTTAACCTATTTATCAGTTCCACCCTCTAATCTGTTTTTGTTGAAGATAGATGTCTTCCTAAAAGGTTGTTCTGTGTCTATATTTTTGTATTGCATTGTTTCAGACTTTCAGCTGGAGTCTGGAGAAACTAACACTTGGTTTAGTTTTAAGAGCTTGTTGGGTTTTCCTTACCTTGCTTGAAAATCCTCATGCGGATTTGATTAGTGCCCTGATCCTACAAGCTGCCATCAACTTTTAGCTAATGAAAGTTTAGTTTTCAGTTGCTTGGCGGTGTATGATGATTTTGCTTTGCTTTTATTTTATATGTTACCAGGTCTGCCATGTAATAATATTTATCCAAGAAGGCTTCCGGTTCGACACACAGATTCTGAAGAGATTCCGTCTTTTGCAATCCTCAAAGCATGCTTTTGCACCGTTTGTGAGGTCATTGGTATCTCCTGCAATGCCATCGAAAGCTGCTCGCTCTAACACACCAACGAAGCCTACACACAGGGCTTCATCCATCTCTCCTCCAGCATGTCGTGGAGGTCGTCATCCCTCAGCAATCTCATTGATGTCAGGAACTGGCTCACATCCTTCTATGCTGCCAGGACTATGCGTCCCTGTTGTTCTGTTTGTCTTTGAGGATGATCCCATGGATGGTCCAGGTGCTGCAACAAGTTTGGATGATACGAGTGACACATCTTCATCAAATCAAGCGTCTAACACTGATAGCTTGCCAAAACCAAACATGACTTCAAAAGGTTCTAGTTCAGTGGTTATGCTTGCCAGGCCAGCTATCAGATCTGATAGTACTTTCAGCAAGAAGATACACTCCTCCGTAGAAGGTCAGATACGTTTCTTGCTAAAGAAGTGTCGGACACTAGTTGGTTCAGAACCAGGGCATATTGTTTCGAGGGGTGTCAGTAATGTGAGTCACCTACCTTTATTCTCACTTGATACATCAAGAGCCGTTGCACTGTTGGACCGGTCAATTAATAAGAAACGGGAGGCATTGGATATCATTGCAGGACTGTTTGAAGACTCCTTGACATCTAAATCATCACTGGATATTTCTTCACTGGAGAACAATTGTCATTCAGCAACCCATGAAGATGTTCAGTTCATCAAGGATTTTATATTTCGGCAATCTGATGGGCTGAGAGGGAGAGGAGGGCACTCAAGCAATACAACTTCTGCTCCTGTTTCTGGTGTCGGTATGGTGGCGGCAGCAGCAGCCGCTGCTGCAGCATCAGCAGCATCAGGGAAGCAAACGACTGCTCCTGATCTCCCAAGTTTCGATACCTGGTTGTCTATAAGTTCATCTATTTCATCTGCACTGATTAGCATGGAAGATGGGTCGAGTAGTTCTCAAAGCAAGAAGGCACCACCTGCTCAAAAGAACGACCAACTTCCTTCAGCGGGATCCAACTCTATTCGAACTGCTTTATCTTGCTTGGAAAGCAACAATGGACTTAATGTGAAGTTTTCTACATCATGGTGCCAAAGGGTGCTTCCAGTTGCTAAGGAGGTGTATTTGAAAGATTTACCTGCTTTTTACCCAACCAGCATGCATCAAGTGCAGCTACAGAAAGCTTTACAATCCTTTCACTCGATGGTTAAAGGACCAGCTGTCCAAGAATTCTCCAAGAAGCTAAAAGATGAATGCCAAGCAATATGGGAATCTGGAAGGCAGCAGTGTGATGCTATCAGTCTTACTGGCAGACCATGCAAGCATCAGAGACACAGTAAATCATCTTCATCAGATGGAATGGAACAACATTCTAGTGGATATATTTTCCTCCATGCATGTGCCTGTGGTCGGTCACGCCGCCTTAGGGATGACCCCTTTGATTTTGTGGCAGCGAACGTGACCTTTAACTGCTTCTCTAATTGTGAAGATCTTTTACCTACTCTTGTGCTTCCAAGAGGGACCAATGCTGGTTCATTTTCAGTATCCTCTTGGCGTTTGGTGCGACTTGGTGGAGCAAAATATTACAAACCAACAAAAGGGTTGCTCCAAGCGGGTTTTTGCTCCAAGGAAAAGTATCTTTTAAGGTGGACAATATCTCTTGGGAAAGAACAAGGGAAACATGTCACTCGAGATACCACTAAACTTTCCTCGGCATCTAATGCAGACCCTCAGGCTCCTGTTGTTGCTGGAGAAGTGAAATCGACTGTGACCCAAGTCACAGCAGAAATTAAATCTATGAAACTTGAAAATTCTAGAAAACAACCTGAAGTCGAGTCAATGAACAACTCAAGTATTAATTTTGGTAAAGGTCTTCCAAACTTTACTATGAAGAAGCCGTTTGCTGAAGTTGTAGCTGGCCACCCATCCAAAGATTCAGAGTTTCCTGCTCTCCAACTAAAGAAACCACTAAAACCTGGCAACCGGAAAGATGACCGACTAGTGAGTGTAGCAGACCAAACCAATGGCCGTAGTTATGCAGCTCTTAGTCAAGGACCTATAGCTGACAATGAATCAGAGAAAGTGAGCAGAGATAAGAGTAATGGAAGTGCTGACGGGAAGCCATTTCTACAGATAGGGAGCAATATAGTGCCAATGGTTGTCGGAAAAGAGACCAAAGAAATTAATCAACCTGTACAGCAGTTTGTAGTATATGTCGGATTTGAGCATGAGTGTTCCTATGGCCATCGTTTCTTACTGTCAGAGAAACATCTCAAGGAGATTGGTTCTTCTGTTTTGCCGTTTGAAAAATCTAATCTAAATAATGAAGCAGAAAGCAAGCATGGTTCACAAAAGTTGCCCCAAAATGCATCTAGATTTGCAGCAACAATGGATTTGACCAGTGGAGGGAAGCACAATAGGCCAATGGATTCATCAGGGAGAAACACCCAGCAGCAATTGCTTCAGCCCAGGGTTGACTCTGAGATCTTTCAGCATGCTCACTCTCTTTCAGATCCACAGAATGAAAGTAAGGGAGATCTTTCTCTTCAGTATGTTACACTTGACGATGACGGAGAAGCATTTTCTCTTCTGAACAGAAATCTGCCAATATATATGCACTGCCCACATTGCAAGAGCTCGGATTGGAAGGGAAATCAAGATGTAAAGTTTGCTGCTGCTGTCTCACAACTTCAACGAATATTTATTGTAAGCTGCCCTCCCTCTGAACCTTTTAGTATTTATCTGTTCTTTAATACTGTATTGTCTTTTCACTGATATGGCCATTTTTCTTGGTGCAGGTGACTCCTGATTTTCCTGTCCTGCTGGCAAGCTGTCCAGTTGTACAATTTGAGGCAAGTAAAATCATCGCTACTCATGTAGTGATGTAAAATTCTCAATATTCTAGTATCAAGCAAATGAAGCTCTTCTCAATATTTTAGTATCATACTGTTGGCCCTCACTAGGATCAAATACTAGAAGGTGTATGCACATAGTATACTTCATATATTACACAAGCCAAGACCCTTAGAGCATACCATGGTTACATAGGTACAAGTCCTTATATAGGACTTGTAGGTCAGTGCTACAGTAACCAACCTGCTACAGTGACCTTTTACAGCTCATGTTACAACTCAAAACTAGCTAAGCTTTTCTTACTAGCTAAGCTACATAACAACTAAGTTGTGCTAGAATCTACATGTAGCAACAAGACCACTAGTAGTCGTTATCTCAAGAAAACAAATTAATCTCTAACCCATACGAATGGAACCCTCACTTGTAAAATGGGATCAGGGGGTGTAATTTGTTTTTGCTACATATATTTTCTTAAATATTCTGTTAATTCAGTTTTGCTTTGTCTTTCTGACATCAGGCCTCATGTATGCCATCAAATGCTTCTGATCATGAGCAACAAGGATTGTTCAGTCTTGGTTGTCGAGTTGTCCTTCCACCTGAGAGCTTTCTTACCATGAGGCTTCCATTTGTCTACGGTGTTGAGACAAGAGATGGAAATACAACTCCCCTGAAATACCTTGATCAACAACCAGAACTCACAGCATGGCTTGTTGGAGGCACAGCTTTGCAGATTGTATCAGCAGGGCATGCTACTGAGAAGGAAGCACCACTATAAAGTGAGAAACGTTGTCTCTAAAGATTTATTGGTTTTGGTGTATCCTATTCAGACATTCAGTGATGTGCAATTGGTAAGAATAAGATGATGCACTGAAATTGTACTTTCATCGCTACCTATCTTTAGTGAACTTATATATTAACTTATTTATTTGTCAGGTTCCAGAATTGAATTTCAGGACTCTTGCCAGTGTAATTGCTCATGATGTTAAACATGGAGGTGTCGCTTCTCCTCCTGGATTTATGATGCTATGCTCTTGACACAACTGTATCTTCCTTTTGCATTGAGAAATGGAGGTTCTCTGACAAGATGAATGATGCACAACGGGTACATGATGTGAGCTGGAGACGCAGGTACACAATGGCATTTCTGAACTTTCACTGTAGTACACGAGATGGGAACAGTATCCCTAGTAAACTCCATGTTTGTTATTGATACAGGCAACTGGACATCACTTGTACATTAATAGGTGTCAGGTAAAGTTTCCTGCTGATTTAATGTTTGTTTTGTTGAGGATCGACCAGATTCAGCGACAAATTGCCCGTCTCAGAATTTTGCCCCATGAGTTAGTCCATGTTAGCCATGTAATAGTTCAGGCTTTTAGTCAGCCTAAATATTGCTGTATTGTTAGGTGATAATAAATTTTACTTTTTGTCTTTGTAAAGCAAGAAATGATCACCGAACGACATGCTGTAGGAAATTGTTGTTTGAAATAGTATTCATAACTAGTCATATGTCCTACAGAAATTTCTTGGTGAGGAATTCAGGGTGGGATCGGCTTCGAGAAGTGAAAATTAAAAGCCGGCAACTTGAAGCATGGTCATTTTCCAGTCTTTACTGGAAATATGAACGATCCAGGTTGGCAGAAGCCCCTTCATGTAGCCTGGAGGTTGGAGAATGTTGAAACTGGAAGGAAACGCATGAACCAGTCCTGTTTGACAAGTGTAAAGGCACAGAAAGTGACGAGGTCACAGTCAAGCCAAGCCTGTGCAACGTTGCCTGCTTTTTTTCACCTGCATAACAACCGTTTCCACGTGATCTGAAGAATCATTCCAGAATGCTTGTAGTACTTACTATCACTCACTGTTCCAGGTCTTACACGTTGGATAGCTTACCTATGTGCAACTCATATATTGTTTTTCAGTCCTGGTTGTTTTTTTATCCCTTGTCTAGTCGTCACTGCAGCATCAGCTGCTTTGACAAGCAGATGTTCTGCCTAATCTTTTTGCTTGGTTGATAACTGACCTGGACATGAGCACTCTCCTGCCTAATCGATCAAAGTTGAACTAAATGCAAACATAGTTTTGGTTGAGGTATCCCTTGCTTTCTTTTGCAGGAACTGGCACTACCTCCATCCCAAAAAGAGTTTATTTCTACAGTAGTGTCAAGTCAAACTTTTCTAACTTTGACCCTTAATATAAAAAAAATGAGTGAATTGCACTTTATAGCGGGTAAATTGTACCTAGTTTCACTTTGCACTGGGTTTAGCATATAATTTCACTTTGCACCGGGATACATCTAAAAAAGTTTCACTTTGCACCGGGTTAACACAGAGAAAAGTCATTAAATCTATAGAATTTTCATTAACTTTTTAAATTATGAATCAAACTTTACGAAGCCTATCTTAAATTCAAATTATTTTCTAATTTTCATTCGTATATTTTACAAGATTTTCTTTGAATTATATGATACAACCCAGTGCAAAGTGAAACTTATTTTGTGGAATCCCGGTGCAAAGTGAAAGTATGCGCTAAATCTGGTGCAAAGTGAAACAAGCTATGTTTGACCTGGCGCAAAGTGTAATTTACTCAAAAAAAATTAAAAAGATCTATCATGTAAAAATAGTGTTAAGTTGCATGCACCGACCAGTTGCACCCAAAAGCTTAAGCTGTCAGGGAAAGACGGACAATTCACTTTATACACTCTAACAAATAGTATTACTAGATTTGTCACTAAACAAACTATTAGAATATGCAACCTTTTTAATTTAGAAATGTTTATTTTTGTGAATATCATTGGTCAAAGTATTGTTTTGAAGACTATGTAAAATGAACTTTAATTTGGATGGAGGGAGTAATAATTTACAACCACTCAATTGTTCAGTTATGCTTGATGGATTCTTGTGCCTTTTCTTTTGTCTGAATAACATGCTGTTAAATCAACGGCTGAAAATAAACCAAGCTAGAACATTAACTTTGCCCAAATGGTGTGTTTTATTCAGTGTAATATGAGCAACTACTCCAAATGATGTGACTGTTAATGTTAAAGAATGTTAAAAGAAGATTATCTTTGCCTAGCAAGCACACAACAATACAATTATTCCTGACAGGCTAAACATGATGCCCACATAGCTGTGAAAAAGAACATGCACATTTTCGACTTTAGGCATCGATGTGTCTATGCGTAGGAGAAAGAGAACCAGCAGAGTACTAATGTCTGTGGCAGTTTGATAAGCCTCATCTTGGCAAGCTGAAAAGGAGAAAGTGAAACGAGTACTCAATAAATTAAAGCACTTTGCTAATCTTACCTGCTTTCAAGACAGAGACATCTCCATAACACATACGTAATCTCTCTCTCTCAAGGTGCATCTACTACCAAAAATATGCATTGAAAAAAAGTGTGAAGGTTTGCTTCTTCTCTCTGAAGAATTTCAGTCTTTCAAAAGACTAATTATATTGAAGCACAGAACTGGTTGAAGATTACGAAGCGCTTTGAATTTGAATAAGACCACTCTCCTTTTTCATAAAATGGGGTTTGGTTGTTAATCCATTAATCAAACAAATTAGTCGGAAGATCCAATCAAGAATTTCATTATATCTCTTTCCTCTGCCTTCTATTTTAGACAGGAAAATTTGTGTTGGAGAAAGTATATTAAAAGAGGGAAATCTAAGTACAAGAAGACTTGTTGGAAATTTTATTTGTGTGTGTGAGAAAGAGTGTTTTAAAAGAAGGAAATCTAAGTACAAATTAATTGATGCATGAATATATTTCTTGGATGATGGCAGAATATCATGCATGTGATTTCAGGGAAGGAAAAGAATGGAAAGCCATAGACATTTGCAGCTAGATATGCAGGACGGCAGTTGGAGTTGGATGTTGGGAGCTGTACAGTACAAGGGACAGTCCAGTCCAGTAGTCCACTAGTCCAGTGCAGTTCAGTTCAGTGGTGATGTATCATGGCCGGCTCTCACGACCAATTAAGCACATGTTTGATGTTCCTCTTGCCTACCAATGGGTGGGGCCCACATTGGAAGCTTGCAACTGCAACTAACGAAAACCATAAGCTAGAAACAAGTTAATTAAAGCTAAACACCAGTGAACTACTAGCTACAGTACTAGTCGATCATCTCCTGCTTAATTAGCGAGCGACCTTGAGCTTACTAGTTAGTACAACTCACCAGATTAATCATGGATCCCCCGTGATTAAGTCGGGTCGAAATCATCACACGCGACGAGCTAGCTAGCTGAAGAACTAGCTAGCAATCAGCGGACACTAGCTAACTAATGGTGTTTGTTTATGCAACAAATATACACATATATAAATAGTGTACTACCTGGCACTATTATCTTCATCAGACAGATGTATAGTATACCGCTAACTGATCAATTAAGCAGGCCATGAGAGCTAGTAAGCCATCGGAAGAAGCTTTCGACAACCGCTGGGAACTTAAAACCATGTGGCAATAATGTCAACTGCATGTTCTCTCTCTCCAACCCCATACTGATGTCTTTAATCAATTCTACACGTAATTTAATTTTCTTCTGTTTCATAAAGACTCCTTTTGTTTTTCTTTTTGCGAGGACAGAAATTAAGACTGAAATTTGATATTCTGCAGGGTGGTCTACTTACGCAAACTAATATTACACAGCTTGCTAGCTACTAGCTAGTACTGCAATATACAAGACGTGCACTTCACCACCGGCATCTTACTGCAACAGATGGATCGATTGATCAATCGATATTGCAGCTGGCCAGCGCCGGTTGGTTACAAACAAAAAGTCAGTATACTGATATTTGATCTTTGATCCAGTCATATATGTACGCACTTTCGTGTGCCAATTAATCATATTTTAGACGAAGTACAACTTGGGTACGTACAAGACTAGCTACAAGCTATGCTCTACCTTGGTAATTAATATATAATTCAGAATAGAAACGGATCACTGATGACATATGTGTCAATCTAATTAATTAACTTGGACTGGTACTCATACTGATCAGTGACATATACGTATCAAGAAGAAATTCAGGTAACACTGCATGCAACTATGCGTCTCAATTTGCGACAGATCGATCATCAATTGCTAGTTGCATCTCTATATCTATCTATCTATCTAGCTTAGCTTATTAATTCAACTCATATTTATTCAGCAGGCCAAAGGACAAGAGAAGAGATTAGACGTGAGCGATCGATGAGAGAGATGAGCTAGATGCCATATAAATTGGGCCATGCCGTATAGATAAAGATATGATCTACCATACGAATGGATCATCGATCATGCTGCAGTTAAGTATATATTCCATCCATCCATGATCTATCTATAGCTTAGCTAAGCTCATCTGGCGGCCGATATGTGCGTCTTGCTGTCAAATTAATTAAAAGTAAGTGCATGTCACGGAAAGTATCGCCTGCCTGACTGCCTTTTCACTTCAGCTAACTCTGCATGCAGTGGCATCTAGCAACTGGACACTTGGTGCAAGCGTGCAAACGATGACACTAATCTTAATTTCCAAAAACACCTAGCTAATTAATATTGCTTAATTCAGAACTGAAACTGATCTGTAAGTTCATCTTAATTTTCCAGTTGCAGCTTGCCGTAGTACGTGCCGCTTGTGGAACCTCCAGTGACTTACAATACATAATGATAATTACTACTCACTTCGTCTTAATATATAGCTAGTTATTTTTTTTAAAAAAATTAAGATAGTGGTAAGAGAATGTTGTGATTGGTTGAGAGGAGAAGTTAGGTGAAAGAAATTAAATAGAAAATGGTTGCGATTGATGGAGATAAGACATGCAAGTGTAGAAGTAGTTGTATTTGAGACAAATTTAAATCGTTTTGGTAGCTATATTTTTGCGACGGAGGGAGTATTAATTTATAAGCCGAGTACGGCTGGTATGCAGTGATCCAAAATGCCCAATTTAGAAAATCATGTGACTTCTTGCATGTGAGAAGGAAAATCAACACTAAATAGATAGACATTCACAGGTGCACACATGCAGGAACCGGCCGGATCATGAGAATTTTGACTTAAGGTGTAAGTACGAAAAATCTGATTTTGATCGATCAGCACTAATTAAATATAGTGGCAACTGAAGATGCATGCATGGTATATATGCAGTTGAGAGATTAATTAGTTATGTTATTATGTCCTTAACTTGTTCTTCATGTATACATGCTAGTGCAGGGCCGAAAAGGATCAGAGCATGCATGCATACTGCAGCTGGCTGTGGCTGCAGGCTGCCTGGCCGGCTAGCTTGCAAACAAAACAAGCTCATTTCTGCAGGAAAAGAACCTGATCCGGCATTGCATCTTGCATGCATATGCAGATGCCCCTGTAATTAATTTACTTGATGCCGGAGAAACCAACTAATAAAGCATCCATACACATATATCCAAGGACAAGCAACTAATTGAGCAAGACACAGGCAAGTAGCGAGGCTAGGCAACAAATTGAAACAACTCACTCTTGCTCATCCAATATATGCCAATTATATTAATTTGCCCAAACTCTCACTCGATTGCATGCTAGCTTGCAGCTTGCCTTGGGCTAGCTTCCAATTGTCTTTCAATTGCTTGCAACCCTCTCAACTCTCTTGGCAACTTTGCCCACTTCACTATCCATCTTTATTGCAGCAACTAGCAAGCTAGCTACTATAGCAAAGCCCAAAAGGAAACGTATGTACTAAATGTACACCACTACTTGAAACCACCAAATTAATAAATACTACAAATTAAGGTATCAACACGTATTAATTAAGATAAAACAGTAGACACTAAATAATAAATTAATATATGCTTAATTATATTAATAACCCCCTCTCCTTAGATAAACTAATTAATTGGAGACAATCTTGATTTGCAGTGTTCAGCTAGGGGAATGGGCCAATAATATTTGAGGAATGTCTATAAACAGAATATGTTTAATTTATACAGGGATATTTTTGTACAGTGCCACCACTGAATAGAAGTGACTAAGCTAGCTAGGACAAACAAATTTAAAAGAAATGAAAAGGTGGATAGTACGTAGCCGGCCATCACATTGCACCCACTCCCTTAATTTCCATGAGAACAATGGCAAGGCATAAGCGCTCCTTTTTCATCACATTTCAGACAACTCCCACCACTCACACTCTCTCACACTCCCAAGTGGTGACCAGACTTTAATTTCTTGACAAAATTGATCTCAATTAATTTGATTCAATTTCATTTCACCACCAATATGTATATCCATGTATAAATGTCAATCAATCCCTACATACAGTTAAATTTTACAGTAAAGAATCGAAAGAATCAATAGTATGTTACAGTTTCCAGCAGTTTGATGTACATGCCAAGAAACAATTTTGTAAGTAAACATGTATAGTGATTAATTAATCCCCCAGAAAATAAGAAGAAGAAGAAGAGAAAACGATCAATTGATCAGTGTTAATCAATCAGGAAAAGAATTCTTGACGCCGGCCGGCCGGCGACGGCGAGCTTGATTAATTAGCTTGCTCATGTCAGTAATGGCAGCCGACCAGCGCCGCCGAGGAAGTGAGCAAAAGAGGCTTCTTGCCGTCGTCGAACTTTCCGGCGAGAGCCAGCAACACCGGCGGCGGCGGCGGAGACACTGACTCCTCGTCGGACGGCGCCGGCAGGTTGAGGTCCAGCTCCAGGTTGATGCTGCTGCTCCCCTCTTTCTTCGCGTCCGCCGCGGCGGCGGCGGCGATCGCCGTCACCGTCATCGCCGGCGCCGGCGTCGGGTGCAGCGGCCGGTGGCGGCGCATGTGCCCGCCCAACGCCTGCCCGGAGCCGAATTCCGCGCCGCAAATCGAGCACTCGTGCACCCTCAGCTTCCTCGCCATCACGCCGGAGCCGGCGCCGGCGACGGCGACGGAGATGTTGTTGTTGTTAAGGCTAAGAACGGTGGTGACCTCCGGCACGGCGGAGACATCGGCCTGAGGCGGCGGCGGCGGCGGCGAGGATGTCATCGTCGTCGTCATCGTGATTGTCATCGGCGGTGGGTTGGAATTGACGGTGGCGGCGTTGTTGGTGTTGTCATCGTCGGCGGCGGCGGCGAGGCGAGGTTTCTTGTGGCTGGCGCGGTGGCCGCCGAGAGCTTGGAAGGTGGGGAAACATTTGTTACAGGTTTTGCATTCGTAGACGTAGAATCCGGCCTTGACGCCGTCCGCCGTCGTCGCCGCCTCCGTGTACTTGCGGCTCGTGTACCTCTCGCTCTTTAGGGACTGAGGGAGTACTAATCTTTAAGCAACCTCCCAGCCACAAAATCAACCCTTACCCTTCGCCTCGCTCTTCACCGGCGCCGGCGCCGTCGCGGCGATCACCGGCGCCGGAGAAGGCGGCTGCGCCATAGGCGGCGGCGTTGTCGATGGATTGGAATCGGCGTGGAGGACGGCGGCGCCCTGGGCGAGGAGGATGAGGCAATTGGCCATGTCCTCCTCCTCGGTCGTGGTGCTCTCCGACGACGACGCCGGAGACGCCGGCGCGTGGTGGTGGCGCGGCCTCTTCGTTCGCTTCCTCTTCACCACGCCGCCGCCGCCGGCGAGCTGCTGCTGCTTGTCATCGACGGACATGGCGACGACGAGCGGCGGCGGCATGTCAGTTGTTTCGTCGAACACCTGGTGATCGGCTTGCATGGCGAATTTATTTGGCGATCGATGGATCGAATTGTGGGTTGAAGTGAAGAGGAGATGGAAGAGAAGATTGCAATGAATTGCGAGAATGCAAGGTTCTCTTGGCTTTATTAATGGAGGAGAGAGGAAGAAGAGGAGAGTAGGAATGGCAAAGCCTAGATAGCTAGGCTTTGCTTCTTCTTCTCCTTGTGTTGGTGACTTTGGATATGTCTTCTCTTCTCTACAAGGCTTTGCTCTTGCTTTGCAACTCTTATAACCTTCCACTCTAGAGAGAGAGAGAGAATTAATTAGGGAGGACAAGAGAGAGAGTATGTGTGTGTGGTTTAGTTTAATTTGGTGGTTAATTACAGCAGCAGGTGCATGCTATTGTTAGAGGGTTAAGTGGTGTAAATAGACAGTGGAGAGAAGGAGAAGAAGGTTAACTGGTGGCCAAGGAACGGGCACGCTGAGAGTGTGTCTTAAAAGCTTTAGCTAACAAGCTAATGCCCCCTCTTAATTACTTGTGGACGATTTTGATGCCTAGCTTGCTCCCTCTAGTACTAGTAGCTAACTTGATGTGTAAAACATGTTTTTAACATATCGATCCATCATTAATAGACACCATTAATTTAGCCTCTTCTCTTATTTTCCTAATGCTTAATTACCCTCCTCACCCTCTAATTAACCATCAAGTGTGGGAGGTAGGATGAAGTTGTGTGCCTACTACTCAACTATTAGTAGCTAGCATAACTGTTTCTTTTTTTTTTTGGTGACTCAATTGAGCTAGGTGACAACATGTTTGCCACTACTATTATATGTGGACATGGACAAAGATTGGAAAACAAAAATAAAGGATCCAAGTAGGAGTGGCGAGTGAGTAATTTGTGCGTGGTAACAGGTAGGCCAAGAAAGAAAGAGAAGAAAGCATGCAAGCAAGCAAGCTCAATATTCCCTGGGGATGATGTGCATGTATGCATGATTCCTGGGGTGATAGTGTTACACTGCAAGGCTGTCTTGAACCACAGGAGAAAAATGCTCTGCTTTTTCTATCTGTTTCTCATGACCTATATATGGCTCTTACTATTTATTTCCATGTTTTAAAATTTAGTATACCTTTAAATTTGTAAGAAAAGGTATATGTGAAAGTCACTAAATTGTTTGATGGTATCATGCTACTTTCATTTCTCCTCCTTTTTTTTTCTTTTTGATAATTGAGATTTTTATTTACCTTGGACAGTTGTCTTTGGCAGCCATTCCACTGATCATGAAGCTATCTAGACATGAACAGCTAGTTTTGCTTGGCAGTTGGCAACTAAAATTAGGAGGTAGTGAGGTAGTGGTGGTGCAGCTGCAGCTTTCTCTACTCTCCATTGGCCACACAAAAATACCTGCCATTTGTTGTCACTTGTCAAGTACTTGTATCCCCACACACACACACCCAGTTGATTTTTTTTGTGTTTCTTGGGGACAATCACAACAATTGTTCACCTGTTCTTTCATTGCATTGCATTGGCTAATAATAATAGTCACTTGCTTTTTGAGCTAAACAAAAAGCTAGCAAAATTGACATCCTCTGATTCAAATGGCACAGCTACATAACTAGCTAATCAGTTCGATTGTTCTTGATCTCTCATCAGAGATCCTAATTAGTTAGTGGTCACACCAGTTTTGTATGTGATTTTTCATTTCTTAGTTCAGTGGATCTCACTAGCTAGATTTGGTTTGGGCGATACTAATACTTGCTGTGGCTGCACTGTCTCAATCAAGTAGGTCATCCTCAATTTAATTGCCACACCCTAACCACTGTTCCCGTACACCGTATTTGTACGTGATGTGTATCTACATATCGCTTAAGAACCATACAACCTTCACATATACAGTAAACACTGACGTGGCTTAGCTGATAACTCAATTAATCACGACAAGCTAGTTGTGTTGTTACAATGCATATATAAATTCTGAAACCTTAGTTTCATCCAATTTAATTTTCCAAGTTGAAGAAGCTAGTGAAGACGATCGTTGTGTTGTGTGAGACAAGTCAACGAGTGAGAGCAGGAGAGGGAGTAGCTGATTAATGATGATTCTTTACGTGATGAATTGTTGTTTGTTGTGTGGGGCAACAAGGAACTTCCTTAGAAAAAAGAGAAAAATTTTAGTTTTGGAGACCAATTCCAATTGGATATGATGCTGTCATGTGGTGGGGGCAAGGCATCAGTTGGAAGCTGGCCTAGCTTAGCTAGCTATCTAGCTTCCTTTCTCTCTCTAACACACTTCCTCTCTCTGGATCTCTCAACACACAGACACATGCAACTATCTACACTTGCTGGTCACTCACTCACTTGCTCTGCCATCCAAAATCCGAAGAGAATTAATGATCAGTGGCTAGTACCTGCCTTTGTTTTCTCTTTGCCATAATCAAACAGTGCAGAAAAGATAAGTGGCCTTAAGCTTGCCATGATCCTGCCCATGATTGGCAATTAGCCAAGTTGTCCCTCATGTGAAGAACCCTAGCTTTAAGGATCTTATAATTAGTGAGTGCAACGCTAGTTGGACAATTAGTACCCTGAACGTGATCACTTCTGTTAGGCTGACCATTATTTATCCAAAAGATTAACAAAATCTTTGTATACACACGGCAAGCCACCTTAGCCTTCTCTAGAAAAAAAAACTTGTGATAGCTGATGTCATTGCCTGATCAAGTGAGCAAGGTGAGTTGAGAGTGCATGACACTCCTCTAATTAATAAAGCTTTAAGCAAGATTTGTGATCCAAAGCCCTCTGTTTCACCAGTTATTAACCTTGTGTGCATGCCCTGTCCAAAAAGCTGTACTTCAAGTCATTTCTGTATCAGCACTCAGCCAGAGTTGGGGTGAATTAAGGAATCTTCCTGTACAGACCAGAAAGAAACAGACAATACATAAACAGCATAAATTGCGTAGTGGATTGGAATACAGGGAGGGATGAAACATGTGGTTCAGTTGATGGACACCCACCATGCATACATACCAGCAATGGACTGCATACATTGTTAAGTAGTAGGATAGAGCTGAGCTACCTGACTGACCTGGATGAAGTGGATGATGAGTGAACCAGTAGTGGGACACTCGACAGTAGCAGCAGCACCAGCCATGTATGATTCTCAGCAAGAAGGAGATGATCACTGGCTACAAGTGACTGGGTCACCACTCATCACGTCATACTCATGCTACTAGACAAGAGAGATCCAGTGAGACCACTAGTGTAAATGACGAGATGGTCACAAAATTAAGACCACTAGTGTAAATGACGAGATGGTCACAAAATTAAGGAATTGATTGTTCAGATGATTATCATTATGGACAAAAAAAAAAGAAGAAGAAGAAAGAAACGATAAGGGGCACAACAATAAATGGAGAGACGAGATTCACTCCACATGACAGCAACTTCAAGAGGATCTCAATTAGCAGCAGCTGTATCGTGCTGTATGTCACGCTTGTAGAACCGTTAATCACGACGATGCACCATCAGGTCACATTGACAGAGGGATTAGACACACATGTCTTCTCCAAACAAACCTGCAGTCCCATAAGTCAATCAGTTGTTGGTGTGTGTTAGTACTACTACTAAGATGTACTTAGTGCACACATGGCAATTGATGACACTTGTGCAGAGTAGCTAAGGACATAACCACTTCCAAGCTAGGATGAAAACAATTCTTTACGTGCCAGGATGATTCTTCAGACTTGTTGAGAAGCCATGATCCATACTATGATTTATGCCTTGCTGATATGATGGAATTGTATTATTGCTCCAAGTTAGTAAATTAGTGGCGTGGAGTGAAGGGAGGGTCAATGCTAGCTTCACATAGATTGCTGTGGCTGCCACCTTAAGAGTGTGGCAAGTGTTGGCTTTGCTCATGGGCAACCACTCCTCACACACTGATTGGTTGGCAACCTTATTCCGATGCCATGTGCTAGAATCATCTTTTGTTCCGTCTCAAGTCATGCCTCCTCCTCCTATTGCTTCCTGACTGATGAGTGCATGTTGCTAATTAAACTCGACCTGCCCCAATCGTCACACATGTACATTTTCTAATGATGTACAATACAAGTGTGCACCGCCCAATTCTCCAAGAAAACCACCTACTGGTGGTGACGAATAGACACAAGCTTCCTACAGATGCTTCTCCAGAGGTGCGTTAACTTAGTAGTTAACTAAAAGTTCTTCAGTTCCAGGGTTTGCGTCTTCATCCAACAAAATGGACGCCGCCATGTAACAACAACCAAGTATTGGGCAAAAGTTCATTCTCACTGTCCTGTGAAAAGTAATTTATGATAGTGTTATTTCATTAGTCGATATTAACGTAAAGTAAAAAAAAAGTAGTAACCAAATTAATCTATATTTCGAAGACCACGAAAAATCCACAACACCAAATGGAAAAATAGGGAGGGAGTAACAGCTATGTATTATCTTACACCAAAGCAAGGAGATCGGAACCTTCAGGTTGCTCACAGCCAGTAGTAGCTCTCTGTTCAGTAGTACCACTCTTATCCAACAGTACAGGAAAATAGATTCCACAAAAAAGAAACTGGATCTCTCTCCTTCAAATGTGGGCCCTTGATAATGACTTGAAATGAATGTCAAATAATATCCGAAATAACCAAACCTAGATGAATATCCAAAATAACTTGACCTAGATGATAATCCCTGACCTTTCTTTCCCATTCTTTTTTGGAAAAGTAGGTTTGGGATTTGGCTGAATCGACCATACAATAATAATACAGTCGTACATATGCAGCTCTTTAACGTAGATGATATCAATCCCAAAAGTGCATCCCATATTCTCCAAGATTCACATAACAGTATCTCAATGTATATCTCATGATGGAGATCAAATTAATCTAGATTTTCACCAGGTTAACATGCTTGCCGAACTTGCAAGTTTTAGTTAGTTCGGTGGCCGGCCAAACTATAATGCGTGTCTGGCAAGTTGGCCATCACTCACTCTCTTTGTAGCTCATTGCTCACCGGATGAACCCTTTTGCTTGCACCATTGATACAAGTAGTGAAGACATCACCCTCATGGCCTGCTTTCTGCTGCAACCCAAGTGATGCTTCCAAAATTAGCAACTTTGGTAGCTACATAGTCCCTGTTTATCGCACGCTTATCACATGCTGCTCATATTTACAAGTCTGCCACTGAGAGTATGTACTGGCACTTAGTTTGCTAGTTGCAAATTGAAGAGAAAACTGTATCTGAGAATTCTCTCTGGCCAAGAGTTCACACCTTCATGTCCCACCCCTCCAGCATCCAACATATCAGAAATGCACCCCTGGTTTCAATTCAACAGAAGGTCATGATCATTTTCTAGGTGCACATTTACCGTTTTAGACCATACTATTGCCCTGCTACCTTTCACTTATCTACTCATAGTCATAGCTATCAACACATATGCTAGAATTATAGCAAGACATCGGTGTCTTGGGGCAGAAATTAGAATATCCACAAGGATATCTAACCATTTTGCTAGCCACAAAAAAACACAAGGTGTCAAATGACCACACATAATCAGCTTAACGACTAGTGTCACTACAGAGTGAAGTGGCTCTCTCTTCTCTCACTCCCTGCCACTAGGGAGCTGATAAGTGGCAAAAGTAGTAAGTGGTACTAGTAGTAGCAGTAGCAGGTGTGGCACAAGAGCAGCAACAGTACACGCTGAGGGTAGCAAGGGACAACAACAGATAGCACCAATCCAAGCAGTAGTGGCTGTAGTGCAATTTAGACAGTGTGCGAGCATCAGCTTGTGGAAGCGAAGGAAAGAAAGCTTTTTTCAGGAGAGGCTGGGATTGAGGCCTATGAATGGTACCATATTCGGTGTGACACTAGAACCAGAGCGTTCCCTGAGGGCGATGCTGCAACCAATCTCCTGCACTCAAGCAACTTTTTTTGAAGGCCAGCTGATCTGCTTGGTCCCTGTGTTGTGTGCATGTGAAGTGTCAAAGTTTGAATCAATGGAGTCCATCTTGCGCACTAGGCCATCACTTCACTTCACTTCACTTGTGGCCTCATACCGGCCTTGTGACCACCACCCCCCAGTCCTTTACAAACATCCTTCTCCTTAATTGACACCTGTATTGTAGGTATAATCATATTTTATTTATTTCATCCCTAAAAAATTGTATATATTTCAATTATGTAAACAAGAAAGAAGACAATATGTATGTGCTTCTTAATTTTTACATAACATGCAAGCATCACCCACTATAAGTCAATGCAATATCTATAGAAAATTACAAATGGATAAGTCTGGGATGATTTGGTCTGGTCCGCCTACTTGTGCAGTAGAGGATTGTGCTATTCTACGCAGCTTGCTGTACCATCAACTTTAGATATATGCCTTTGGCTTGGGGTGGATGTGTCGTGTTGAGTTGAGTTGAGTGGTGCAGCTCCTATCGTCAATCTGTGGCCACTCTCACCTTGGCGTACTACTTTATGGTCATTTCCTATTTTACTCCCGGGCACTCTAGCTGTTTTTCGGAATCAATAGACTGTAGTCTGCACAAGCATGGGCGGGCCCAACATGTATACATGTGTATTCACATGTATACCCAAGTTTTTGGAAAAAAAAGATAAGTATGTATAGTTTTCATACAAATATGCAAAGGAAATAGAGAAAAAAGTATGCTATATCAAAAGCAACTAGCAATTTAGTTCTCAAATGTGTGCATATGTTGTACAACTATTAGTTCAAAACCAAATATTACTATATTGGTTATAAATTTTTTATAGCATTTTATATTTTGAATACCCAATCCAAAAATCCTGGGCCGGCCACTGTGCACAAGTAGTTTCATATACTCCTACGTGGATATGTCAAATGACGTCTAAGGTGCTTTCAGCTTCTCCTGTCCAAATCTTAGGCCAAAGTTAGGGGTTATCAGAAGTATTAATTTGTGACCATCTTTTATCCCCCTGTTTTTATATTGAGATAAGATCACAAGTCCAATCATACTAGTAGTACACGTTTGAGAGAGAGAACCTAACGAAACTATGATGTATGGGCCTCAAAGGGGAAAAGAGCAGGCCCAGATTTGAAAGACACTATCAAGAACTAAGCCCAGCTCAGCTCATCGACCAAACACTTAGAACTTTCTCTACAGATTATCAATCTATCATATAAAGCTACACCCTAGAACTGGAACAGGGGAAGGACTAAGGGGTTCTGTGGTTCACTGTTCACGAGTCAGTTCCTCTATCTTAGGTTTTAACCCATTCGTGTGTGGTCTATGTAGTCTGGGTACGACTGGGATTCCACATGGGCTTTGGTAAAAGATATCAGGTTTAGACAGCAGGAAGGACAAATACTAACCCACATAAAATTTAGATGAGATTGAACAGAGGATGCTGTCGATAAAAAACAACCAAATACATATAAAGCTTGGAATGACTGAAAGCACAGAACAGATGGAAGAAAACATACCTCTTCTTTTTTTGGATTGGTAAATGCTTTGTGCAATAGCTGTAGCCCACAAACAATATCCATGAAGTTAACTGCTGTGTAAAGATCAACTTGCAGCAGTACATGCACAAAACTTGGTTTGATTCTCTAATATCTTGTTGCTGATGCAGTGACCTGGGAAAAGTATCACCCCACTTCAGTATGTTGCAAATTGGCCTTGTACTGGTCATAGAAAAAGAAATGAAAAAGTGTAGTAACACATAAAATTGCTGAAGTCTGTAATAGCGTATGAACCAATTTTTGGTCCATTCAAATACAAATACATGAACAGGGAAATTTTATATCATTGCAACAAATCAATCCAACTGCATATCTACATGGTATGGTGTTGGGATAATGGTTTTTCCTTCTAACTTTTTTTTATTATGACAATATAGCCACACACTACACAAAAGAGCGAGAAGGGGGGATTGACATGTATAGAATTCACTTGAGTGTTGTGAGTATTTTAACTTCGAACAACTATACAGATGAGCATCTATATTTGTTATGTAAAAAAACAATGCAACTAAATTTGCCATAATTTTTTTTTTGTTTTTCTTTGATATAACATACAAGGAACTCCTCACTACCACCTAATTCAACGCAAAACAAATGTGTAAGAACCAAACAGATAATCTACTCATAACTGGTTCTTTCTTCTTCTTCTTTGTGTGCAAAGAAACTAATACAGGGGTAAAAGACAAGATAAGCTGTCACATTTCCTCTATTTATTCAACAGCAATCCATATATGACACCAAAAATTAAGATTGGTTGGATTAGATATTACACAAAAACATAACTACCTGAACAACTCCAGCTGCTGTCAGGACTCCACCTACACTCCTACTGATAATCCTGTGGTCCAGGCCACAGAGTATGCAAAGGCCTTGATTGCAGGTTCGTGAACCACCTTCATCTATAATATGACCCAGAAGCATAGGTAATCAAATCAAATCTGCAAAGCAATGATTAAACATAAGGAACTGTAAACAAATTAAGGTTTTAACAGGATCACAGATATAACCAGATTTTCATGGCAAAAAAGGATATCTATTGAAGTATGACCTGCAGTGCAAGTTCAGCCATGGATATGGCAATCTTTGACTGCTAATACCAGTTCTTAACAAAGATAACTAATACAGCAGATGTGGTGAAGTTTTTTCAAAAAATGTCCAAAGGCTACTCATTCTGCTATAAACATCATCACCTCCCTCATAGTGCTAGAAAACTACTTGCAGTAAAAACAAGGAATATTTTTTGCAGGTAACAACTACTACTTCACAGAAGATGTTCAAAAGACATCTAGAATGCCCAAGTGGGCAGAAACCAGTAAGGCGTCAGGCCAAGACCCCAACAACAAATTGCATAAATTATAAGAATATCTGTATCTGTACCTGGAGCAACAATGATTGATAAAGACTACTTAGTTTATCCCATTTAGAACTGCTATTCAAAGAGCGCAACGTTTCTTTTCCAACTGGAACATGCTGTGCAAGAATGGATGTAGTTTAATGTGTGTTACACATCTTTTAATCTCATGTGCATTTAGCTGTAGTAAATGGCACTTATCACCACATCAGTCTCCAAGTCATAAGACTGCCCAGCCACTTACATGGTTACATGTCTAGATGCACCGAGGCAACATATTTCTGTAAATATGTATTTTGGGATTTCTGCTTCCGTGCAAGATCATGCCTTCTACATATCAATCCTGTCATGCCCTTGTGAGATTACTGCGACAAACTTTTCAGAGAACCAAAAACAGAGCCAAGCTTTAGCCAGTAGGATCATTCAATCAGCAACATTGACCACCTTGACAAGCTAAAAATCATCTCCATCAAACAATCTATATGTGACAGATAAGAGATCAACACTCCGCATTCCAAACTTTGTAGAGATTTTTAAATAAACGTCGAGCTTCCCATGTCATTCCTGGTTTTGAGAATGCTCTGCATATAAAACTAAGAGTGCCTTTAGATGGACTAAATCCATTTTCTTTCATATCTTTGAGAATTGTTCTCACCTCAGTTCCATTTCTAAACCTTGACCATCCACTTACAAGGATATCATAAGTACAGGAGGTAGGATGAACACCTCTCTGTTGCATATCCTTGAACAGCTCTTTAGCTTGAGCCATCATTCCTGCTTTAGTGAAGTCACTTATAAGTGCATTGTATGTGCTTACTTTAGGAACAAAGCCTTTTCCCACCATTTCACAGTACAATCTTATTGCTTCGACTTTGTTGCTTTGCTTTCCATATCCTGTAACCAGTATGTCATAAGTGAGATTGTTGGGTTCAAGCCCGATCTTCTCCATCTCATTGAGCACGGTGCCAGCTTCTCCGATCCTTCCAACATACTCAAGACCACCCAGAAGCGTGTTGAAAGTAGCTATATTTGGTGAAATCTTTTGATGAAGCATCTGAGCATATGTAGCAAATGCATTATCTAGATGGCTGCTCTTGCAGTGACCAAGAATAAGAGCATTGAATGTGATTGTGTCCGGGGCAATTCCACTCCCCAACATTTCTTCCATGACAACTTTGGCTTTTCTCGTCATTCCATGGCAACACAGAACATGCACAAGAGTATTGTATACGGTGATATCAGCATGAAGCCCAGCATTCATCATCCATTCATGAATATCTATAATCACATCCAGTCGCCTGCTTTGAGAACATGCTTGCAGAACCCGTCGGTGAGTCAGAGAGGATGGACAAAATCCAGCAGAGACCATCTCATTTAGCAAATACTTTGCTTTCTCCACTTGCCCACTCTCAAAGAGACCCGCAATCAGTATATTGTATGTAATGAGGTTAGGCTTTATGGAACTCCTCTTCATTTCGTGAAAAAGTTTTAGAGCTTTGGCGGTCTCTCCTTTCCTACAATGTGAAACAATCATAGTGTTATATGTAGACTGATCAGGATTTAAGCTCATATTTCTCATCTCTGTCAAGAACGATTTTGCTTCCTTAGACTTTCCAAGCATGCAAAGGCAATTGATAAACACATTATAAACAACAGCATCAGGCAACATGTTTCTGTCCATTAGCTCCTGACCAAACTTAAAAGCAGCAGGCATGTCGCCTGCTTTAAAAAGCCCGTCAATTAAAGTGGTAAAGTTTACGTGATCAAGTGAGAGGCCACGCCCACTCATATCTTTAAAAAATGCCACAGCTTCCTCTATTTTTCCATTCTGTCTCAAACCATTCACCAGAGAATCGACAACAAATTTATTTACCTCGATGCCCTCACTCAACATCTTGTGGTACATCTCAAGAGCTGCCTCTTGCCCTTGGAACTTGAAGAGACCATGAATAAGTGTTCCATAGGTCACCACATTTGGATTGATGCCCCTTTCCTCCATCATCCTCTTGTAACCAGTTGCTTTGTCAAGCAATCCTCTTTTAACAAAACCGTTGATGACCGATGAGAATGTAACAACATTTGGAGTGATCGATTTCTCCATTTCCAGCAACACCTGCTCTGCCTCATCAACGTTACCAGCTTTGCAGAGAGCGTCGATCAATACAGTGTACGTAACAACATTGGGAGAAAGATTGTCTGAAACGGCAAAATGAAGCTTGTCCTTTACTTCATCAGTCTTGCCTTGTTTACCCAACCAGTCCATCAAAGCAGTATAGGTCACCAAATCCATGACCACACCTCTGGAAACCATCTCCCCAAACAGACTGAGCGACTCTTTGCCCCTCCCGGCCTTCGCAAGCGAATCAATAAGCGTACAGTAGGTGACATGGTTTGGCGCAGCCCCAACCTTTCCCATCTCCCTGAAAAGAGCATACGCCTCCGAGAAGCGCCCGACCTTACAAAGACCAGCGACGAGAGCGCTAAGCGTGACCACATCTGGCATCACTCCATTCCTCACCATTCCCTCGTACAAATCGAATGCCTCATCAAAGCCTTTCGCCCTACAGTACTCCACAATGAAGGGTGTGTAGGTCGCCACATTCGGATCCACCCCTGCGTCCTTCATTGTCCCCAATATACCCTGTGCAGCATCAACCTCGCCGGCGCGGCAGAGCCCGGCAACCAAGGTATTGTAGCCCACAACATCCATCGGCACCCCCTGTGCCATCATCCTGTCCGCCACGCCCAACGCCATGGCCGTGTCCCCAGCCCTGCAATATCCAGCAATGAGAGTGTTCCAGCCGACGACATCCAAACCATGGATCCGTCCACCCCTAAGCAGCATGTCAGCCAGGCCAGCAGCTTCATCCACCTCACAATTCCTGAATAGCCCAGCGAGAATCGTGTTCACAGTGACCCCATCGAAGGGCACCCCGCGCTTGGACATTTCGCCGAACACCGCGGGGGCGAGGCGCCCATGGCCGTGGTCGGAGAATCCCGCGAGCAGGAGGTTGTAGGCGACGGTCGTCGGGCGAGAGGAGGAGCGGAGGAGCGCGAGCGCGGGGCGGAGCATGCGTAGGCGGCAGTAGGAGTAGAGGGCGGCGTTGAGGGAGACGGGGCGGAAGCGGATGGCGGCGGCGGGGAGGCCGGAGTAGGCGAGGGCGGGGAGGAGGCGGCGGAGGAGATGGGCCGGGGGGTCGGAGGGGAGGTTGGTGAGGAGGTGGGTGGCGGCGGAGCGGCGGCCGGCGCGGAGGAGGGCGATGGCGAGGGAGCAGAGGAAGGAGGCGTGGAGGGTTTGGGGCGAGCTCGCCATCGCCATGGCCGCCGCCGCCGCGCAGCAGCAGCAAGCATTTTGGTCAAACCTGCGTCGTCGTCTTTTTCATCTGGTCAAAGTCCAAACGTTGGTGGGCTGAAACCAATGGTGGGCCTAAGG
This sequence comes from Leersia perrieri, assembly GCA_000325765.3. NCBI lineage: Eukaryota > Viridiplantae > Streptophyta > Magnoliopsida > Poales > Poaceae > Leersia > Leersia perrieri. The sequence goes on from CM002480.1 coordinate 25,991,421, forward strand.
TAGCTGTAGATTGGGCCTTTGTGCTGACGTGGTGGCCCAGTATGAATCCGGCCCATCCCATGGTGGCCTCGGTAAGAGAACGGAGAAAATGTGGACAGCAAGGCAGTCCACTGTCCACCTGAGATACTCGGCTTCCTCGAACTCAAATAAACCTGATGAATGTGGTGTGCTTGTAGCTGAAATAAATGTGAAGCACCACGATGTGGTGGTGGAGTCGTGTCGAGAGTGCATGACTCCATCCATTGGGATATATACCTTGATGTTTACGAATATATGAACATGTTGGTAAGATGTTAATAAGAATTAAGTGATACTTCCTCCGTCATTTTTTAGACATAGTTAAAAAATAAGGCTTTGTCCTATAACTTCTCTGTTAAGACATGAGTTATGGTATTAAAAGTATAATCACATGAGAGCATTTACGAATACTAAACTAACAATATTAGTTTGATGTGATCATAAAAATAAATTTATAATAGAGAAATTATTGGCCAAATTGTCTTAATGAAACGAATTGAGCCACGTATTTTAAGATGGATGAAGTATTAAAGCTATGTCGCTATTTTATATATTTTTTTAGTGTGTTAAAGTTATGGCATGTATTCACAAATGTCTATGCAGCAGCATAACTATCTCCCAGGCAGGTCAGGCAATCATCCAGACTCGGGCACTGTTGTCAAATGTAATCGATGTCAAAAAAAGAATAGATCAATCCATTGTAGATAAACGCTACTAGTCGCTTAGGCTCGACGATGATGGCTCCGTCACTATCCGTGTGAATGTCATGTTACATGTACACTGGGGATCGGTGTGTTCGTTTACGTCTGAGGTGGTAATGGGAATAAAATGCTAAGAAGAAGGTTTGATGTGCAAATAGAAAATGATGGGACTTGCAGACGATATGATAGAATGCATGTGAAACAAATTAGCAATCCCATTATTATTATTACTCCGGCCGTCGCATATTCGCATCACTTGCAATTTGGTGACCACTTTAATTAATCTAGTTAATGTGTGTGGATAATAAGCAAGCTCTTCATGTGCATGTTGTGCAAGTGGTTAGTGGCCGGAACAAACACACAGTGAGTGCATGCATTGCTCATGCGTAATTGCCTACATTGGGGCCTCTACCTTTTTTATCCGTGTGCGTATTTGATCGATATGACTATGGATTATGTGTAAAATACACGTGCTCAATCTACTGTCGGTTAATTGGGGTTTAATTTGGAGAGAAAATTAGAATAAAATACACATGTGCGAACTTTATATTCAGCTCCGACCATGCCGCCGCCAGCATCATTATATAATACACGATATATATGCACCTTGAAATGAAGCAAGAAAAGGTTAGGAAAAAGGAAAAGGGAAAGGGCAATACAATAGCGGCGGTCAATTAAGGTCGGTACGGACGACCAAGCAGCTGGATTAGTGATCTGCTATCTCCCTGCAGCTGCACGTGTCAACGCTGCCCGCGTCAAAATCATCAAAAATCAATCCACTGGCCACCCACAAGTACTGATCGGTCGCTTGACTTGATAACGTACCAGCCGGCCACAGCAGGTATACAACCATCAAGCCACTGGCCCACTACTTCAATTCATACGCTCATGCATGACGATGATGGATACATCAAGATAATTAGTTATTGGTGATAGAGAAATCTTTTGAGAGGAGCAGGGTCCATCACTCAAATTTCTTTTTTATTTGTTCTTCTTCGCTTTCAAAAATAAAACATACTGGTTATGTGACTGTTGGCAAAGGCCGAAGATGTAAACTAATTTCACAATTAGAACATAATATTATTGATAATAGAAATGGAATGAGGCCTTCCATCTCTTAAAAAAAAACTACTAGTACATGAGCATTTTAATTTTCTAGTAATTATTACTTACTCTACATTTTAATGATTGTGCATGAATGTAAATTTTCAATAGAGAGGGGGTAATTATTAATTTATTATCATTATTTCTTGTTCAGTGGCACATACTAAAAATGTTATTTATATTACTAATTGAATTTTAATCATATATTGAATATATTAGTTAGTCTCAATATTCATTTAGTTGTTTTCTGTTTTTACATCAATTAGGGATTTTTTTTACATCAATACGGTTAATTTCTCTTGAAAAATAAATTTGGGATTTTTTAGATCTGGAGAACTGACTTGTGCCTCCTTTGTAAGATGTTCTAAGAATTCAATATATCCATTATTTTTCACTTTATGTTGGACTCTCTATAGATAAGTATTCTCCTTGTCATTCCTTATGATCATATTTCGTTACATCAATCACTGTCTTTGAAGTTTAAAAAGTTAAATAAACAGTACCTCTGATAATACCTCCTGAGGGGGACCATATATGCGCCCACAATCACTTTGTCATTTTGCTATCTAAAATATATTAATATATGTTTTGTGCACGCTACCCATGCACACGAGGGCATACAATTTTGTATATTAATTAGCTCTTGGTCAACTAATTAAGTACTCATCCGTCCTATATTGTAAGGATTTTAACTTTCTAATTGCTATATTTGATCAGTCGTCTTATTAAAAAAATTTAAAATATTATTTATTTGTTATTATTTGCTTAATTACCTAAAGTATATGACTTATCAATTTTTCTATTTGCACTAATTTTTTTGAATAAGATGAATATTTGATTATTATATAGGAAAAATCCAAATACCCCTATAAGTCGCTGACCCTTCTACTTTCCCCCTATAACTCACTTTCGTACAAACGACCCCTTGCATATTCAATTTCTGTTCCAAATATCCACCTATAACGAAATTTCAATAATTTATCACCATCAGCTCGACTCTATGTGACACGTAGGCTTCTAGCATGGTGAGACTATATTATCCACTTCGACAAGAGTGTCTTTTATATATTGGTTGTAAATGTTCCAATTATCAGGATGACATGTTTATCGCTTCTGCCATCGCGCTCGGCGTAAGGCTACAGAAACCTACCTATAGCAAGATGACATGTGACAACCTTAATATTGGATACCTACGTGCCACAAGGAGTTAAGAGCCAACGACGATAAACAATTGAAAATAAGTTCTAGGCGGAAAATTAGAAGAGAAATTGACTTATATGGGGTCTTTTGTACGGAAATAAGTTATGGGGGAAGTGAAAGGATTAGTGAGTTATAGGGGGTTTGGATTTTTTCCTTATTACATATGAATAGTCTCAATCCCTTATATTATGGGACGGTGGAGTAGCAATATTACGGTCACAGGCGCCGCAACTCTTTCATCAATAAGGTTGGATAAAAAAAAAGAAGCAAAAACACCGGAAGCTCTCTGTAGCAAGGGCATGCATGCATGGCCAGTGAATCGATCAGTGATCGAGAGACAGCTGCTGTTCTGTTATATATCTATACGTATACAATCGCATATCAGATGGAAATTAATGGGACTTTGGATGCATATGGGAGGTATTTAATTTGAAATGTAGGCAGTTCACATATATTCCATCAAAACAAGCAAACGATCGATAAAAAGGAAAACAATTATAGATATTCACAAGCTGGAGACTTGTTGCGGGCGAATGGGCTGTAAGCATGTGTTGGACTTGAGTAGCCGGCCATTTTTGCAGGCGCCGCAAAATCCGAGTATGAAAGCTGCTGCAAAGCCATCACATCACCCAAGCTACAAGTACAGTTCTTTAGTGAATTTCCTCTTCTTTCACATTTCTCATGAGCTAGCTAGCCACTCCGCTTCTTGATAGGATAGTCTATTATACTTGCTAATTTTTATCTGTCTAAATTAAGCATTAAAAGTAGCACGTGATATATTTTAGTACATAGAGGTATTACTTTTTAACGTAAATTTGGTATGATATCTCGGATAATAGAAGATATCTTTCAGTATCTACTCAAGGACCGCAAAGTTGCTCTCCTAGTACAATAAATCCGGATAACTATTTTGTCTAGATTCATTGCAATAAGATATGCACATCCTATCTAAATACTTATAGTCTTGGACAAAGGGCGCAGCTTCTTCCGAAACCTACAGTTGTATAAACAACTCAAATTCTCATACAAAATATAATGATTTATAGTTATTAGAACCAGGAAACCGAGAAACATGACTTTTCTATATATTATGTGCCGGTGTAGTGCCACGGCGAATCGTGGCAACTCACGGACTACTTCTTGAAATATTGAGCTTCTTAAAACACTTACCTCTGATTTCATATATAATTAATTAAGTGGCTGGCTTGATGTATATTATAATTAAGAGAAAGACTACGGGACAGCAGTCCGTCCGAACGGACTACTATCGAGCGAGCCGCCCCGCCCGCGCGCCGTCACGACCTGTGCCCCGCCCACGTGCCGCCACGGGCTCCTG
>CM002480.1:25995879-26050199 GCA_000325765.3 Leersia perrieri
CGGTGGCGGCATGACGGGGCGGCCGGATCGGCCAGCGCGATCTCGGGAGCGGTGACGATGGCGGATGGCCAGATCTGGCGGCGCCACCACCGGAGGCGGCTGGATCTAGCTGTCCGCTGCGGCGGTGGGTCGACGACGACGGTGCGGCGAGATCGGGAGACGGCAGACCGACGACTGGCGGCAGCCGACGACGACGGCCGGAGAGATAGGAGAAGGGGTACCAGATCTGGTACTGGTACCCCTGGGTTCTAGTCTGGTACCCGGGTACCAAAAATCTTATACCTTAGGTACCAGACTGGCACTCAGGGGTACCAAAAAAATCTGGTACCCTGGGTACCGGGTTTGGTACCCGGGGTAAAAAAAATCTGGTACCCCGGGATACCTGGTATCCCATTCGTCTTCCTCGCCGGGGGAAATAAGTGCAGTATCCTTCGTCAGCTCGTCTTTCTTGCCGACGGCGACGGCGCTAAAACCGGCGACACGTTGGCTTCAATGGCTAGATCCGGTCACCCCGAGGCCGCGCCGTCGGGTCTGGACCGCCGTCGCCGTCGAAGCCATTGCCGTCATCGTCCTCGCCATCGTCACGGGAAGGTCGGGGATGAAAAGAATAGGGGTACCGACGCGGAGCAGGGGAGGCGCGGCGGCGCGCGGACGCAGAGCGGGGGAGACGCGGCGGCGTGCGGACGCGCGGACACGGAACGGGGAGACGCGTCGCTAGGAAGGGGACGACGTTCCCTAGCAGTGCTCTATAATTAAGCATGCAATACCTAGCTCCGTCTACTATTGACTATTGATTGACATCATGAAAGGATCAATCGCATCTTATCAAATACGAAAAGTTCTGTAGATTACGTGTATATACTATATATATGTGACTGTCTAGTTAACATGCATGGTTGGATCACAAGCTAGCAGCCTAGCACTCCACTTTCATCGGTCTGAATTTGACCGCGCGCGTGCTTGACCACTCAAAGATTATATATGTATTATCGCTGAACTTTATTCTAATTAAGAACATGAATGGATGCTGATAAAAAGCAAAATGATAAAATTAGCAAACAAAGGATATATTCTGTTTTGTTGTAGTCTACAAACAGTTTAACTTGTTAATATAAGTTGCATGCACCTACTAATTAATTTAACCCACAAATTTAAGTTGGTGAAATAATGGGGGGCGACGTGGAGGCTCCTTTGCATCTCAGGTATGGTATTAAAGTGTGTTGTAATTATTTTATTTAATTGTGTCCCAGCTATAACTTGAACTTGAGATCTTTGGATCCGATATCAAGGCTGTGTTCAGTTAAAAAAAATTGGACAAAAATATCACATCCACGTTTGGACACATATTTGAAGTATTAAACGTAAACTAATAACAAAACAAATTACATATTCGGACGATACACTACGTGACGAATCTTTTAAGACTAATATTTAATCCGTCATTAGCACATATTGGTTACTGTAGCACTTATGGCTAATCATGGCGTAATTAAGCTCAAAAGATTTGTCTCGTGATTTACAGTCGGACTGTGCAATTGGTTTTTTCCGTCCATATTTAGTACTCCATATATGTGTCCAAACATTTGATGTGACGGAAAAGTTGAAACTTTGAATTTTGAAGCATGGAACTAAATGCGGCCCAGTATATCATATTAATTAAGTTGCATGCATGCACCGACCAAAAGTTTAAACTGGTGAAAACGATGAGCAATCTACTTTATATACTCACTCCAGATTGAAAAAACTAGACGCTTTAGACAAGGACATGGTCTTAAAAAAATAACGTTGACTATATTTTTCTATTATAATACATATAGAAATATCAATAAATATATGATTTTGTTGAAGTTCAAGATTAATCTATACAAATGATCTTTATGTTGCTAAAATAAATATTCTAAAGTTATTTGTATTTAAAGTTTGAAAAGTTTGACTTTAAAACAGTCCAAAACGTCTAGTATTATCAAACTGGAGGGAGTATTTCTACAAAAAGCTAATTGGAATGCATGCTCGCTTTGAGGCCCAGCTTTATACGAGACCAAGCTTAATTAATTTCCTGAGGCTCGGAAACTTTGGAATTTGGATGCCAAAGGTGTGGTGTACATATAGCACGACTAGTCTAGGACTTTGTTTTGACGGGATCCAGCTTTTGAAAGCTATAGGAATAGGAATATATATGTACTACGTACAAACTCGCAACCATAGGTTACTGATTAATCAATCGTGACAACTGACAATTAGAATCTGGAAATATGATATATATTGACGTGAACTAAAGGATCGAATCTGTAACTGTTAAATGCTGTTATTTGTGCTTGTGCGCACTGCATGACAAAACTATATATAGCTGGCTATCATATACTACAAAATGAAGATGCATCGCCTCTTCATGTCATGTCAGATTCGTTCGATTCTCATATTACTACGCCACGTACTGTCTGTCTTTTCTTTTCCTTTTTTCGTCCTATAATATACCTGCAATCAACATTGAGTAGTCAATCATGCATGAAATGGTGTTAATTAGTAGCTTCATTACTAGTAATTAAGTAATTCCTGGTCTACAGAATTGTGCAAGGATATAATTGTGCTTGCTATACAACTGAACATCGATCGTTTCTAATGATACACATTTGTATTCGATATATATAGGTTAGTTAACTATTTGTATATGTAAATCTTTCTTGGTCGGGCCGGTGTAAAATACGTTGTCCGGCTTTCTTAATTAAGGTTAGAAGAGGGCGCAACGTTACATACATAGGGCACATGCAACAGAAACCCCAATACACCCGTCCTAACTAATTAATGACCACACACCAATTTAACGTCGAAGAAAGCATATACAGGTAGTTGTGCATAATACAGCTTTTCAAGATTTATGAGTGTAATTATATATACATGGTTAAGAGTAGGGCCACAGCCCTACACTCGAGGAGGTTGCTCAAATTGTCACTAGACGTTCTAGCTTTGTGTTTCTCGAGTCTTTTGATGGACCATGCCTTCTAGTAGATTTAAGTTTGTTATTTTTTAAATATAATTTGAAGTTGCATGTTTGTGGAGTAATACATCACATGTAAATCTATATCCTGTCTATCTCCTTAGAAACATAATAACTATTTGGATGCCATAAAAACTGAAAAAATGAGGGACTAACCCTTAAGAGTTTAAAAGCTACTCCATCACGCAATTTGCTAGGTGTCCTGGACACATCCATCACGCAAGCAACTGTATAGTGCGCTCTTTAGTTACTTTAAGAATATAGTGAGGTATGCAGTTGGAAATTATCCAATTAAACATAATTTTACATATTAGTGGAAGCAATTATATAATCGAGAACACTCATTGTGAGTAAAGGTAGGCACCGACAATGAAATTGATCCTTGCATCGATCGTACATTAAATCTATCCTTCCATCGTTGATATGCTTATTATTAATTTCTACATCAAAATGATGAATTTATACAAGATGAAATATGTGTGGTTGGAAAAAAAATGCTGAGATGACTTATATAGCCATTCATATATGGTGGAGATCGGGGAGCATATTATATATATGATCATTTGAAAGCGAGATATTTTGGAGCTAACCGAGAGAGATTTGAAGCCTGGTTTGTTCGTTGTCACCTTTTGCCCATGTTTATACTGGCGACAACGAAGCGTGGGACCAGCTAAGTCCATGAAAAATATAGGGTCAGGATGCAAAATAATGGAAACCCAATTTGTGAATTAAAGTGCCAGAATATCAAAATTAATTTACCCGAAAATAATATAAGTAGACTAAACAATGATGGAGCTAGCACGTATACATGTACGCGCATTTGTACAAATTTTGCACAATATATATATTCGTCATGTAAATACTCCGTAACATATACATCGAGCTAGTCTGAATAGGCGAAGGGATGAGAGAAAATATGGCATTTGACCGGGCGGCCGGCATGCAGAAAATGGAAGGAAAAGAGATGGTGAGGGGCCGCGGAAAGGGAAATTAAAGGCGAAACTCAATTAACACAGTAAGCTGGCGAATTGATGGATGCCTCCACTCGGGGATCATCTCCTCGCTGCTTTAACTTGCTCGGTCGGCGTCTCAATATTCCCCGCTGACCATTGAACTTCCAGTTCCTTTTCTTTTCTTCAGGTTCAGGGTTGCCCGCGTGCGTCCGTCGTGGTCGATGCCATGCATTATCTGTCAGAATTTCCATGCATCTGAACTAGTCAAATCACACGCCCATCCTTCAACTCAGTTCCCTCTCCTCTATATAAACATTCCACCCTCTAGCCAGCCCAACTCATCGTATCAACAAACACCATCGGTAGATAGATCATTCACTCCACTCCAGCCATCCACACCAACCTAGCTAGCTCTTCAGTTTTTCGATCGATCATTCACCATCTTGATCTTCTTCTTCAATTCAATTCTTTCTTGAAGAGAGCATATAATCTCTTCTCCTGATATAGATACATTGCTCTAGCTACTTGCTGAAATGGAAGCAGTGGCGGCTTTGGTTGCCGTAGCTTCCCTACTCGCCGTCTTCCTCCTCTACCCCCTTTACCTCTCGCCGGCCGCCGCCGCTCGCCGCCTCCGCAACGCCGGCTTCTCCGGCCCGGCCCCCTCCTTCCCTCTCGGCAACCTCCGCGAGATCGCATCCTCTCTAGCCGTAGCCAACAAGCCGACGACCAGGTCATCGGCCGGCGGCGGCAGCATCCACGCCGCCGTGTTCCCGTACTTCGCGCGGTGGCGCGGCGCGTTCGGGAAGGTGTTCGTCTACTGGCTCGGCACGGAGCCCTTCCTGTACGTGGCTGATCCGGAGTTTCTCAAGGCGGCCACCGCCGGCGCCCTCGGCAAGCTGTGGGGAAAACCCGATGTTTTCCGGCGAGACCGCATGCCGATGTTCGGCCGCGGCCTCGTCATGGCCGAGGGCGATGAGTGGGCTCGCCACCGCCACATCATCGCCCCCGCCTTCTCCGCCACCAACCTCAACGTAAGCATATATTGATAATATTAAAAGCTATATGCATCAACGAGTTCAGCCCAAAAGTTGGGTCAATGCATTTATTTCTCGGCTTGCATGTGATACCAAGTCTAAGTGTGTGCTCGATGATTTTTTTGTTGTTGTAGGATATGATCGGCGTGATGGAGGAGACGACGGCGAGGATGGTGAACGAGTGGGGCGACATGGTGGCGGCGGGGAATGACGTCATCGACGTGGAGAAGGGCGTGGTGCGAAACGCGGCGGAGATCATCGCCAAGGCCAGCTTCGGCATCGACGACGGCGACGCCACCGGCGCCATGGTGTTCTCGAAGCTGCAGGAAATGCAGGCGATGCTGTTCCGCTCCACGCGGCTCGTCGGCGTCCCCCTCGCCGGCCTCCTCCAAATCCGCGCCACCTACGACGCATGGAAGCTCGGCCGCGAGATCGACGCCCTCCTCCTCGACATCATCGCCACCCGCCGCCGCCAACAACAACAACACCGGCGCGGCAGATCAACGGATCTGCTCGCGCTGCTGCTCGCCGGCAACGAGGCTCACGCCGGCGTGGAGAGGAAGCTGACGAGCCGGGAGCTCGTCGACGAGTGCAAGACCTTCTTCTTTGGTGGCCACGAGACGACGGCGCTGGCCCTGTCATGGACACTGCTCATGCTCGCTGCTCACCCAGACTGGCAATCCGCCGTCCGCGACGAGATCTTCTCCGTCGCCGGCGACGAATCCGGCCACCTCGACGCCGCCGCCCTATCAAATCTACCCAAAACGAGCTGCGTCCTCAACGAGGTCCTCCGCCTCTACCCACCTTCCCCAAACGTGCAACGCCAAGCACTCCACGACGTCACCATCAATAACGACAACAAGAACAAGAATTCTTCCTCCCAATCGGTGATTATTCCCAAGGGGACCAACATGTGGATCGACGTGGTGGCAATGCACCGGGATGTAGAATTGTGGGGGGAGGATGCGGATTTGTTCAGGCCGGAGAGGTTCATGAAGGAGGCGGTGCAGGGAGGGTGTCGGCATCGGATGGGATTCGTGCCGTTTGGATTCGGGGGAAGGATATGCGTGGGGAGGAATCTGACGGCGATGGAGCTGAGGGTGGTGTTGGCTATGGTGCTCCGGCGGTTTGAGCTGGAGGTGGCGCCGGAGTACAGGCACCAGCCCAAGATCATGCTCTCGCTCCGACCGTCTCATGGCATCCAGCTCCGACTCAAGCCGCTCAAATAGAACTAGCTAAGTTCTGATCGCTTTGATTAGTTATATTAATTGATCGATCAATATTTTTAGTGATTTTAACTTGGGTATGGAATGTGATGCAACAAATGCGAAGCAACCACATGCATACATGTGCTCGTCATATATACATGCATATACAACTATATTTTTTTCTCGACAAAATATCGAGTATAAAATTAATGCTAGTGGGGCTGTTCAGCAGCCCTACATGCAATAGCCGTTGTACTGTCCAAACAGCGAAAAATATGGTAATAAGGTTTGGCTTTGCATGCCCGCAGCCGTTACATCCTAGACTGCCAAACAGCCTCCCTATTACTCCCTCCGTGCACATTTGTTTGACGTTAAAATTTGGAGGGAGTACTAATTAATTAAACCTGGCCCTTCATGTATTTTTCTCATTGCCTGGCACCCGCTACGTACTATACACAAAACACCTCATGTACCCGGCCGTGAATACACCACTAATAACGTACTAGAAGAAACGAAAATCACAAACACAGCTGCACACAAAACACCCCATGCATGTAGGCACCACGATGCACACGCCTAATACGAACGCCGCGCAGTCTATATATCATTACATACAACACTTCATACACGTACATACAAATAGGTATCTAGACACATATGTAGAGAGACACCCGCAAATATCTAACGTGCAAAAAATGCCATATAAAATCATGCATACATGTTCGTACTATTCAAGAATAAAGTATGTAATATACCATAAATTATTGTAACATAAAGGGAGGACTGGAGGCTTGACGTCAGTGACGGACCAGGATTAAAATATAGATGGGTCGGAATTACTTATCTGAAAAACAATGATATGGACCACATACCGTATTTGTGCATTTATGTAACAGATATAGTATACTCAAAAGATCATCAAAGGTATTACCTCTAACTTAAAAATGAAGTAATAATCTTTACAAAATTGTATATCAAATTCAATGACAAACAGATCAATTTACAAAAATAAGTCATATGATTAATTGTGGTAATGAACTAATCAAATAACTTCAAAAAAAATGTTAGTATGTGACATGACATACCGCTAATTAGTCAATAAGCATTTGTAGAGATTGTCCTCAATTCTCAGTAGGTTACGTCTTGCTGTTAGCTTGTTACAGAGAGCTAGAGAAGGATAATTGATTGTTAGAGATTCAGAGTAGTAGAGTCGTGGAGCCAAAGACGAGCCGACAGCCTGCCTGATACTACCGGGATCATGTTGTTTGGTTGTGAGAGCAGTGAGGACGATGCCAAGACTTCGCGAACCCATGAGGCATCGAGCCCATTATGACATTATAATCTCCTTGTAGCAGGCTAGTAACTGAGCAGCAAGTAGATTGGCAGATTGGAGTTAGATCACTCACTCAGTTGCTCGTCATGGTTGTAGGAGGAGGCGAGGAGCAACACAAGGCTTGCCGTTACTTACGAGTTGCATTAGCCATTTGTTGGTGATGTTGTGTGAGCATACTGGACTCGCGACGACAAAGACAAACCACCACACCATTTTCATCTTCTGTGATGCTAAAACTTGGATTATTGGACTTGTAGGATGAACAAACTGTCCAAAGCTTATACTAAATAGATACTACATGGGTTGGGGGAGTCTTTGGGGCAGTTGGTCGACCCGAACGGTAGCTGGGTCGGGCGTCCCACCCCGCCCAATGGGTGGGTCCGCCCCTGCTTGGCATCCCATCCGGTTGCTTTAAATTTTACTCCCTCCTATAAATATTTGATGTCATTGACTTTTTTATACACGTTTAACCATTTGTTTTATTAAAAAATTATGTAATTATTAATTTTTCAAATAATGTATTGTTAAATATATTTGTATGTATATATATATATATATTTTTACATATTTCACAAAAAGTTTTTAAATAAGTGAACGATCAAAAAATCAATAAAAACTTAACATTATCGGTCTTCTATAACAAAGATATTTAATTTAGCATTACTGACTCCGCCGTTGCGGACAGGGCTATGCACCTAGGACTTTTAAATATCCTCGTACAACCAATGCACATGTAATTAATTGTATACCCAACGAATTGAATCTGTGGTTGACAGTGTACGTACGTGCACATTAATAAAATTGCATGCGTGCATGCAGCAGAATGGTGCCGGACAATTAATCGGTACGTCGATCAATAAATAATTCCATCATTCCATGGTCATATATATGTGTAAATGCATGAGTACGTTCACACTGGTGTGTTACTAACTAATTAAGTGGTGCGTGGCAGCTAGCACGCACTAATTAACTAGCTAGATGATCTCGATCGATAAACTAATTAACTACACGTAATACGTACATGTTGCGTGTTTGGTGTTGGTGACTTGGCACGCGCGTTAATAACCACCACCAATTGATCACCAGCAAATTGGATTGGTTTGCCCCAAAAGGGAAAGGAAATTCCGTACGGTCCAAACAAAACGAGATTGCCTACTTGTGAATGCTAGCTGGCTCTGCCTACCCTGATCTGTACATGTGTGATCGGTGACTGAATCATCATCGATAAGTATTGGTAGGAAAATAGAGACACCACATAGATATGGATTTACGGTGGATCACAGAAAACTATTGAAGAGTTAATACAAACGCAGGAACCGTCGCAACCTGTTTTGTGCGGGTTGCAACAATATACTCCCTCTGTCTTATAATATTTGAAGTTTTTGTTTGTAACATTTGACCCTTCGTCTTATTCAAAAATATTTAGAAATATTATTTGTTTTGTTTATAATTTACTTTATTATCAAAAGTACTTCAATCATTACTTATTATTTTTATATTTACACTAATTTTTTTTTACATAAGACGAAGGGTCAAACGTTAAAAAAAAACTCTAAATCCCTTTAATATGGGACAAAGGGAGTATAAATTAAGAGAAATTAGGAGTCCTACTGTAAAAAAACATTAAGTTATAATATAAAACTAATCTAACTACTAGAAATATAATTTAAATACACACCATGCTAAATTTCGGATCATGCACATCTCTAAAAAGTATATTTTATTTCGTCACGATAAGATTTGGTACATTATTTATCTATTAAAATTATTTTATGATGTAAAATTTGTATTTAAAAGTGTTTTTATGGTTATGTTTTTAAACAAATAATATTTAAATAGAGAAATTATTGGCCGAATGCTTATCACAATGAAACGAAATATAGGCCCTGTAAAAGGTAGTAATTCAGGATGAAAGGTATAGTAGTTACATTACATATACTGTAGCTAGTAGCGGTGTTGTTTTTTTCGTTGATTCTTTTGCTGCTGCTTCCTAGTAACTTCAATTAATTTGTTCCACGCATGCATTCATGCCACTGCAAGAATATAATGACTTTGATTAGCAGGTTGGCTAGCTGAGTTCTACTACTGACCATGCTGGTTGTGGTTGGACTGTATTTTTTTGCCAAGAGAAGACAGTAGTTAGCTAAAATGTAGGAAATCGACATTATAGCTGAAAAAGTAGAAGGTCAAGAGATTAAATTTCGTAGCAACCTCAAGAGATTAACTTTTCGTACCAACCTGCTGCGTGTGATGCCGCGGTCAAATGTTGATCTCTCTGCCCAACTTCCGTGTCAGGAACAAATTAACAAGCTAACTGGAGTACTACTCATGCAGTCAGCTGGTTGAATGCAACGTAGAAATGTAATCCAAAATGAGGGAAGATGAGAAAAGAAATGAAATAAGAGGGAAGATGCATGAGATGGAGAACGAAATGGATTTGAACTAACTAAAAAGAAAAAAAAACAAAGGGCCCATCCGGGTTCGAACCGGAGACCTATTGATCTGCAGTCAATTGCTCTACCACTGAGCTATGGACCCTTGATTGCTTGTTGCTACAACAAAAGTTTTCAAATAGGTATGAAAAGCATCAGATTCAGATGAGGGATCGGTGTGGACGCCTCTCTCGCCGCCGTTGTGAACTTGTGAATCTGTGATAGAGCCAGTAATCAAGCATAGCCGCATCTTTTCATCTTTACCTTGGCTATCATATGTATCATATGACACCAGCTGCCAGGACCATCATATCATATCATTTCATTTGGCCGGTGAATAATGATGATGACTATTAAGTATTCCTCCGTCCTTAAATGTTTAAACCGTTATTTTTTGACACACGTTTGACCGTTTCTTATTAAAAACTTTTATAAAAATATATAAAACTATATGTGTGCGTAAAAGTTTATTTAACAATGAATCAAATGATAGAAAAAGAATTAATAATTTCATAATTTTTTTGAATAAGTCAGATGGTCAAACATGGATAAAAAAATCAACGACGTCGAACATTTAAAGAAGGACGGAGGAGGTCCTAGAAACGAGGAGTTCCTGTCAAAAAAAAAAAAAAAGGAAACGAGGAGTTCCAATGTCTTTCTCATCATCCTATCCCCTTCTGCCAGCTGAAATTAAAGATAGCAGAACAAACAAGGAATTAAGCAGCATATGCATATGCTTAATTCAACATGACATATACACGTATCCAACACGAGGTCGGTCGGTCATCCGTTGGATGAGTCACAATGTGCGGCACCGGCAGCAGCAACAAAGCACAAGGAGCATTCCCTAGCTAGATTCTAATGCTGTTAGTATGCACTTGCTTATCCTGTTGACAAAATTGCAACAAGATGCCAGCCAAACTAATTGACTCTCCGGATCTGTCTATCTCATCCATCTTTCACTAATTGCTACTACTAATAGAGTGTACTTGAACTTGACATTGTTGTATTGTCCTCCTTGTGTTTAGACAGTTTAGGCTAGTGCAGTGCAGAGCAATTAATAGAGTAGGGCGCCATAGCATTGGCTGGACAGATCGCGATTTTGTTCTTCATTTCTTCTACGTTGACAAATGACGAACAATTACTCGATTTGTTGGATGATCGTATCACCACATACCCTTGTTTTCTACCAATGACCAACCCACTGTCTCGTCTCGTCTTTCAGAGCCCAGAGTAACAAGCATTCCTTAGTTTTCTCTTCAGCTGCATTCCTTTTTAGTTTTGACCGACACGATAATGAGTACTCCATGACAAATTGCATGGGCTAACTAGTCCAACGCCAATGAAATTGCATGGAGTACTTGTTGCAACCACCAACAGACAGTTTTTCCAACCTTTTTTTTTTCTCAGAGCCCTATTTTCCCCCCATTCTTTATCTAAAGAGGCAGTTTTTCCCTTACCGTTAAGAGAGGGTTACTCCTCACAGTAACAACGATTACTAGAAAAACGGATGAAAAATAAATACCTCCTAGTTATAAAATACTAAGAAACCTTGTTACCATGTAATCGACAGTAAGAAACCCTGCCCCACTGATTCTGATATCACTGCTATCTGAAGTTCTGAAATGGTGGTACTTTGAGCATCTGAAAGCTAACTTCAGCAGTGCACAAATGAATGAACGACCTTGCGGTACCAACTCGATCAATAAATACCGAGGTTCTTTTTCTTCTCTCTATATAATATAATAGGGTAGGATCCATCATTCTCATACAACACCGAAGATGCAGATTCACAGTACACCATCATAATATTCATATTCTACTAGTATGTAGAGGAGTTCCTAAAATAACTGACAGAAGATATCTGCAGCAGCAGCAACATCTCTCAACCAACTCTTCCTCTTACACCTACAGCAAGTTAGCACATTGCATTGCATGCTAATGCTACCAAGTCCGCTCACAAGGGATTGGGAATTCCTTCAGTCAGATAGATATAGGGTGTTCCTTACTTCCAGCAATACACACTACTCGCGGATAGAGTTGATATCGATGTTTGAAGTTCTGGAATCCATCGGCCGCATCAACCCAGCTGACCATCCACCCATCGAATGATGCGGCATGTTGTGCTCTGGCAAAGCCAATGTTGGGGTATCCTCGTCATCGCCCATCGGCTCTTCGTTATTCTCTGGCTCTTGCTCAGTTTTGGCTTTGTTTTTCTTCGACCCACCGTACATGAAGCTCCCCACTATCACCTAATTCACCCGAAAAAAAGAAGAGCCAGTCAGATATCAACAGAAAACAGTGCATATCCTACTCAACTTCTTTTTTTTTAGGGTATCCTACTCAACTGGTTAGTTTAATGGACAAATAAGCTGATAAAGGGTAATGGACAGGATAAGCTGTCGTACACCCTTTTATTCAGTTCAGATAACAGCCAAACCACATAAAACCAAAAAATTGAGATTGGTTGGATAAGATATCATACAAAAACATGACTACCTGAACAGTTCCAGCTGCTGTCAGGACTCCACCTACACTACCACCAATAACCCTGTGGTCAGGGCCACACAGAGCTATGCAAAGGCCTCCACTCCGGGTTCGTGAGCCACCTTCCTCTATCACCAAATATGATCCAGAAAGGCAGAGGATTTCAAATCGACCCTGCCAAACCAATGGGTAAATTATAAGGGCCCATAGAGAATTAAGCCAGGCACAACAAAACTTTCACAGCAAAAGAATACTTTGTAAAGTATGACCTACTTTGACCATGGACATGGCAATCTTTGACTGCTAAAAGAAGTTTTCAACAAAGATAACGACTATGGAGCAAAAGTTCATCTAAAAGCAGCATCAAAACCTTTTACTCACTTAATTGAGGAACTATGAAAATCCAGAACAAATGGAGACAAGTTGATTATCAATTCTAGTGCAGCTCAGCACATGCAATAAATGTGGGTCAAAAGGAAGGATAGAGGTGTAGGTTTCCATTCTCAGTCAAAAGCAGGATAAAGGATCTTTTGTTATATCCAAGGGGGAAATATGAAGCACAAAAGCATGCATAGAAGTCTTAACTACAACAGTACTCCCTCCTCCGTCCTTGAATATGAAGGATACTAGCTTTTTTTTTTTTTGGAGAGATCAAGGACGATGATATAAGACTATAATGCCCTTTGTTGTGTGGTGAGTGGGAGGTAGTTAAGGATAAGGTTAAAAAAATAAATGATGGATGTTGGCTAGGCATGTGGTACTCTAAATCCCTTATATATGAAGATAAATTTTGCTGTATCCTTTATATGCGGGGTCAGAGGGATACATAAGCATCAAACCCCTACAAGCAAGGTACCTCATATGTAACCACACCACCAGAGTTCGAATCCTGATGAAGGGTTGCTGAGGAGACAGCTCCTGATGCTGAAATGATGCACACTGCCCTCGGGCCCTGTTGCGAGAAAGACATTATCCTGGCAGCAACATCCTGCACAGGATAGGAAGTTATAATCACATAACAAGAAGGCATATACAACAAAACATGAACAAAAATGTTTCTCATTTAGAGAAAAGGAAATAACAGATTCACTCTAGTTTTGCATGTTTATTACTCCCTCCGTCCAACTATATAAGGATTCGAGGCTACAAATATGGGCATAGTCTATGCCTGAATCCTTATATTGTTGGACGGAGGGTACCTCTTGCAGGGGGCTACTTATGAGTTATGATCATTAACTCCAAGATGAATCATCAATGACTAAAAAGCACTTTTTCGTAGGTTTGCGCAACACAAAGATACTAATGCAGCCTGAGGCTGAGACTACAAATTATGTTCTCTTTCACATTATGGGGAAAAAAAAGATTTAGACAGCATCTTAAATGCATACCAAAAATCTGAAACCAGTTATATACCAATAAGGGAAGCCACTAGATGCCAACAGTGAATACAAATTAAATTATTATTTCAATCAACGGACAAGAGTTTGGCACGATGCAGTCATAGGTTAACAAGGCATCACTTTTTCAGCAATGTTAACTGTTATTAGTTATTTACAACAGGAAAATGATTGAAAACGCACATATTGCATCGGCACTCCAGGAAATAGTTTGAAAACAGTATGCAAATTTGAGACGTTAAATACAAACTATCATCACTCGCATAATCAGAAAAGCCCTGTATTGAATGATAATAGAAAGTTCAACAGAGTTTACAACAGCATGATCGTAGGGAGAAGTACAATTATTAGTATCATTTCTATCGCTATAACTTACCTCTCCTGGTGAAATAATAATCACATGAGGAGTAAAACCTGTTCCAACAGAACCAAGAAACCATTTTCCTGCAAAACACACCACAACATTTCATAAGATAGCAGAAATATGATCAACCCTTGTTTCATGTGTAAAAAAAACAAGAGGTACATCCAAAGAGTCAATAGGCAGTTTCTAATGTTGATTCAAGTACCAAATCAGATTTTACGAGTACATATACTAGCTTTACCAGTGCCCAAACCCCACCAAGTTCCCAACAAAACCCTGAAGACAACTTTTACAGCAACACAACCAGAACATAATGAGAGGGGATTGTGTTTGCATGATAACAGCTGTGACCTCCAAAGACAATAAGTTGAAACAATCAAAGCATGGCCAGGATATCATTTTCACTTTCAATCCAGATACTCAATAGTATACCTAAGCTAATGTCCATAATATAAGGAAGGTAAAATGTAACATAAAAGGCATCAAAATGCAACACTAAGCAACAACTATCATGCAAAACTTAAAGAAGCATGGCATCAAGAAGTTAGCAAGATTCATCCGAAATCTACCAGAAATCTCCTAGTGCATTTCTATCAGAAACATAGTTTCACTGCGAGCATACACCACATCAAACTACCATTGCATTTGACCAATAGTTTCCATATACATACAGCATGATCATGAAATTTACTAGGCTGCAGGATCTCACCAAGCGAAGCCAACTGCTGCATCTTTCCAGACCCAGGTGGCCGCCCTCTGCCACGCTTCTCCGTAGGCGCACCTGACCCTGAACCCCCTGATCCTGTCCCCGATCCAAACCCTGAGCCCGGTGTGGTCACCATGGTTCCCATCGCTGGGCTCGACGAATGAGGCATCGATGAAGACGGCGAGAGCCCCAGAGTCACAGCCCCATCAGGCTTGTACTTCCTCGGCCTCCCCCTCTTCTTCTTCACCGGCTCATCCTGACCAGCACCACTCCCCTGATCCCCTTTAGCATCAGCACTCATTTCGACACCCATGCCGATATCCATACTACCACTAGCACCGCCACCGCCACCGTGCTGCGCAACAGGCGCAGAGGCATCAACATGGTGGTAACCCTGCCCAATGTGGGAGCCCCCAATGTGAGGGGGCTGAAATGGGTACCCTGCAGAGACAGCATCAAGATGCTGGCGGTATCCGCCGGGCGGCGGACCGTGGAGCCCGGCCGGGTGACCGGAGGCTCCCGGCACACCAAGACCCCGGTGCTGCACATAGAAGGACGAGAAGTTGGACCCGGACGCCACTGTGGACTCCCTCCCATCCATTCATGGAATGGCAGCAGCAGCGGCCACCCCCAGCACACGTCTAAACAAAAAGCCTAGTCGCAATCCCCCGGCGCAGCGGCACAAAGACAAAGGTGGCAACTTTCCCTCACTATTCGAGATTAGATTCTCCCGAAAGCTATCGGAGCAAGCAAATGGACGCAAGAATATCAATCTTGGAGATCTTCTCCCACCGACTCCCGCACACACAAAGTCCCAAACTGCAGTTTTTTCCCCGAGGAACGAGGCGAGATCAGATCGAGCGAGGCCGGCGAACGCGAGATCTCAACAAAACGGTGGAGACTGAATGAAATCTACCGGAGCCAGACGGATGTAAAGCGCGAAAACGACGGGGGACAAACCCGATCTTTCGCAGGAAAAAGGGGGCGAAAAGGATTGGATTTGTGCGCGGCCGCGAAGTGGGAGGAGCCCGCGGCGGCGGCGGCGGGATCCGTGAGGCGGCGGAGGGGGAGGGGAGTGATCCAATCGAAATGGCGATGGGGAAATGGGGTGCTAAAACCCTAGCTAGAGTAGGGGAAGAGGAAGAAGGGGGATCACAGGAGCCCAAAGAGGAGGAGAGAAGAAGAGGGAGGGAGGGAGAGAGCAAGGCAAGTGTGGTGTGTATGGTGAATGTGTACTCCTATGTGTTGGAGGTGAGAGAGAGTGAGGGATTGTTTGTGGAGCCACATACCAAATGGCAAATCTCTTCTTCTTCTTCTACTCACCACGAATGCAAGTGATGTGTTGCCTAGTTGGTTAGTGTTATGGTTTGGTTGAATTTAGATATGGCATTAACAATTTTGGTAAAATTGGATGATGGGTTTTATCGAGTAAAATAATAGCGAGTATGTGAGTGTTTTTTTAACCTTAAATGGTTGGTTTGTTGCCGCCTTTCTGTCTTGGCACGCTCGGTGATATCAGCTAATCGTTGGTTGCCGTCTTTCTTGTCTTGGCACGCTTTGATGATCTAATTATCGGTCATCATCTTTTTATCCTAGCATGCTTTGATGAACCAACATATATATACAATTGAAGGCTATCAAGCGGAATGCGGATGATAAAGGAGTTAAGTTATTTTTTATCCGATTATGATTTTTTTAAGATAATAGATTAAATCGACTTTGACTTCAATTGAAGTTACAACCACACCCAATTATGATCCTAATGTCATTGTTAGTTTGGGAAGGGATAGAACGCCTATTAATTCTTTATGCAATTGATTTTCCGTCGAGCTTAACAAAAGTTGGTTGGCTCTTAATGGAAAATTTCTCATACGTCTATTTTTATTTTAAAACTAGAAACACACCATCAAACTCATTGCTAACAAATATTTTAGGGTAACACATCACCACGACCAATATTACAATCTTGGATCATTGAATGGACGTGATTGTTTGTCCACAATCTAAGAATACAATGTGAAATAACTTTTGTCTCGTAACAATTTTCTTGCAAGCTTAGACTGACAACACCGTTAACTTTAATTGTTTGTTTTATAATATTTGACATAAAAGCCAGTGCTTATATTGCATCACCTACCCTTAACGGTAGTTAAAATGAAAATGGGAAAGCAAAAGTATCCGTGTAGATTGTTTCCTGCTTCTGCTTTTTAAGTACAATGGATTTTACGCTTAATGCTACTTGTGTGACGAAAATATCTGCCACAAAGTGTGACAAAAATATATGCCACAAAGGATCATGGCCTTGACCGGGTACGGGAGAAAGAGACTATCCTCTGCTGACGCGTAAGCTAAGTTGATAATAATTGGGTTAAGAAACCAGTGTATAGATAAGCAATGCGATTATCATTGAGAGAGTACATGCTTACATTTGTTCAACAACACTTGTTCGGTCGAGATTTCTGCTTTGGGACAGTGAAATGCCCAAACTAGACTGATAAGGGGTGTAAATAGAGGTGGACGAAAAGCTTGGACTCATGAGCTCGGCTCGGGCTTTGACTTAGCTCGTGAACAAAACGAGCCAAGCCCAAGCCTTTGTTCTGGCTCGTTTATGAAACAAGCCAAACCCGAGCTAGCTCGCGAGCCGCTCGTTTTGGTTCGCAAACCTAAACTATTATGCATATATGTATGCTATTTATTTATGTAATAGAGTAACTATTTATAAATATGGGTTTATTATGTGGATTATGAAAAAATAAGTATATGAATTCATTCAACTATTATATTTTAAACTTTTGATCTATTGTTTTTACAAATTACCAATTACATTGAAAAAAATTATCGTTAAAAAGGCTCACAAGCCGGCTCGAGCCATGAAACAAGCCAAGCCAAACTCAAGTTTTAGCTCGTTTTCCTAACCAAGCCGAGCCAAGCCAAACCTACCTTTATACAATCTTTCACGAGCCTGGCTCGGCTCGTTTCCACCCCTAGGTGTAAAAGGGACTCTAAAATATTTTTCTGTAAAAGGGATCTCAATTAGCATTAAACGGACAAAGCGGTCGGATATGAAATCGTCAATTTCAAGTGTTGGATTTTTCTCTGCTTTCATAGGACAGGTCCAAAAGTTTTATTTCTCCCAAGAACTGTTCACGTCACCACAACGTTCTCGCATGTACTTGAGCTCACAGGGGAAACCAATAATTCCAATGGAGTACAGCTTGATGCTGTACATGTGCCAGGGCAGTTTGGACATCTTGTCACTACTTCCAAGATTTATTTTTCATAGACAAAGAGCAACAAGACAAAACACTAGATGTACTAGAGCATAATGCTGGAGTAGCAAAGTTTTATTAGTCCTAACTACAAGGCAGTATTCCAATCTGAGCATTCAGGATCATCTATAATACTATTAAAACGTTCTTGTGAAGAGCGGTGTAGAGCAGATTCGTCAACTATGATTTGCTGGTCAGACAAGTTGCATAATTGTCGATGACACCATACCAAAGGACACATGTGCCAACCCTGCTGCAAATGTAGTTTCATCCAAAACAGCATGCAGTGGCAAACAATCTACTAGATCACATCCATAACAAAGATTCCAAATGCAACGATCTCACTTGCATATTTTAATTGTATTTTCGGCATATTAATTCCAGACTCTGCCACTAACAAAGTAGAAACCAACGTACAGAAAAGTATAAGCTCCACCTGAGGAGGCAGCCAAGGCTAGTTGGAATCTGGCTACTTTGCCAGAGAAAATGCACTCATCTGAGCATAGAACTTGCTCTCTTCCACCAAAACCATCAACATTAGAGCACACTTTTAGCCAATGGAATGCAGATTGTAGGAAGCAAAACTCCCCAGTTACTTGTCCACCTCCATTGCTTGTGCAGCTTTGGCTTTTGTTAAAGCTGAAAGCTTTGTCTTCACCTTTTTCTTGCCAACCTTAAATTTGCCACCCTTCCTTTTTGTCTCACCGCCATCTATCTGAATATAAATGAAAAGAAACATTAACAAGGATGTAGCTACCATTTTCTTTTGAACAAAAAGGGGGAAAATGTAGAAATGTTTGTCAGTTCAGATTTATATTCAAGTAACAAGGGGAAGTGAATTTTGAGAACACAGATTGGTAAAATTACATTTTGATAAATCGGTTGGGGATAGAAACTCAAACACATGGCCTATCAATTATGAGCGAACTAAAAACACTCCTAAAGACAAGCACATAGTCTCCATCTTAAGACTGTCATGTAGTTCAGGCACTATTTCTCCGGAGTACCACAACCAGTGCAAGCAACCAGATCACAGTATATCAGATGACAAATAGATATGCCAGAGATCATCAAGAGGTATAACAAGTAAAGTGCTACAGACCTGGCGGAGAAATAGAAGCAATTTGGCAAAACATATTTGAAAGTGCTAACTTCATGATAAAAGAATAAATTGCAGGAAATAAAAAAACAACTGGTACAAACAGACCATAACTGGATATAACTCATGAGTGAACAGGTTGCTTGAATCCACTTTCATACATATCCTACCTCTCGGTTCTCGCCAGTATTGATAACCCTTCACGCAAGTAAAAAAACCAGTGGTTTGGAAACAATTGTTGATTTGAAGCCATAAAAGAATAAATGCTCTGAAGCTACACATAACCTAAACAGTTTCCAGTAACTGATTAATTTATGAGTAAATATCAGTGAGGCACAACAGGGAAAACTGGTTGTGAGCTCTGCAAGAGGAAAACACTCTTCAATGAAAAAAAAAATGCCTCTGGAAAAATAATTTGGCAAATGGGTTGCAAGGTGTTGAGGTTGTTGCATGCCTGTGCAGCTGTGCCTAACATCCAATTTTGTAGATTCACTGTAAACTTTACACATCCTTTTCTGTTAACCCTATGAAACAGGCTGATTACAGTACTGAATTAATAAGTTTCTGTGGCCTTAATGATTTCTAGAGGCTGCACTAACCAAAGCTGGGGACTGCAGACATAATGATCACATCCAGTCTGTAATAACTAACTAATCTTGAAAGTTGCAACTAGGCTATGAGTTCAAAGTCCTATTCTTCTTTCCTAACTCCAGGAGTCCAGGTAGCCAGCGATTCAGTTCATGGCTATCCAATCCAATGTAGTGCCTAGTTAAGCTGGCTTTCCATAGGCCAGGCAAATAGATCATGTGAATTATAGTAGAGAACTAAAGATATAACTCAATCAAGCTTACAGCGACCTATAGCAAAGTAAACTAGATGGTATAGCATATACTCAAACACGCACGTCTGATTTTAATTGATCTGACAAAGATATCCAGTGGTACCAATCAATCAGGGTGTTTTAATTTCTCAAATCATTTAGGAGCTGATCATCCTTGTAGGCTCATGCAGAAAGAGATGAACTACACCACTAAGTCATTCATTCATTCACAGAAAGAAACAGCTCGGTAGACGAGATTGTGAATACCTTCATCTTGGATTTCCTGGCCTGCAGCTTCTTGGCCAGTTTCTCCTTCGCCTCCTTTTCCCCTGCAAACACACACGACAACCACCATTCTCCCAAATCAGATGCACAGTGACTGAAATCCACAAGGAGATGAGATAAAATTCGACAAGGGGGAAGCGGGGTGTGAGATATCGATACTTTGGAGGTCGAATTCGTGCTGCTTCTTCCGCTTGGCGAGGTTGTTCTTCTTCGACATCTTCCTCGCCGCCAACCGCAGAGACAGCACGAAGCAGGAGCAAGCAAACCCTAGCCGCCGCCGCAGCCTCTTCTCCCTCCATTTAACTGGGCTTGAATTGGGCCTTGACTAATTCTATAAAGGCCCAAGCTGTCTTAGTCTTACTACTGAAAAGCCCATTTAGGGCCCAGTGAACAGTCATTAGACCTAACCCGGTGATTAGGGTCAAAGCTGTCGACGATTACAAGACTGAGACACGTAAGGAGACACGTGGCTCGGGCCGACCACGGCGATCAATCATGCCGAACACGTGGTGCGTGGCCGGGTGCCAACGTGTCACTGCACGGCCGTATCATTGCGGTTTTTAAATATGTTTTTCGAACGAGATCATTCGGTTTTTAGAACACCTCACCTTCATTACCCGCGCTTTCTGCCCGGCAATTACACCAAGAAAAGGGAAAACAAGATAGAAAAAGTCTCTTTAATGAATGGAAGCGTAACATCTACTTCTGCTGCTGGTGGTACTAATACTAATACTCTCCTCTTCTACGAGCTTCCTCAAGCTTCTGAGAGCAGCAAGAGATTTATAATTATCTTTTCTTGGCCATCTAGAGTGTTTGGAGCCAGTGCTCGAGTACTGGAGATGGAGGCGCAGGAGGCGAAGAGAGCAGATGCGGCGGCGGCGTCGCCGGTGACCGGCGGCGAGGTCGTCAAGCCGGCCGGCGGCGATGCTGGTGCAGTGGTCAAGCCGAGTAAGATTAACCTTCCAATATTGCAGAGTGTTTCTTCAGTGTACCTTGTCTGTTTTCAGCTCAAGTTTCAGATTTGCAGCGAGTGAGCGACTGTCATGCTGTTTGGTCCATAGTTGTTTTTTTTTTAATAGAGGAAAGTCATTACAGTTCATGCATAACAAGCCATGCGATTCTGTAGCTTCAAACACAGATACAACCATCTCTGTAGGGCCATTAAAATGGTAATAGTATTTGGATGTAGAATTTAATCAAGCAAAAATGAGAAAATAGAGCACGCCAGATAATTGTAGGACTGACGTTTTCAAGATATATCTCCCCTTTGCAAACAAATAAACAATGCTTACAGAAGTAAAACCAGGATCATGGGTGTGATCATGTGCATGATGGTCTATAGAGGAAAAAAGAAAGCATTGAGATACCTGCTCTTATCACATAGCCATATCATATTTAAAATTCTACAACAGCAGACATATATAATGGCAGAAAGAGTTCAAAAACCTCCTAGTGATACTAATAAAGTTCTTGAGCATAGAATTTGACATAAGAGACTTTTTTTTTTGGTTTTAGAGTGTTGTAGTATTTCAGATTAGGAGAAAATCATGCTTAGAGTTCATTGAGTTAGTAGTTACCGAATCAATTACTTGCTGTCTTTGG
Organism: Leersia perrieri; assembly: GCA_000325765.3. Classification (NCBI taxonomy): domain Eukaryota; kingdom Viridiplantae; phylum Streptophyta; class Magnoliopsida; order Poales; family Poaceae; genus Leersia; species Leersia perrieri. The sequence continues at coordinate 26,017,864 of CM002480.1, forward strand.
TACTAATCGTTATTGGTGCAGCAGATGGACCTTCAGCACCACCAGCAGACAAAGCTGCAATGCCAACAGGTTCAGCTGACAGAGGTACTATGTATATGATTATTCTTCAAGTTTCAGCGAAGAAATTGCGATATCTGGACTAAATGACAGCGGGAAATGTAATTAACTGCAGATGCCATACTTGCAAAGGTGGAGCTGGATAGGAAACTGTCCATGATCAAGGCGTGGGAAGAGAGCGAGAAGAGCAAAGCTGAGAACAAGTAATCAGCCAGGCTTCTGAACTCTAATCTAATACATCTTGCATTCTTGTCAGTCTTCCCTGTAAAATAGTGTAATAACATACTCATCAAATGGCATGTTTATCAGGGCTCAGAAGAAGCTGTCATCCATACTTGCATGGGAGAACACAAGAAAGGCGGCGGTGGAAGCAAAATTGCGAACACGAGAGGTCTGAATTAACCTCCTATTGTCATCCGAGGTAGATGCAGGGTTGGCTGTGGCTTGTACTGATCAGGTGGATGGAATGATCCTTGTGTTTGCAGGAGAAACTGGAGAGGAAGAAGGCAGAGTATGCTGAGAAGATGAGGAACCAGGTTGCGGCCATCCACAAGGCGGCAGAGGAGAAGCGGGCGACGGTCGAGGCGATGCGGCATGAGGAAATAATCAAGTATGAGGAGATGGCTGCAAAGCACAGATCCAAGGGGACTACACCCACTAAATTCCTCTCATGTTTTGGCTCCTAAACCTTGCATGCTCACTCCTACAGTCTGCTGTGTGCTTACTTTTGATCTTCAAGAGCAGCTGTTGTGCTGCTTGTTTGCCTCTCTGTGTTGATGGTAATCAGTAGTTTTGGGCTTGTTTTTTTCTTTAATTTCTGTGTTAAACTTCCAGATTTCATGGCTCTGGTATTTTCCTTTGACTGAAGATGTAATCATGTTTGTGAGTGTAAGCATATGGAAAAACTTGTACAGTCAGTCACATGTAAGCATACCACGTTTTTTTGTGAATGTTGTGCCTCTAGAAAAAAAAATGGCAATGTTTTGTTTGGTGTAAACATGCGCATCTTGTATTCCATGAAATACAGCATGTACTTGAACAATCAGCAAAAGTACGAATAACTGACAGTTAGGCACTTCTGATAGCAACAGGTGTTTGCTGATATAAACAGAAACCTGGAAACGCCAACAAATGGCGAATGATCTGGAACAAATACTGAAATTGCAGGTACAAGTGCACTGAAGATTTCACAAGAAGCAACGAAAATGAAAGAAGAACAAGGAACTTCAAGGCAGAGACCAAAGAAGCACATCACAAGTTCACAACAGTGAATTGGTCATGCATTTAGTTACTGAAGCACAAACTGATACATCTGAGTAAAATTTCCTGAACCAACCAACAATATTCATCTTTGGATCAAAATTCAAGCAATATCACATTTGCCAGCTGTTCCATTCATTTACCAACTCATCCACTGAGAATTCAAGTATCATTTCAGGATTCCACGTATGTACTAAGAATAAGCAAGGGCATGTAATGTAAACATGTAGGAGATGGATTACTAACTACTTAGTTAATGATTCCATCCTATAAAACTTATCTTGCATCAGTAAACCACTAATTAACTACATCAACAACTAACAGTGGCATCGAAGTATACTACTAGGGTGAAACGAAATGATGCTATGGTGAGAAAGGGAATTTGCATCGATCGATGGCAGGTCACCTCAGGTTGGGGGCAGCTGGTCTCCGGCGCGGCGGGATGAGAGGAGGGCGACGGCGAGCGCGACGTCGACGGCGGCCACGGCGGCGACCATGGCGGCGAGGACGGCGACGCGCAACTTCCCCCAGAAGGCGGCGCGGCGGAGGCGGGCGGCGGTGGCAGTGGAGGAGCAGAGCTCGGCGGCGGCGGCGGCCTCGACGAGCGCGGTGACGAGGCGCCTGGAGCGCGGGCTGAGGGCGTGGTCGGCGTGGAGCTCGGCCAGCGCGAGGGTGATCTGCTCCGGGAGGGGATCCTTCTCCTCGACGTTGATGGCCATCACGGTGGAGTCGGCCACCTGCAAGCACAACCCAATCGAACAGCTAGCTCTTCAATTGCAAATTCGTAGATGAATAGATAAGAAATTCGAGCGAATTTCGAAACTGAAATAGAGGGGATGAAACAATCTAGCAACTGATCATCCCAATTGATGAACGGTTCAAACACGAAGCGCATTCTAAATGAAAGCAAACCTCCTCGTCAAGTGAAACAAAAATCCAACGGAAACATGAGAGGATATTCTCATCCAAAAGGAAGTGTTATCGTGTGATGAATCTGAATTTTGAAATGAAGCGGTAGCAGTTTGCAAAACCCCCCAATGCAGAGAAAATCCAGGTTGCAAAATCCATCGCACGCACCTCAGTGAGGGCGGAGGAGTCGGATGCATCCTCCGGGGCGGCGGAGACGACGGTCGTGGAGGAATCCGCTGGGTCGGGGAGGTCGAGCAGCGGCGCGAGGTCGGCGTCGGGGAAGGCGAGGTCGTCGTAGGCCAGCCGCTTCGCTACCCCCTGTACATGGTGGTAGATGATCAGGAATCACGGGGAGAGAAGATGGTTGCCATTGCCGGCGATTGAGTGGAGGGAGGAAGCAATCAATACCTTGCCGGTGGTGGCGGCGTCGGCGCGGGGGAGCGGGGGCTTGGAGGCGGCGCCGATGGGGGTCCGGTGCGCGGAGGCGGACGAGGAGCGGGGGATGGTGGAGGGGCGTGGGGTCCGCTCCGCCGCCGCCGGAGAAGGAGAAGCCTTCGCCATGGCTGCTCCGCCGCGTGCTCTGCTCGCTCTCTTCTCTCTTGTGCTCTCTGATCAGCCTCCGCCGCAGCAGCAGCCTCTGCCTTTACTGGGCCGATCGGAACGGGATTCCGATTTCGCGCGGCCCAATGATTGGGAGTGTGAATTTACGTGCGGCCCATTTATGTCGATGGGCCCATCAGAGAGAGAGGGAGAGACGGTTCCAACAACAACAAACCAGCTGTCTGTCCCCTCTCATCTCCGTCCACAAATCGACTCGACGCGGCGACCGGCGAGAGCGAGAGATCGATCGCCGCCTCCGATCTCCGGCGACCGCTTGTTTCCTCAGGTGAGATCCGCGCTCCTCCTCCCTCACCCAACGCGAGATGGCGCGAGGGTGGTTCTTGTCCAGATCACGCTTCCTGCCTATCTATCCCTAATCGATCCATCCGTCCAATCGTGATTTCTTCTCTGATCCAACTCATCTTCTTCGTTTAATTCCTGATTAGGCTAGATCGCCATGGCGGGGAGACCCAGCATCCCGACCAATAGCTCCGCACTCATCGCCATCATCGCCGACGAGGTACGCCACCCACCACCTCCTTCCCATCAAATCTCCGCTTCTTTTTACCTAACACAGTAGCACCACTGCCTGCCCCAAATCTAACTTCACCATGCCTGCTCCGTTGTCGACAACAATTCCTAGTATCTCCTAACTAGCTATAGCTAGGGACAAATCAATGCCTTTTGTTACATGTGTATAAGTATGTGATGTATGTGATATGGAAAAATTGTATTCAGCATCGATTATGCGCATAATTATATCATTCTGTATGGTATTTGCTTCACTTTTTCAAGTTACTTCCTTTCTAATTACTCAAGGCTAATAATTTTGTCATGCATTTGCTATCTATGCAATTCGAATACTAAGGTTACAAGCCGGATGAGATATAATGCCAGAGTGTTTTGTTCTAAAAGAACATGCTGATGATAATGATGAGGAATGAAAGCTGGCTACCAATTAAGAACCTCAAGGACACTTGATTATTGTATTCTCACTTGCTTCACATGTGATCCTAATGGGTTACTCCCTCCATCCCAAAATGACCATAATATAATTTTCTTTAGGTTTTCCAAAAATGATCATCGCATAATCGGTGGAATTAGTTTAGTGTGCCTATTCGTTTATCTGTGCGGGGTCCTGGTCATTGGTGCATGCAACCGTTTAAAATGTAGTGTGTTGTTTCATTTTCCCTGCTCTACTGCCTTCCTGTTTGCATGCATCGTGTGTTGCTTCATCTTCCCTCGCGCATCGACGTAGACTTTAAATGGCTATGGCATTATATTGTTTGCCTTGATCTCGCTGCACTGTTGTAATACGATAATCATTTTGGGATGGAGGGAATAATTCACAGTACCAACCCATAGTAAGCCAATCGGCATCACTCAAATGAGAATCGGATGACTAAAAACTGAAGCTCTTAATAAATAACTGATGTCATACCGCATCCTACCTGTATAAGAAAATATATAATGATATGATATTTCGTTGGTCTTGACATCAGCCCCTCTATCTGACAAGAATCTTTTGTTTCCTCCTTTGTGTTTGCAGGACACGGTGACTGGGTTTTTGTTGGCCGGTGTCGGGAATGTTGATATCAGGAAAAAGACAAATTACCTTATTGTTGATAACAGTAATAACCTCAATTTGCTGATATGCAAAGCTGTTTAATTTCTCCATCAATATCAGGCCGCTTGTCCCCAGTTCTGACTCTTTATATGGCAGATATTGCATTGCATGGCATGACACCTGATTGCACATCATTAGGAATCATCTTAAATGCATCTTTCTATAGTTAGTAGTAATGTTTGGTTAATACTGTGTATTGCAATACAGCAGATGTACTGTACCGAGTGATCCTTCATGATAAGCATTTGTTCATTGAGATTCTATCAATGTGGCGTGGATGGGATACCGCGTATTTTGGTCTGGGGAGTTCAAACTTTTTGTACTGACCCTGTGAACTTCTGCTTACTAGAGCAACAGAATTTTTCTGCATTTAGCTTTGGCAGCTGGTAGATTTTTCTAAAGCAAATGAACAAAGTTTGATCTTACATCTCAGGGGAAATTGGTCTCTTATTTATTTTATGACATAAATTGCATTCCTGGGCTTACAGTTTCATTGTTTATCCTTATGGATATGGATTATATGATGTAACCATACTTCTTATACTGTGTTGAATTAGTAGTCCATAAACTTCTTTCCAATGAGTTTTACCATTGCATATTGCAGAAACAACAGTCAAACAAATCGAAGATGCATTTAAGGAGTTCACTGCAAGGGAGGACATTGCAATTGTACTCATCAGCCAATATGTAAGTAGCTTGCTTGTGCACTCCCAGTTTTTTCTTCTTTTGTTTGATTAAGTAATCACTGATCAGTTTATCACTGAGTATCAGCTTTCTACATGGCATGTAGCAGGATTATAATCAACAAAGTTCTATAAAAACAATCATATAAATGCTATTGTTTCTATTCTTTTCTGCTTTGTCTTCCCAATTTAGTGTTATGCTTACAATGGACCATTGGGTAACAAGGCCTTAAATCTGCACTTCAATAGCTATCCAAACTATAAAGCATGCTAATGCTCTTCTATTCTGGTAGTCATGCCATATATAGCTTTGAAGGTTACAAACTTAGAATGTTAGATCTAACTAGTTAAGGCGCTTTGCTCAACACTGTTTGCAGTTGCAGAGTTGTGGCTTCTAAGTTTAGTGATGATACAAATTGGTGCAGAAATATTTCTTCATTCTCCTGATTCAGAAGAAATATAAAACAGTCAGTTCCACTGACTTAAGGTTCCTGTATCTTTGTGTTTATGCATTCGTAATAACCTAATATGTATTTGAAGTAATCATCTGCAAGTCTAAAATGGCTCTTTGATGTTGACATCGCCTGATTTGTTTTCTATATTTCATTTGACAGGTTGCAAACATGATAAGATTCTTGGTAGATAGCTACAACAAACCGGTTCCTGCTATATTGGAGATCCCATCCAAGGACCATCCATACGACCCAGCACACGATTCTGTCCTTTCTCGCGTGAAGTACCTGTTTTCTTCCGAATCGGTGGCATCAGATAGGCGATAAAAGCTGGTTGCTTATGAAGCCTACGTGCCCCTACTTTGTGTAATATTTACAGTTTGAAACTTCCATTTATGCTTATTGTAACACCAATTTGTGTGAATAATGAGAAGGATGAACGGGCAGAGGAACTACAACGAAATAAAGACCAATTCCATGTAATCCGTAACTTGTTAGGTGATTGACAATGGTGATCACAAACGAACATATTATATCTGGGTGTTAATAAATGACGATTTTCATTTGTTTTGTGGCACCTATTCATACGATCATGTTTCTGTGACCATTATATCCTTTATTGTAAGTGTTCTTTTGGCGTATATACAGATCTTCAACTTTTCTCAAACAGGAGAGATTTGAAACGGCTTAAATGTCTAGGCTCCTGATCTGAAACCAAATTGCACGAGAAGAGAAGTTTGAATGCATATCTCCAGGTTAGTCTTAAACCAGGAAAGAAGAGAAGTCTAATGCATGGTTCGACACATTTGAAACCACAGTATTTCATCACATGTAAAGGAACAATAATATTCAGAAACGTTAAGCGTGTATTATCACCATTTTTGCCCGAGTAACTATGACCGGAAGTGAATTATTACATGAGGCGACGCTATAACCAATCCCTCTGTAACCTGCTTCCTCACCAACTCCTGTTCCTCAATGTTCTGCGGATACAACATTGACGGAGCAACCTTGTTGATCTTGGGATCCAGGTCTTCACAGCACGGAAGCATCTTCTTATCATACAGCGATATCTCCTCTAGGTTAGTTGATGTTTCCATCACACGCCTAATGTACCCTATGAAGTTGTCATCAGGTTGGAAGCCATAGATGGTGAGCTTAGCCAGGTTGTGATGTCTGAAACCATCAGGTGCAGATGGCATCCACTCCACATTTGTTTTGTCACTGTAACCCAACACTTTACGTTCCTCCTTGTCTATCACAATCTCACACCAATGATCCCAAACTGTGATGCACATCTCCTTCAGATATGGTGCAGCCTCAAGAAAGAAGCTTGTCCAAGCTATATCATATCCTTCAGGGAGTTTATCCAGGTCTAAACACTTGCAAATTGAAGAGAACAGGTGCCAGAATTTTCAGACACTCTGGCTGAACCCAAATCTACAATACCAATGCATAGTTAAGGATGCAGATTAAGTTGAGAATGAGGAAGAAATAACATGAGAGATTGATTGATTAATTACCTTCTCACACATGAAGTTGAGGTGCAGGTCTCTTATGGAGGGGACATTAGCAAGAAGCTGACTTAACCTGACAGCCTCTTCCCATCTCATGTGTATATTAGTGAAAGCAATGGCACATTGCCAAAATACAGTGGTGCTAGGTGAGTTTCCACGTATTATAAACCAGCCGTTTGAGGTTTGGTACAGAGTTGAGCTCGACTACCTCCAAACACGCATTGAGCATATGAAACTCGACAAGCCGTGTGTGCTCCACCTTCAGCACCGGCAGCTGCAACACATCTTTCTCCTGTATTTGACAGTATGACAAATGCAGATACTCTAAAAATTTGCAGGTGTCTAGAATCTTGAGAATGTCAGTTTCATCAAGCCTCAAATTATGCAGGTCGAGACGTGTAAGGCCGGCAAATGCATCAGTACAAGCATTAAAGAATCTCATCAGCTGCATGCCATTGTGACGGAGACCATAACTGGTGTAACAATCTTGTCCCATCTCTGTCAGAATTATGAACTCGGCACTGTCAAGCTTGTTTGTAGCCATGGCTTGAGCAACGGCTTTACCAATGGTGAGACAATTATAGTATTTGAGGTAGAAACATACAGTAAGTTTGTGAAGAGGAATCTCTTGGCTTCTGAAGGTGAGAACGGTCTCTGTTGCATCGGCCACGACATTGTTTATTGTGTTCTTGAATGTGTCATAGCCATGATCGGGCAGGAAAGAATCGACGCGGATTTGGAAGTGTGAGAGAATGTGTCGGAGGTGAGCTATTCTCTTGGAGAGGAGGCATGTTCTGACGGCGTTGGATGTGTTGAGACGATTTAGGATATTGAGCAAGATGTCATCAGGCAGCTTGGTGAACCTATCAACCATGAAGGGAACTGATTTCTGCATTAATATATTGCAAAGAACTGAATTGATTAGTGCATTATCAGCAGTTCATAGATACATGAATCGGCAGAGAAGAGAAGGGGAGAGATGCAAATATGCAATGAAAATTAAGGAAAGAAGAGAACGGAAGATTTTAATGGCGGCTTACGTTGTGGTTGCGATGACTACCCTTCTTGTTCTTCATGGCTGGGTAGTTCAGATGAGCGAGGTCTTGCTAATGAGATTTATTGTTTGTGATCGATAGAAACTATGCACGATCACCAACGCCGGTATATCATATGTCCTGATCCCATCTGCATATAACATTAGTTATAATAAGGAACTCCTAGAAACATTAGCTTTAAAGGAAAAAGGAAAGAGTCTCCTCTTATCGATGGAGTCGTTTGCGAACTGGAGTAATAAGCTTCTGAATTAGTTCTGATTGTATTGGTGTGTACAGACGACGACAAGACAAAAAGAGCCTAGCCTTAACGATTACAACGACGAATCCAGAAGTATTCCCACCGGACATTAATGGTCCAAGCTATATCATATCCTTCAGGAAGTTTATCCATTTTCAGAACCTGCAGATTCTGAAGAACGGGCGCCAGCAGTTTCAGACATTCTGGCTGAACCCAAATCTGCAATCGGTACATAGTAAGGATGCAGATTAACATTTTTTTTTTGCCGGGACGGCCGAAGAGGTGACCGCCCAAATTTCATTAAGGTCGGGGAAAAAATAAAGTTAAAAGTGTTACAGGCATTAGAAGTTCTCGACAAGATGCTGCCAAGAAACTAAAAGGGGGCAAGCCCCGGTGCAAACAAGATGCACGAACACACGGCACAACAACACAAGCCTAGAAAACGAAAAGGGGACTACTCAGGTTGTTTAAAAAGGCCTGCCGACGTCCACATCATGATTTCCTCCTTGATGTCTTCTTCGAAAAACTCATCTGCTGATTTTGATCTGCTCTCAAAAATCCTCGTATTGTGTTCTTTCCAAATCAAACAGCAAGCTAGAAGGAATAGCGAATCTGCCGCCTTCCTGTAGCTCTCCCGAAAACAGAATCTGAACAACAACCAGAGAGATTGATTGATTTACCTTCTCACACATGAAGTTGAGGTGCAGGTCTCTTATGGAGGGGACATTAGCAAGAAGCTGAGTCTTACAGCCTCTTGCTATTTCATTGCAACAACAACAAAAAAAAGGAAACCAGAATATTCAGAACATTCAGAGTAGTAATATTGTTCAGCAAGCTTAAATATGTTCAGGCTAGGAATGAAGAGAAGTTTAATACATGCCTAGACACGTTTGAAACCAAAATAATTCATCACAAAAAAGAACATAAACCAAAATATTCAGAACATTCAGCATACATTATTACTACACAGCGAATCAAATCTTTCAGCTGCGTAATTAAGACCGGAAGGGAATAACATCAGGCGACGCCATCACCAATCCCTCTGTAATCTGCTTCCTCACCAATTCCTGCTCCTCGACGGTTTGCGGATACATTGACTGAGAAATCTTGATATTGGGATCCAAGTCTTCACAGCACTCGAGCACCTTCCTGTCGTACAGGGATATCTCCTCAAGGTTAACCGCAGCTTCCATGGTGTGCCTGATGTATCCCATGAAGTTCTCATCTGGTTGGAAGCCATGGATGGTGAGCTTAGTCAGGTTGTAATGTCTGAAACCATCAGGCGCAGATGACTTGCACTCCATGTTTATTTTGTCACAGTAACCCTGTTCTTCACGTTCCTCCTTGTCTGTCTCAATCTCACACCAATGGTCCCAAACCGTGATGCATACCTCCTTCAGGGCAGGTGCAGCTTCTAGAAAGAAGTTTGTCCAAGCAATATCACATCCTTCAGGGAGTTCATCTAGATTCAAAACTTGCAGATTTTGGAGAACAGGCGCCAGCAGTTTGGGGCACTCTGGCTGAACCCAAATCTGCAATACAAGTAATAAGGGAAGAATGCAGATTATGTTGAGAATGAGGCACAAATACCCAACAAGCCCTTCAGATGCTGTATTGTACCATCAACATCTGGTTCACAGTAGGACAAAGGTAGATACTCTAATCGTTTGCATGTGGCGATGATATTAGGGATGCCAGTTTCATCAAGCCTTAAATTCCGTAGGTACAGACAGACGTGTAAGTCCAGCAAATGCATCAGTACAGGCACAAAAAAAATCTCATGAGCTGCTTCCCATACTGGCGGAGATCATAAGTAGCTGACATAACCATCATCTGGCACGAAGGATTTGACGCTTATTTGGAAGTGTGAGAGCATATGGCGGAGATGGAGAAAGGAGGCAGGTTCTGACAGCGTCGGCTGTGTTTAGCCGGTCAAGAATGTTCAATTCGGTGCAGATCGGAGTTCGCGGGAGCGAACTTGGTTTGGAAGTCGAAGGCGCCACCTCGTCGTAAGTTCTGCTTGATGATAGCAGCTACAACCTATGCGATCAGGATCCTGAGACGATGGACCACCTGCTCGTTGGCTGCGCAGAGTCCCGACAGATTTGGTGGCTGGTGTTCTCCATGTTGCAGATCCCAAGTTGCATGCCACAAGGCGAGCTAACTTTGGTCGATTTATCTTTACCTTAAATTGATGTTCTCCGATCGGCATGCCTTCCTTCCCTTACAGAAACCATGGCCCAAGCCCATATATGGCCTGGTCCACCTGTAACTTAGTTTATTGCTTTGCTCAGCCGGTGAACTCGTGTGAATGCGCATTTCTGACTTGTAATTTGACCCGTTGTTTATTACTCTCTCCGGTTACTTTTATCTGGTGTTGGTTTAAGCTTAACCAACGTTAAATATATAAAATCTAAGGGAGTAATATGTTTTAGAAATCACTCTAATTCTGACTTTTTCTATAGTTTGTTTTAGAGAAACTGTTTTTAGAAGCACCTTTTTTCACAAAATCTTTATGAAATCTTAATAAGTAAGAAAATTTAATTTTATTGCTTCCTATTTTTTTGAGAAACACATTACAAACACAGACGTTCACACGCGCGCACACTCACCCATACATACGCACATCCTATTTCTATGAGCACCTCCAAAGAATAGGCCAACATATCTTGATATTGACGTTGCCTATCCCTGAAAGAATATTAGCCGTAAATGCAAGCACCCGTTCAAATCTAGGATGTGAACCCGGGTGAACAGATCCCCGCTAGGTAACTAACAAATTGAGCTAGCCTCACTTCCATCATTTGTAAATAGTGATTTAAATTAGAAATTAAAAGTTCTTTATCCGCTGCGACGTATCCAATTGTCATCTTTAGGCTTCATTCGTCTGCTCGCGTCATCCAGCTTCATGCGCACCTGCGTTGCAGGATTGGCGGAGTTTGATCCTCCATCGTTCGTCCCACCCAGTAACGAAGCCACGCGCAGGACAAACTAAGCCACCAAAAGCCACGACTGTCCAGTGCCAATGACTCCTGCCCATTCAGACCTAAGCAACATAGACAGTGGCCGAGCCAAAACAAAATCAGCCGGTTCAGTTTGGTCCAAGACAAGCACACCCAGTTTTTCAGTAGGATTTTAATCTATCCATTCCGATTTACTTCCTTTATCCCTAAATATTTAGCATTATTGATTTTTTCACACATTTTTTGCCGTTTGTCTTATTAAAAAATTACATAATTATTAATTCTTTTCTTATTATTTGATTTATTATTAAATATACTTTTATGCATACATATAGTTTTATATATTTCATAATTTTTTAAAAAATAAGACGAACGGTCGAACATGTGTCAAAAAAGTCAACGATGTCAAATATTTAGAGATGGAGGATGTACATACTTTTAATCATTTTTAGTTATGACACATAGTTTATAATTTTGATATCATGTTTATTGGCACCAGCAAGACGTCCATCTGTAGAGGTGGACAATTTACTAGTACATATATATCCCTTTGCATGACATGGACTTCGGCGACAGGCCGCTGTTATTCGCCATGCCCAGTTACCTTCTGCCAGCGTAGGGCTCGATCTTATCGTCCCGTCGAACATCTCGTGAGACGACATTTCAAGAGTCTTGGTACTCCACGTAGCACTAAAACCCCACTAGAACCCCAGATCCATTATGTCTTGGTCTGTTGGCTATCGTACTCCAATATGATGACTTTGATATTTGCATATAAGCTATTTATTAATACTAACATGGTAATTTTCCTTTCTAGTTGTGGGAGAGTTTGGTTACACTTGGCAAGTGGGGGGCCGCCCAAAAACCACAACACCAGCATACACGGTGGAACTTTGGAGGGGGAGGTTGCTATTTGTATCTAAATGCAAGTCAGCAAGGTGCATGGGTCCCGCACGCGGACACTCAAGAAAAAAATGTGATGTGCGCCCACATGCCTTGTCCATATGCATTAACCGCAGTTGTTCTTGTCTCTCTTCCATCGTACCACCCTTTTCCATCTTATGGATATGATGAGCATGATGCATTGGTGATAAAAATGGGTCTTATAGATCGACAGTTCCTAGAGAGTGCATCCAATTAATGGCTTGTAAAGTACTTCATCCACGTAGCTATGAAGGATAGGTAGATCGTCCTGTTTATAAACGAAACAAAACCTCGAGAGGGATTGAAACCTAGAAAGGCTTACACATACAACATATCTAAAATTAGCAGCTAAGGAGGGCACGTCCAAAGGGGAGCATTTAACTTTTTGTCACTCTTATGGATGACGTTTAACCCGCTGTCACTGACATATGGGTCCGGCTGAGTCAATGATAGCGGGTATGTATGACATTTAGATCTTATTTCATTTGTAAAGTTAAATTTGCCCATCATATGAATGGAATCAACTAGCAGTAGAGTTGTTATCCTTCGGGAGGCTTGAACCTGGTAGATTTGTGTGTTTTTCTTGCTGTTACCATCCTTTAGACACTCCTCCACATAGCACTAAAACCTCTAACCCGGATCTTTTTTTTTTTGACGAACATTGGCAGGAGCTTTGCCTTTCAATATAAGAAGGAAAATGAGTTTCATACAGCAGTGCAAAGAGAGAAGGAAGAGCAGCTACTTTGGGAAGGAGAGGGCACAATGCATTCTCTCTTCTAGGAAAAGATCCTTGGTAAAATTTGATCATTACGTTGGAGCCAGATGCTCCAGGCGATGTAAATGAAGATCCCATAGAACATCTTCCTATGAACTTTGTCAATCTTCTTCCTGCAGAATTCCGACCAATCCAGCAAGTTGTCGTTGTAGGATGAAGGGTCAGCAAAGGTTCAGGCCCAATCTGCTGAAGGCCAAGATCCAGGCCTGATTTGCAAATGCACATCACATGAACAAGTGGCGCAGTTCCATTCTCAACACCACACATACGACAGATTGGATAGTTTAGCCATCCTCACAGAATTAGCCTATCCGCTGTTAGGATCTTCCTTTGTACCGCTAGCCAACTAAAAAACTTGTACTTGCTTTCTATTCGAGCGCTCTAGAAGAAGGAGTATCTCATGTCGGTAACAGACCCTAGGAACTGGATGTTGTAACTTGTAAGCAGACTTAGCAGAGTATCTCCTGTTAGCCGTCCATCGCCATATAATGGAATCTTCCCTGTTTGGATGCAGCAAGATCCGTTGGATCATCGTCCAAAGCAGCTGCACGAACTAATGAACTTGTTCTATCGTGCTGATCCTGCGAATTGGCTTCAACCAAGTATTGTCGGTGAGCTCATGGCAAACTATTATGTTCTTCCTCATTGCTAAGCTGAAGAGAGATGGCGCCAAATCTCTAGGTGCCTGGCCCTGCAACCACCTGTCGTGCCAGAATTTGGTCTGTTGCTCTGTTGGCTACCATACTCCAACAAGATGACTTTGTTATTTACATATGAGATTTTTTCTTTTTGACTTGAAATATGAGATATTTATTAATACTAACATGATCGATTTCCTTTCCAGTTGTGGGAGAGTTTGGTTACACTTGGCAACAATCCAATTACTTAGTAATCATACAAAATGTGGTGTTCCCTTTCTAAAATAACATAGCTAATGCAATGTTTTTATATGTAGTTTGCTATCAACGACTGTATCCATAATTAGTTAAATATTATCCCCGTCCAAAAAAAAAAATTTCATGTTCATGAGGTAGTTGTCGAACTTCGCATCTGCGAATGGAAAAAACCTCAATTAGATCAACAAATCAGATCGGAAAAATAGTTTGGTGGGAAATCTCCCCATTAAATCAATAAATCAGATCATATAATTACCATGATGGAAACACCATATTAGACTGCTTGCCAATGTTTGCGGAGATCATCAACAGTGTAGCGGTGTAACTTGTAAGTGGTGAGAATTGTGAACTCGGCACTATCCAGTTTGTTGGTAGCCATGGCTCGGGCAACAGCTTTCCAAAGTTTTTCACCCTCAATAATCTTCAACTGGAGTAATCTTCTGATTATGGGTGCATGTAAAACTTGTTTAGCTTGTAATTTTGTTTTTTATTTTTGGCTATACCAAAATTTTTGTTGGGCATGTTGTTTGCGAACCATATGTATGTTACCTTCCCTTAATATATTTCATAATGTTGATGTCAGAACAATCTAACCACAGTAGAGCTGTGACGTGTTTGATGTCCTGCTCTAACTTGAAATGATTCTCTGATTGTCCATGAATGTTCTACTGCTATCTCTACTATTTGCTTGGGCAGTAATGGGATAGAATATTGTAGATATCGTTCTCTGAACACCCTTGCAACATGAAATACAAGCAACTGCATTTTGATGCTATTTTGTTATTTGGAACTCAATTTAGCTGCTTGTTGTTTGTTTGATCCAAGGGTTGGCTCTATACATAAAAATCTCTCAATTTGGCTGGTGCAAGCAACCAACCCATTTGTGGCAACTACACATGATGGGCATTATTTGCCTTGATGAGCAATTTAGATTATATAGAGATAGTCTTAGTATTGCGGCTCCCCAGTATTTTCCAATGCATTATCATTCATCTGAATTGACACGGATACTATTTTTTAAAATTTGAAAACTCGTATTGTGCATGAATGACGTTGTTTAAGGCTTCAATGAGCTGGATAAGGTTTCCAGTATTTCAATATAAACGACACACGAATGTCTGAAAAGTTTACTTAACGTTAAGTATGGGTATTGGCACTGATACTCTGAATGTCACTTGTGTATTTTGAAGTCGTACATGTACATACATTGCGTGAATGGCACTGATATTCTGAATGGCACTTGTATATTTTGACAGAAGAAGTACATGTATATATATTGGCATACCGTATTAATAAGCAATTGCCGCCTTACAGTTAGCACGGTATATTATAGTATTTTCTAAACTATCGAGTGAATCACTCGTGTATAAACCAGGGCCTCGAGCTGTTGATTAATGGAAATCTTAACTTCCCACTTAGTTAATATGCTCGGCAGGAAAACACCTGATCGGCCGAGATTTTCATTCCATGCATTGTACAAATAGGCAGAGTGTATTAATTGAAGAAAATATGCATATGCCTAAGATGTGTTTCCCTAGCTGCATATAAACGCGGCAGCCTGCCTCACAGGGATTGCCCCATCCAACCACAGCGAAACCAAATTCCAATTTAACAGTGCATTCGATGAGCCTGTCAGTGGCTCCATTGCCCAGTATGATGGTAAATGCAAACAGACGAAACAGATAAAAAAAAAAAGTGTCACCTTCGCAGATCAAACCCATCATAAGACAGTCAGGGTCCAAAGGCAAACTGACTGAAAGAGCAGCAAAACAGTACTGAAAAAATAATATAAGGAATTCCTGTGGATTCCAGTTTTCTAAGCGTATTCAGCAAAGCATTACCGCAGCAGAACAGTCTCCGTATCCCAGTTACTTGCAGAATTGTTGGTGCGTGGAGTAACAGATTAACAACCCGAAATTCATGTTACACTTAGTAATCGCTCTAACAACTGTAAAGCATTTGCTACACTTAGCATACTAATGACATTTTGCTTCACTTGTCATCAGCCCGGTTGAACACAGCAACCACGGCAGCCCGTAGGGCCTTCTGCTCCGCTTTTTTGACTGCCTTCGTGGTGGGATAAAACCTTGCCCCATTCCTACCTGAAGATATTGAACATCAATGAGATGTTATTGTAAGTACATACTCCCTCTGCCTAAGAATATAAGCATTTTGGCTATAATGGGATCACAACCTAGTACAACGAGATTCATTGTATTATGTATATCGTGTCCGAGCCCAAATGCTTATATATTTGGATGAAGAGAGTACATAGTAGTAAATTTCAAAACATTTTTGTTGTATGAAATCTGAAGATATTAAAAACTAAAAACAAATTGACTTCATATCTGAATATACTGAAACAAATTGGTTCAATCCATAGGACACTAGACAAATTGACTTTTATATCAATCATATCTGAACATATTAAAAACTAAAAACAAATTGACTTCATATCTGAAGATACTGAAACAAATTGGTTCAATCCATAGGACACTAACAAATTGACTTTTATATCAATCATATCTGAATATATTAAAAACTAAAAACAAACCAGTTTCATACACTCCACAGGACACTAGACAAATTGACTTCAACCTCTAAAGGTAAAACCTCATGCATATTTTTAAAACAGACAGATAGAAGGTAAAACCGAAGCCTGGTTAAGTACATAGCAGAAAGCATAAAAAATCACTTCCCAACCTCTAAAGCTATACAAACAAACAGGTTATCAACATACTATTGCAGCCATATGGGAATAGTAAGAGCATCTCTAATGAAATGGAGAAAACCCAACCAGCAACCACTAGCCGTCATACCAGCATTGTTGCTGTTTAGGCCCTCATCATTATCAGCATCTTGCATCGCTAGCTCAGGTTATAGCCACGTTAGTTCACTCTATTAGACTTGCTCTAATTAATGACTTATCTTGTTTACGTGGTGCAAACAATCTCATCCCAACTCAAGTTTAGTACTCGACTACTCGCAAGCATCTTATTAAATGGAAAGGAGGGAGAAAAAAAGTTACCCGGTCACAAAGACCAAAAAAAATCAATTGCAAGTAAATTAATTAAGCTGCATATTTTTCTTTCAACACCAAGCTAAATAGTAACTACTAGTACTTTACTAATAGTATGTGCTGTTAATTTACTTGTGCAATGATCATCAACCATTTATATCGAATCAAAACTCAGGAATCATATATAGCATACGTTTATATGTCGATCGTGTATGGGCATAATTAATCAGCAAGTTGTTAATAAGGCTGCGTTTAGATCCAAAATTTTTTGGGTCAAAAACGTCACATCAATGTTTGAACAAATATTTAACATATTAAACGTATACTAATGACAAAACAAATTACATATTCCGATTGTACACTGCGAGACAAATCTTTTGAGCCTAATTACGCCATGATTAGTCATAAGTGCTACAGTAACCAATATATGCTAATGATGGATTAATTAGGCTCAAAAGATTCGTCTCGGTGTATACAATCGGAATATGTAATTTGTTTTGTTATTAGTCTACGTTTAATACATCAAATATGTGTCCAAACATTGATATGATATTTTTGACAAAAAATTTGAGGATCTAAACGCGGCCTAAATATAAGAGAGCACCATATATACTTACCGCGCAAAATACGGATCGATCGACAGATTATATCAATTAGTGCCGTGATATCAATTACTCCTAGGCCCTAGCTAGTTGTCGGGGCCGTACGTAGTGGTAATCTGGTATAGGTAGCTCGATCAGTGCGCTCGCTTGATCGTTCGATCTAATGTCAACGGCGGCGGCCGGGTGTTCGCTCGTTCGAGCTATCTTAGAGCAAGATCAACAGTAGCATATATTGGCTACTCTAATTACACTCCATGTCATACACAAATAATTTTGTAGCCCACACATCTAATTTTCAGCTTATTCTATTATGACAATAATATTATATTCTTCATGTATTCTATCATCTTGATTTGTATGCAGTCTGGCTCCAAATTAAACATCCACTTATCTTCTCTTTTCTACTTTATTTTTGCCAACTCATCAACAATTTTTTTTGGAGCTGACATAGCACCTTAATTGTACTTCCTCTTAGAGCTATAGCTTATTTGTTGTCTATAAACCCATTTAAAATAGTACTGGAGCCAACATGTATAATAAGTAGGCTATAAGGTTGTCTGTAGTGTCTTTCTTCCTATTACATATCTATTAGAGTACGTGCAAAGCGGGATGTTAGCTAAGATCCCACTCCTCTATTTTTCTTTTGTCTCTCTCATCTACATAAGCATATAGCCAGCTTATAGCTTGCTATTATACTTGTTCTTAGCTTAGCTAGGTAGCACTGTCCGCTGGCCGACGAGCGAAACATTTAGGGCTCTTTGATTCAAAGGAAAATTATAGGAATTTTAGAGGATTCCTATTCTATAGGAAATAATCCTATAGAGTCCTTTGAAACAAAGGAATAATTCATACCAATTCCTTTAGAATTCCAATGGAATGAACAATCCTGGTGTAGTTTTGGAGGATTTCAAACATGAGGTCTCACCTCATTTTTCTTCTTTGCATCTCTTGAATTCCTGTGTGTTTCCTGTGCTCTAATCAAACGACAGTTTTAAAGCTTTCCTATGTTTTCAAATCCTATAGGAATTCTACGAGCATGACATTTTATTTCTGTATTTTTCCTAAACATAGAGGCCCTTAAGGGACGACATGTCACACGGTTCTAGCCTGCGCAACATGTTTTCGTCGTTTTTCAGCGCCACGTGCCCTAGCATTGGACGAGCGGAGACGACACCGTTAGATCTTAACGGCGTCGTCTCTGGTCATCACCGCTTTGTCTCTGTCGGCGGAGGGCGGACGATGAGAAGAAAGGACGAAAGAGGGAGAGAGAGAGAGAGACATGTCACGCGTTAGTCGCGCCCGCCGACGAGCTCTGGCAGACAGCAGACAGGTCAGATCTGAGCAGTATATATACCAGGACGAGAGCATATGCATATACTCCCTCCAATTACAAATCAAATCTAAGCTAGTCAACGTCAAATAAAAATGCAAAGGAAGTATATATGTATATGTTGATGCAAGCTGCAGGTTAATTAGATAGGCTATATATGGCGCCATGTTTATCTATATATCTGTTGCCGGCGAGCAGGCAGCTGGTCAAGCTAACCTTAATTAGCTAGCTAGGAATGAAATTAAAATTAGAACTTATATGAATCCAACAGATGGAGCTATTAGCTCAATCCATATGTAGCTTCAGAATTCAGATCCGGCAGCAGCCTTAGTCAGCTCGCTCCATATGATGTCACCGCCGGCCGGGTACGATGGATTATGCTCATGCTAGCTAGCTAGCTAGATCCAGCACCAGAGCGGCGAGCTAGATCTGGCCATGTATGCACATATATGCATATGCATGACTTTGACGCTGCTAGCTAGCTAGCTAAAACTATAAGCACATATATAGAAGCTCGCTCGCTCATGATGCTCCATGGAACGAGATGAGCTTCTTCTCTCGAGAGCACGACGAGGAAAAGGAGGAAGAAGATAAGAGGAGGAAAGAGCTTTTAATTTGGATGCTTGCTAGCAGAGCAGCTGCCCCGGGGTAGCTAGCAACCTGACTTTTATGCTAAAAAAACCTATCGTGCCTGACGAGCTGAGCTTAATTTGACTAGTCCACACTCCAGCGCATCGGTCCCACCCACCCTCGTGGAATTGAAAGCAAAGCAAAGCCAAGAGGAAGCATCACCATGAATAGGGGCGAATTCACCGTAACACGTTAAAAATATTTTTACCATGTTTTTTTAATTATTTGTGTTAAATTTTAATTCTTTAGTCTTTAAACTGATTTCTCGTCATATTTTTGTTCTTTTTTAGATTATCATATTTATATTCATACATAAATACTTGAACACATTTTGGACTATGCTGCAATAGTAAAAGGAAACTCGATGCCGTTTTGATGGCAATATATAAAAATATGGTTATATTTTAGGGTATAAGTTTTAGTTAGACATGTCCAGGCTTCACAAAATTTCTGGCTCCGCCACTGACCATGTACTATCCAATACTGAGCAGTTTTCTCAAAAGAACAAACTTGACAGTGGCGCAAGGACTCCAACAACATCGCTGGGTCAGAGAAAGGTTGAACCACTACTTAATCACATTCCATACCTCTCTGGTGAAACCACATTTCATGAACAAGTGATTTGTATATTCAAAAGCCTCCGAGCATAAAGAACAAATCCAATTGCACAGCTAGTGACCAGAAGGTTCTGAGCAGTTAGCGTTTTTTGATGGAGAATCAACCATCCGAAAAAGAGTTGCTTAGGTTCAGCTTTCACTTTCTACAACTCCCTGAAATTTTCAGCACAGGTTGTGCCATTGAATTGGTTTAAGTAAGCACCCTTAGAAGTGTACTGACCATTTGCAGTCCATCTCCGTTCGATTTCATCAGGGGCGTTTGACAGATGAATATGTTGGAGCTGGTTACCGAGGACGACTAACTCGTTTATCTCCTCCAGAGTAGAAATTGTGTGGAAGGAACTCAACCAGGCACTGTTTTGTAGTTCTGTACTCACCGATCGCCCTTTCCTTTTGGCTAGTTTGAACAGGTTTGGGGCACAAGTTATTTAGCCAATTATCCTTCCAGAAACAGGTCCGGTCTCCATTGCCCAAAGTTATTTTAGCTGCAGCCTGGAACAAGGAAATATCTGTTTCATCGCAAGGCAGATCACCTCCCATCCATGGTTTGTCGAATTCTTTCCAAGATAACCATAACCACCTAAGTCTTAAGGCGCGTGCAAATTTCCGTGGATTCAGAACCAAATAGCATAAAAAATGGGTCTGCTCCGGACCAACCCATCCCATCCCCTAACCAAACACACCCTAAGTTTACACACCATCTGGTGTCCTCTGTTGGCCATTTCAGCATCTTCCCCTTTCTAGAGAAACGATCTTCTAATCCGATCAATACGTTTGAGGACCCCAAATAGGCAAGTGCAGTGCAGACAGATGATAAATTGGAAGTGAAGTTAGCACTGACTTGACCAACTCGGCACGGCGAGCAGAAGTGTAAAATTTGCCCTTCCAGCCCGGAATTCGCCGACCAATTTTATCTATTAGTGGAACATAATCAACCTTCCTTAACTTTCTTGTATGAAGAGGCAGCCCCAGATAACGACACGGAATGTTTTGACCTGTCCAGGTAGAAGATTTAAAATTGGTGCTAGGTCCAGCCCATCTCATGCAATGGGGAAGATTTCTGTTTTCCGTACATTTGAGCTTAATCCCGAAATTCTTGCAAAGGCATCAGTTATCTTTGTGAGTGCAGCAACATCTTGCAGAGTTGGCTTGACAAACAAACCAATCTCAAATGAGAACGACAAAAGCACCTTATACTTATGGCCCAATTCCAGATCAATATGTTCTCGGAGTAGGCGATAAACGATATGAGATCCCACTATTCTGCGTAAGCTCAAGAAAAGCACATACCACATATGAAGGGACCAGTAAGCAATTAAAAATCACTTCATGAGAGCATATAAAAAGGGACTATCATAAGAATTTCACTTCGGAGCTGAACCCATTTATAAACATCGTTTATATTGCCACACAAAAAAAGAAGGGTACAGCGAGCTCAAAGAAAACAATCCTTGATCTATCTTAAAAAACTTCCTTCCAGGGATGAGCAGACAACCATACTACCTATACTGCACTCTTGCAGTATGATCATCCCTTATTGCAGCCGGGAAATGAAGTATAGCAAATGAGGTCCCTTGGTTGATCCTCTTCTTGAGTGAACACCTCTGCCTCTTTGTCCACGGGTACTTGGTCTGTTTTACAGGATTGTTGCTGCTACACTTGACACACGCCAGCTTGTTACTATTATACAGGAACACATCCTCCAGATTCACAGCAACTTCCATGACATGCTTGACATACATCACCATGTATTCTTCAGATTGAAACCCAAAGATGGTGAGCACGGCCAGATTTTGGTGCTTGAAATCATCAATTGCAGATACTGGCCACTCGATTGTCTTCTCCTCGCAGTATGATAGCGCCCTCCTATTCCCCTCATCCGTTTCCATGTCACACAAATGATCCCAAACCTACATGCCATATGCCAAGGGTTGGTAAACAAGCTATTAATATGTTTCACAAATTTTAGACAATTATAGAAGACATACATACATACATACATACATACATACCGTCATGTACAGCTCCTTTAGGTGAGGTGCCGCTTCGAGAATGAACATTGTCCACGTCAGATCACACCCTTCAGGAACACGAAATAGATTCACAAACCTTAATTTGTAGAAAGAAGATGCCAATCTTTGTGGTACTTCTGGTTGAACCCAAATCTGGATGGGGAAATTAAAAGAATAAGATGAATACAAAACAATTAAGTGAGACCACACATCTCGATCAGCAAACCACATGGTACTTAATGTTGACTTACCTTCTCGCTCTTAAAATCCAAAGTCAGGTCTCTTACATGAGTCTTGCCAAGAAACTTGCTTAAGCTGACCATCTTGTGCCAGCTAAGACCAACATTTGTGAGACGTACAGCCTCAAGCAGAGGGACGTAACCAAAAGTCAGTGGATCTTCGAAAGAGATCCAATCCTCAAAGATTAAGGTTGTAAGTTCTGGGAGCCAAATAAGCTTAACACTTTGAAAACGACACTTGGAAATACTGAGCACATTGAGTTGTGGGTGTTCGACTTGCAACTCGGTCCAAGTTCCTGAATCGCAGTTAAACAAACGTAAATGCCGTAGCTTTTTACAACTCTTGAAGATGTTGGGGATGTCCGATCACCAAATCGCATATTCCCTAAGTTAAGGCGTGTGAGGCCACCAAATGCATCTGGGCAAGAATCGAAGAAGAATGCAAACTGTCTACCGTAGTTGACGAAATCACCATCACTGCATTGGGTGTGGAACTTCTCTGTTAAAATTGTGAATTCAGCCATATCAATCTTGCTGGTTGCAATGGCTTGTTCAACAGCACGTCCAATTGAAATATAATCATTTTCTGTCAAGAAGAATACCATGCACAATTGTTGGATTGTACATTCATTTGGATTCCTGCGTTCCAGGATGCTCTTTGTTGCTTGAACAACGACGGCATTAATCCGGACCAAGTCATCTTCAGACAGGATTGTCAGTCGACCGTTAGGCAAGAAGTCACCAAAATCTATCATTAATCGAGATAGCATAGCAGGGAGATGCCTCCACCGTCTGGAGAGGAGGCTGGTCCTTGCAGCATCCCGGACATTAAGTCGATCAAGGATGGAAAGCAAAAGATCATCAGGCAACTTGCTTAATCTATCATTCGGATGGCCTTTCTGCAATTACAACCATGCGATTATTGTAAATAAAATACTGTATAAGCATTCCTAAGTTTTTTTTTTTTGACAGATGCTAAAAGGAGGAGAAGAGATTTTATTAACTTACGCGGTTGTCAACACTGCATGGCTTCATGATGCACAAAATAATCCGGCTCTCTGTATCTAGTCTAGCTAAGGCTGACGAAGAACATATGGTAGTACCCAACTCTTGTCTACTACTACTACTACTCCGTATTGATATAGGAGGCACAGGGGAGTAGGGGACCTATCCTTGGACCAAGGATCCGAGAAAGACAAGGTTTCGTACTCCTTTTATTTTTAATTCTTCGGAACAACAAATCGTACAGCCTTTCACTTCGGAACAATGGTTACAATTTTTTTTGCAAGTGAAATGAAACACCAGATTTAGCAAATATTGTAGTTTTCGTTTTTTGAAAGTGAAGTAAAATGATAAACCAAGGGGAAAATAAGGAGACTGACGCATCAATCAGTCAATCAATCAACAAGTAAACATATGAAATGGAAAATCGGAAGCGCATAATTTTGTTAATTCCTAGTTGGTTGCTGGCTAGGATAGGTTGAAGGCGAGAAGAAAGACAAAGATGAATCCAATGTCTCCTACCATGGCGCGAACGAAAAGAAAAGAGAAAGAATAGAAAAGGAAAGAAAACAATTGGCATAGAAACCTGACCCTCTTATCAACAAGTGTAAGATCAATAGAGGTGTCATATCAGCGTCCACGTGGTATGCTACGTAGACAAGACAACGATTAAATGGGGC
This sequence comes from Leersia perrieri, assembly GCA_000325765.3. Lineage (NCBI taxonomy): Eukaryota > Viridiplantae > Streptophyta > Magnoliopsida > Poales > Poaceae > Leersia > Leersia perrieri. The sequence continues at coordinate 26,041,951 of CM002480.1, forward strand.
TTTGGATCTGAATGATGCTTATGGGATTCCGTATATTTTTTTGCAAGTTAGTGAACCGAGGTAAGGCTGCGTTTAGATGTCTTAAAATTTTTGGCTAAAAATATTACATCAATGTTTGGAAACATATTTTTGAAGTATTAAATATAGACTAATAACAAAACAAATTACATATTCCGACTATAAGCTACGAGGCCCGTCATGTTGGTTACTGTAGCACTTATGGCTAATCATGACGTAATTAGACTCAAAAGATTCGTCTCGCAGTGTACAGTCAGAATATGTAATTTGTTTTGTTATTAGTCTACGTTTAATACGTTAAATATATATGCAAACATTGATTTGATATTTTTGATCCAAAAATATTTGGGATCTGAACGCCGCCTAAAACTCGTTAGAAGTTAAGACCACTGTTGCAATTTACTCCCCAATCAATCTACAAGCCTTGCCTTTTTTCAGAACTAATAGACAGAAAGTATAGTTGTTCAGACCCATCGTGACATCGTTTGACAGACGGCAATGAAATTTACCACCAACTACTCTCTCGCTTAATTTATCTGCCTTCTTCAGAAAGGGAGAAAGGGAGAAAGAGATGCAGTTATTTCCTAACTCGAATTCCAGGGACATCCTTAAGGCCCATCTTCAGAGCAGTTTTCCTGTACAGTGATGGGGGCTTCTCTAAACCAATCGATTTACAGAACCTGTTTGCTAGATCAACAAGCATGGTCTTGTCTCTTCCGACATCACCAATTGAATTGTAATAGCCAAGCCATGCATGATATGCTGCCTCCTTGATGCTCATATCAACAATCTTTATTGAACCATCAACCTGCATTACAGACGGAACATGCATCTTCAAGCAGGAAATACAACTAACAACGAATGCAAACTATTAGAAGGAAAAAAAGACCTATTTATAAATTTCTTAACGCACATAACCATAAATAATGACCATTAATAGTCCAACATCTTGCTTTCCTGCTCGCATGCCATCATGTACAGTAGTATACCGCATCAATTTCACAAGTTATGTTAATCTGCAACTATCTAAAGACTGCTGAATCATGGTGTAGTGATTACATGAAATATCCTATAAATGTAATCAAATATTGCAATAACCAAAGTTGCCATGAATTAAAAATCTTCATACAGATAATGGCTATCCATCAGCACCCTCACCCACAGATTCTAAAATTTTCTTGCTGATTTTTTTAACAGAATAATCAATTTAAATGAGCTCATTCGAACCTTTTGTTTCATGTCTTCATCAATGTGTGGGCTGTTAGACTTCTGCACCGGGAGATCATGTATCTCATTTAAGAAATACTCTTCCCATGGCGCAAGCAAAAGAATCCCTTTACCAGATTTACCTTCTCTTCCAGTCCTTCCAAGTCGATGGATGTAATGCTCTCTATCTGAAGGAACACCAACCTAAACCAAAATAGTATATATGTTAAAATAGTAACCGCAGTGAGGAAACCATACAACCAACTGCTTGGGCAGAAAAAACAACTATGTCCTGAACTTTTCTCAGCTAGGTAAAAGAGATTACCTGAATGACCAGGGTGACACCTGGATAATTCACTCCACGTGTTGAAACATCTGAGGTCACCAGAATCAAGCGACTAGAATCTCGAAATTCTTCTGATATTCGAGTTCTATAGAGCTGAGGCTTTCTTGAATGAATCTCTCGGACATTTAGCTTCAAATCTCGAAGCATAATATACATAAATTCAGTCACCATTGCAGTTGTACAGAAAACAATCACCTGAAATGAGGAAAGATAAATAAATTTAACATATTTAAGTAGTCTACTGCCTAGTCAAAAGAGAGGGAGTAGGATGAGGAGAGGGATGTGAGAACCTTATAGTCCACTTCCTGATCAATATGTTCTCGGAGAAGGCGATAGACCATATGAAAATGCAGTTCATGTGGCACGGTGAGATACAACTGTTCCACCTAAGCTCAAGGATCAAAGATCATTTTCATAAGAGAAGATTAAAAGAGATTATCTTAACAGTATTTCCCTTTTAAGATAAAAACCATTTAGAAGTTAGTTTATATTGTTGAACAAATTATACAAATGCAACAAATATTGAATGGTTAATACAATGGTGTGAAAGAAAATGGTCTATGATACTTATGTGAATGCCACATCCATTTGTGTATCCATGGAAAGCAAAAGATGCTCAAAGTAATGCAGATTGAAAAAATTAATCACTTTGCATTTCTGCACTTACAGGAGTCAGAAAAAATGCAGAAGAGCAAAATGGAAGATTAAGTTGCTATATAATGCTAAATATTAGTACTACAGTAGCACTAGAAAGTACAGACCTTAGTTGGAGTTTCAACAGCTCCCAAACCCACAGTATCAACAAAAACATGATCCCTTTTTAAAACTAGCTGTGAAACCCTTCGAACCTGTCATTGACAAATTCAGCCATTATTCCCATTTTCAGACCTGTGGTTGTCAATCAGTGCAGATTTCAGTGAATACTAGTGTCGTTAGTAATGATGATTTCAGTACCTCTTTTGGGATTGTAGCGGAAAAGAGTAGTGTCTGTCTTTGACGTGGCAAACTATCAACAATCTTTTCAACGTCTGTACGAAAACCCAAATCTAGCATATGATCAGCTTCATCCAATACAAGCAACTTCAATCCCATCAAGCGAACAGAGAATGATGATTTGTTTTCAATGTGATCCAACAGTCTACCGGGTGTAGCAACTAAAATCTTGGAAGGAGGAAAACACAAGACACAGGTCAGACAAATAGTTAGCAGCTTTTACCTTGATCTTTTATTCAGTCAGTAAATATTACAAACCTGGCATGGATCAGTTTCTAAACGTCTTTGATCTAGCTTGAATCTAGTACCACCAATAAGAGATTGAACACCAATTCCTTGATAGTACTTCAACAAAACATTTGCCTCAGCTGTGAGCTGGATAGCAAGCTCTCTTGTAGGGCAAAGGATAAGCGAAAATATTGGAGACACTTGATGATTTGTATGGCTCTTCATAGCGTTCAAGACTGATTCAATTGCAGGGAGCTGTTTATCAATACATTTTTGAATAAATCGGTTGAAGGAGCCAATAATAGAAACTAAACATCTCAAACTATTTTCTTGCAAATGAGTATTACCAGAAAAGCTGCACTTTTGCCAGTTCCAGTTTTGGCCTTGACAAGAACATCTTTACCTGCATGTATACTGTAATGAGTTTGGGGCAACCTCTTGATTGTTGAAGATTTCAGTGATAGCATGTTCAGATGAATTGCAGAGATAAAATGGTACCACAAGGTGCTAAATAGTAAGTTTCAAAAAATGGAGGCAAGTCACAAGGTCATCATAAACTTGTGGTTGGTAGCACACATTCCGACGAAAAAAAAAGTACCTTCAAGACACATAGGAATTGTTGTTTCCTGCACAACAGTTGTCTGTACATATCCAGCATCAGTGAGCGCTTTTACTGTTAGAGGAGAGATACCACATTCATCAAATCTGATGTCAATGAAACAGCACAGCTTGTTAATCACATGGTAAATATCTCTGTTTAGCATCTAAGGAGCAATATGCATGAAGTAAAAATGTAAAATCACCTATCAGTCATTAACCTCGGGTTAAAAGGACATGTAATCCATGTATCATGATGGCTGAGGCCAAATACCGTGTTCTATCTTTTTATTATTGTTAATTGCTGTTGAAGATCAGTGCCATAAAAAATAAAACCCAAAAAGACTATCTACAGCAACTTCTTAGTTCATCATATACCATGATCTATATGTTTCAAAAATATGTTGTTGTTTTGACTAATAATAACAACAATATGATGTTCCGAAGCTAGAAAAAAACCTTTTATTGGTAAAAAGAGATTCGCCCCTTGACTCATAACGCCTCCTCTCAACACCCAAAACCTCCTTGTTCTTTATCTCCTCTCGCAGCTCTCGGAAACTACCAGTGAGATCGTTGTTTTCTTCCTCATAGGACTTGAGCGCTCTCCTGTCTTTCTTCATATCGCAGTTCCTCAGAGCAGCACTGCTCCATTTCTTCCTGATTGCGCTCCTCACCTCCAATTCATCATCCTCTGACTCCTCTTCACTAGAAGCACCGAATTTCGCAAACCTCAAATTCTTCTTTGCAGTTGATATACCCTTATCATCCTCATCCGAGGAGTCTGGCCTCCATTTCCTGCCAAATCGCCCTGCTGCGACCGAGTACAATCTCTCTTCATTCAACTGCGAGGGAGCAATCCTACCACTTGCAAGACCTCTAGCAATCATCGGCATCATCGATGATGCATCACCAGACTCTTGATTCACCTGGAAAGGAGGCATCACTGAGTAGCATATCTTTGTACCGAAGAAACAGAGAGATGCCTCCTTCGTTCGCGAATGAATTCCATAAGACGAACTCCATTGCCACCACCATGGCGCGGCCGTAGTCTGGAAATCCCTCCTAGGATTGAACGCAGCCAGACGCGGCTCCATTCCACCTCCTCTCCCAGCTCTCGGCTGCCCCAGAGGCAGCTCCCTTGTGGAGTCCCTCAACTGATGGCGGCCACCGGAGACGAGCCTCCTCGGCGGGAGCGGGCGATCGGTGCGGTGGATGGGCCCGTCGTCGTCGTTCCAGAGATCCTCGGCGCCAGGCAAGAGGAATCGGTCGGCGAGGGCGCGGATATGTGCGCGCGAAGAGGTCGGCCCACCGCCGTCGCCATGGCCGTCGTCGGGAGGGGATTCGGTGGCGGCGGCGGGAAGGCGGGAGGCGCGGATCTCGGAGCGGAGGCGGGCGAGGTAGAGCTGCTTCTCGTGGCGGAGGAGGCCCTTCTGCTTCTGCCTCGCCAGCTTCTCGTGCATCCGCTTGTACTGCCACTTCGATAACCCTCCCGGGAACGTCCTCGGCCCTCCCCCCATCTCCCCGGAAGAGTCGTCGCCGTCGTCTTCGTCTCCGGCGGCGGCGGCGAGGATGAGCAGTAGGGTTTAGCACTCGCTGTCTTCCCCCAATTCGGGAGGTTTTGACTCTGACAGGTCGCCGATTCCGCCTTATAGGGAATACGTTTCCGCCTTCTCGTTGGATTGACGGATTTCTCGTGGTCGTGGGGTTTTGACTTTTGACTATGACTGACGGGTCGCCGCTTCCGCTTTCTTCGGAATACGTTTCCGCCTTCACGTGGGGTTTACGTAAAATAGGGAGCAACTACCAACGGAATCATCGTCTTCAGCTGCAGTGCAGATCTCTCTCTCGTGCAGTGCAGAAATGGGGGAAGAGAGGAAGCGGGTGCTCGTCGTCGGCGGCAGCGGCTACCTAGGGCAGCACCTCCTCGCCGCGCTCTCTTCCGGCGGCGGCGGCGGCGGCGTCGACGTCGCATTCACCCACCACCGTGAGACCCCGCCGCAGCCGCTCCTCCACGCGCTCCCGGGCCTTCGTGCCTTCAGAGTAGACCTCCGCTCCGGCGATGGCCTCAAAGCCGTCTCCGACTCCTTCGGCCAGGTATGCGTCGTACTCCCACTTTCAGGCTCTGATGCTGCTGAAGTATTGATAGTTCAGATGTGATGTCAATTTCATGCGAAATTCATGTAAATGTCTTGTGATATTAGTGCATTACTAAGTAGCCATTAGTTATTTGGGTTTACTGTGTTGGCAAATACCCGAAGAAACTTTGTATGGAATAATTGCTCTGGGTGACAGATAAATATTGCATGGAAGATGCTCCTACTAGTTAAAGTTCTTCAGGTTAAACACTACCCTTATCAAGATATAATTTTTCAATATGAAGCAACACTTGACAGAACACCTCTGTCGTATCCAGTTGGTGAAAAATTGAAGTGCTTTACCAAATAAGTATGCATGTGAAGAACTTCTTTTCTGAATGAGTATAATTACAATGTTCAGCCACATGTCATTGTGAACTGTGCTGCAATCTCAGTACCTCGGGAATGCGAAACGGACCCTGCTGCTGCGATGGCTACCAATGTACCTTCATCACTTGTCAGTTGGTTGTTATGCTTTGGGAACGACAGCACTCTTCTTATCCATCTCTCAACAGATCAAGGTGCATTGTTATCGTACTTGATAATCTGATGATATCCAAACTATTCTGTGCACATTCATATTCTGTTTTCAATATGAGTATATGACCATGTCTCACCTAGCTAAGTTTCCTTTTCTCGTACAAAATCTTAACCAGAGACAACCAAGAATCTTCTGAAAATTGAAAATGTATAGACTACTTCCTAATTTATGGATGTCCGGTCAATATAGTCAAGTGTAGAAATTCCTTATCTTGATCTTACTGGGTTACTCTCTTTTGCCACCAGTTTATGAGGGAGTAAAATCTTTCTACAAAGAGGAGGATGAGACCTTGCCAGTGAACATGTATGGGAAATCTAAAGTTGCTGCAGAGAAGTTCATTATTGAACAATGCTCAAACTATGCAATCCTGAGAAGCAGTATTATTTATGGACCACAAACAATATCTCCTGTGGCAAAATCTCTCCCCATTCAGGTATGGCTCAGTGGTTAATCAACAGCGGGTACAGTATTTCCTCTTGAAAGCAAGTTAAACTTTTAGTCTTGTCATAGTTGTTTAGAAATAAGTACTACACATGATGGAGTGACAAAGCTCATAGATTGGATTGTCTAACTAAAAAGATTCTTCATCTGTATGCAGTGGATGGATAGTGTTCTTTCACAAGGCCAACAAGTTCAATTCTTTAATGATGAGTTCCGGTGTCCTGTTTATGTACAAGATATGGTGGACGTAGTGTTGTCTTTGACAAAATCATGGTTAGCAGGTATAAAAAGGTTACCACACAGTGATGTCAAAAAAGTGCCCATTTATACAATTTTTCAGTAAAACATTCTTTCTATAACTTTTTTGTCTTTTTATTTGACAATTTTTAAACTTTTTTTTTGCCTCTCAAGGAGTGCTTTATATTTCTCAATTATTATTGGCTCCATTGCCACTGATGTCCTGACATAAAAGCACGTGCTGCAGAAGGTAAAGCTATTCAGGTACTCCTGAATGTGGGTGGACCAGATAGGGTTTCAAGACTTCAGATGGCTGAATCTGTTGCTGATATTCGTGGTTATAGTCATTCTATAATCAAATCTGTATCTGCTTCATCGGTATTAATCTTCTCCATGGGCCATAATAATCAAGCATGCTTATTTGTCTGTGACCAACTCACCATCGAAAGTGTCAGAGACATAGTATTTACATACATTTTACAATTATGATCCTTGCAACACGAGTGGGACTAACCTTTCCTAATTTTATTGGCTCGTTACTAGATCAATCAGTTCAGTTTAAGTACTGTGCATTACTATAACTCATTACTATTTATATCCAGGTTGACCGGGGTGTAGCTTCTCCACCGGACATATCCATGGATATCACTAAACTAACCCAAATGCTTGGTATCAAGCCAATTTCATTTCAAGATGGAGTCAAAGCTACCCTTGCTGCAGAAGCTAGTACATGACACTTTGTTCATGTCGCCAAAGCGAGTTGCTTGATTTGTATGCAAAGTGTGTGAGATAAAGAGCCACTTTCAATTTGTGTGAACAATGGCAAATTATGTTGAGTGTTTGTGACAGATGTCACTTTTTTGACGCTGTGAAAAGGAGAGTTTAATGCTCATCGAGCACCGATATCCTTTGTATTACTGTCTGGAGGTATTCTTTTGAATAATATTATCATTCAGTGTATACTCCTTTTCAGCAGTGAGTAGTCTATAATGCTATTGTACCATACTCCTACATAGTCGTACTTAAGACTAGTTAGAGCCATGACCTACTTCAGGCATACATTGGATCATGTGCTTAAACCTTATATCAGCAAAAGTAGGCAAACCAACTTCTTGGACTTGATGCAATCCTGCTGGGAGAAGCTTCCTCAAACTTTGCAGAAAACTGTAGCCGCATCAAACTTGTGCCAGGCTCTAGTGCTACATCACTCATGCAGGTAAAAAGAAAAACTGATATCATTGAAGGCTTAAATTCTTATGCTTGCAGTATTTAAATTTTACACTTGTTAGTACTGTGTCAAGTAAATTGCACACATCCTGTTCCTGTAGCTGCTTATGTTGGCCCAGCTCCTAGCTAGCTCTCACACTCACGGAAACAGAAACTCCGGTGAGAGAAACACGGCTTACAACTTTTGAGAGCAAGAAGAATAATTGAAAGTGAATATCACAAGCTCTAACTTTGTAATGAGGTATACATCACCTTATATAGGCACTTAAGTCGGTTTGCT
>CM002480.1:26050299-26067351 GCA_000325765.3 Leersia perrieri
GCAAGAAGAATAATTGAAAGTGAATATCACAAGCTCTAACTTTGTAATGAGGTATACATCACCTTATATAGGCACTTAAGTCGGTTTGCTACAGTACCCGGCTACAGTAACCGACTTAGCACAGTACAAAATAAAATTGACTACTATCACAGCTGTCAAACTGGAAATGACAGCTGCAGCCTACCTTGCTGCCTAAGGAAAGGAACAAGGATTATACTAACAGCTTATGCACATTTATTTTCTCACCAAAGCATGAGGTGTGCACATAGCATCACTGGATGTCCTCTATAGGTGAGCATCCATATTAATAAGTCAGTGCATGGTTATTGGTTAGTAGAATTCCAGTCAATCTCCAGCTAAAGCAGCAATTGCTAATCAACAGTAGACTGGTTGCTTGTAATAAATTGCTCTTAAATCTGCTTGCTACGTGAGGGCGTTATTAATGAACCAGCAGTGCTTTCACGCGTATTGCCAGACATACATCAACTAGAGAAACAATTCAATATGTCATTTGCAAAATTTTGAGATTTTCCTGCTGAAATACATGGTGATTAGGCCCAACAGCAGAGATGCTGAATGAAATGGTGACAAACAAGCTGTGCATTTAATAAACCGTGCATTTAATAAACCTGTTCAATCAGTAATGTTACTAGATAATTCATGACCTGTAGCCTCTGTAAAGTTACTCTTTTACTCCTCCATCAATTAAAAGAGGCAGTCCTCCTGTCCTCTTATTTGAGAAAAAATGACTTGAAGCCTGAGTTTTACAGTTTATATTTGTATTTTGGTCCCTTCTGAAAGATCATTGAAGACCCATTTTTCGTTTAGATTTCTAGCAGATGGAATCCATGGTCCTGAAGATATTGAAATTGATTTTAGATACAATATGTTCTGAACGTCTAATGATAGGGTTGTTCTTTTGGTAAGAAAGCAGGTAGCAGGAGAAGTTATCTCCTTTTCAAAGGTCACCAGTTGCTCCATTGCTTGCCTGCCTGAGATAGTGGCCTATAAGGACTATTGCCCCTAACAGACAAGATTGTCAATAATCTCTGTTCACTCTAGGCATTTCTTTATTCCACATGAGTTTCATGAATCCCTTCTACAGCAGCATTGGAAAAAGGATTAACTTGTCTTTACAGAAATTTGGCAGCTGACCAAAAGAACTTGGAATTTCAATGCATCCATATGAAAAAAGGTGGGCTCCATATCCCAAATTTTCTGTGATACAAACACATTATCATCTATTCAGAGTAACTGGACATAGGATGAAGGATCATAACCTCTACTTGTTGTCACTCTTGTCTCCTCCCCACAGGAACATGACATTGACACTGGCCTCCCTAAATCCATATTAAAACCCTCTCATCCTTGACTCTCTTTCTCTCTCTCCAACTCTCTTCTTTCTCACACACATACTTATGCCATGAGGAGGTTCTCCCAGGAGCAGTTGGTCCCTTGTATTCTGCTTCTGCTACTTGTCATGTCGCACTTGCCAATCTCAAGCTTTGGCTCGAGGAGAAGAACAATCAGAGAAGAAGCTGTCAGTGGTTTCAGAAGCCATGAGCTTCCTCCAGCGACAGCTCCTTCCCAAGAACAAGAAGCAGGCGTCGTCGCCGACGCCGATAGCATCTGTGGCAAGAAGTATGCTGTCTCGAGAAGAATGGTTCCTCAGGGACCAAACCCTCTTCACAACTGATGAGATGCCATGATCATCAGCGTCTCCAACACAGGTGAATGCTGCAGGCATCATTGGCAGCTTTTGATTCCATCTGCTTTTAGCCAAAGATATTCCATAGTATTACACATATCATAGATGTTCAGTACTGATGCTGTACTTCCCTTTGCAATGTTAGCCTTCTATTTTTCTTTTTGCTTTTTTCCTCGAAAAGCAATGTTAGCCTTTGTGTATAGATATGGTGTATAAGATGTGCTGTAGCATAAATTGAAATTTGAAGGCTCACTGATGTGAAGATGATGGTTTGTTTGGATTGTTGTGTTGTCAAGTAAGGTGTATATATCTCAGTTGTCTGTGTGCATTATCCTGTGGTGGTTGAAGGGCTTCCATCACCAGCTGAAAGCAAAGCTAGACAATTTAGCTTGTGACAGAGATCAGTTTCAGTCTGAACAAATGGGAGTTAATTAAGCTCGTGCGTGTTTCTGCGGCTAACATGACAAAATCTGGAGACTTTTCGAGCACACATCCTCTTATCCCTTTCGCTCTCTCTCCTTTTGTATCTCTGGCTGGTAAAATTTTCGCCATGTTTGAATTAGACGGAGGGTTTGGAGTAGCTGCTTGCTGCAGTTGGTCAGCAATTCCCGGAAGACTCGCTGATGATGAGACAGAAGATTAGGTATGCGCATTTGTTTAGTGATTCACGTGGATGTCAGTGGCTGATCGATCGATCGATTGTTTGCATCGTAAAAATATTATATGATTTATTATTGGCAAGCACTCTATTCTATAATTTGCAAAGTTCGAGCTAGAACCATGGTGCCTGTGACTGGAGCAGTTGTAAACTTACTAGTAGTTGTAGTGTTTTGGTCAAAGCAAGTTCGTGATCCGAAATAGATACTACTCCGTAGCACTATCTACGAGTACTAGTCATTACAAAAACTCTTCCTACGCCTTAAGATGTTGTTGTGCCATTGTTCTGGTAAATAGACCAACGAATAAACATGTTCATTACACGAAACAAACTACTCTGCCCCTGCCTGAAGCACATTCTGATTCTTCAGACAAGTCGAACAATGTGCGAGTTCTTGCCTTCCTATCTTATGAATGAATCGAATGAATGAATTCCATCCAGCAACATGAAGAGATCATCAAGAACACTGCAATAACAAGAGGCAAATATAACAGGCAAGATCTTTGATGGAAAATTTCGTTACGCTTACTTGCAACCTGATTAGAAATGCAAGTCTGAAATGCGCCTAATTATCACCCCAGCGCATAGACAGACAGGACAATCAAACCTTAATAGCAATCAATTCTAACATAGTACTAGCAGTACAAAATGTACGATGATTAGCACCAGGCGTATCTCAGAGTCAGGTGAGGTGTGAAGCCAGGCATACAACTCACCAATAAAAGAGAGTAGAAGAACATGACGACAGTCACATAACTTCACAATAAAGGGGCATTGCACGGTTCAGACATGCGCGTCTCAACGCTGCGTCTGCTCCATTTCGAGGCGCCCTAACAAAAGGGGAACCAGTGATTAACAGCATGACACCACCTCTGTCACCAGCAATGCAGACATCATCGTTTCCAGTCACAAGTGATTCGACTGGTGTCATCAGCATCTCACCTCAGCTTCAGCAACACAAGATTCTGGGTTCTCAAGAATGGTGATTTATTCATATTGCGTCAGCTTGTTCCCTTCGTCACTGTGGCAACTCCAAAACTATATTAAAAGAAACAGTCCAATAATACTATACTCATTTCTTTGTTTCAGAAAGAATTGTGTGAACAAGTCTTGAGATAATTAGCAAACAGGGCGGGCACAATCCAAAAGTTGTGCAATAGAATGATGAGGCGATCATACAGAATTGGATATGTGAACTTCAGCAAATAGTATTGGTTGGAACACATTGCAACAACTTCATAATTCTTACAACAATCACCAGATTTTATATTCATACCAACAAACCCTAAATACTTGATTGATCAGGGGACTTCGCACGTAAATGAGAGCACACAGGTAAATATTGTCCCCCATCGCAGGTGATGAATACACATAGCATAAACCATTAACCAGTAAGCAGAGGCTGATGGACACGGGTGATTCATGGCACAATCACAAGAGATAAAAAAAGTGATAAATATGATTATTGATTAGATATAGCAACCCAGTATAAAAGGCACACTAATATTCAGTCAGAGGGACATAACAAAAGCACAGGGTTTATTGGGTTGCCACAAAGGCTAAATATAGCACTAGCAGGTGGAACAGAACACATAAAGAAGACACATGGCAGGCACAAACAAGGCGTCTCAATAAAATGATTTGGTTTTTTTCATAACTATAAAGGCATGAGAAGCTCTTGGTCGAGTTTCTTGTCCATTGAAAAGACAGTCCAAAGCACCACACCCATCAATATGTATCAACCAACAAAAGGATATTTTGGGAAGAAAGATAAGGCATGAAACAGGCCTAAACTTCCATTGCTTCACAATTAGTTTTTTTTTACAGTATTTCTTCATAATTAGTTATCCATGTGTGTTGGTCGACCCCAGAGAAACAAGAAAATGAGTAAAGCAACAATAACTCACATGGTCATCGAAAGGACTGTGGAACTACATACAGGTTGAGGAAATCAATCCCTATTTGGAAAATGGAAAACATAGATGAACTTGCATAAACCCAACCAGATTCTTGAACTAATCCAAGTAGTAGTGTCAACTATCCATAGCTTCTCTAATGTTTATGCAAGAAAGAAATACAAATGTAATGCTGAAGTTATCTAATAACAATCAAATGAAATGTGAGACCAAGCAAGGTCGAGACTCGAGAGGAAATTAGCACAAAGCTTTTTCTATTAAAACTTTACAGAAACAGGGCACAATCTATGTCATCATGCAATAGAATGATGAGGCAAGAGCAAACAAAAATACTTGCTCATCTGCATTTGCAAACAGGAATGCATCACGAAAATTAGTTATACGGCATCAGCCAGGGGCACGGCAATCACCAGATTCATATTTACACAACAAGTTAAACCCAAAGCATTTGATTCAATTGATCAGGGTATCCTGCACGGAAATGGGAGTAGAAAAGTAATATTGCCCCCCAGCTTGTTAATTGCATGATCACAAGACAACAGCACATTGCATAACCAACCAATAGACATAAGCTGATGGATAGAAGCATATCATGGCATAATAATCACACAAGACAGCAGCAAGTAATGTATATGATAATTCATTAGATATGCATGAACCATCCAGTACATAAGGCACACGAATATTCACAGTCGGAGGCACATAAAAATAACGCACAAGGTTTATATATAGGGTTGTCTCAAGATAGAAGTCACTAGCAGGTGGAATCGGAACACATGAAGAAGGCAGGCAGAGCCACAAACACTAAGTCATGGTGCTAGTGAGCAAGTCATACGGGGGGGAGCTTGTCGTCCTTGGGGGCGTTGGCGTCGGAGAGGACGAGGGGGCGGTCGTGGGCATCTTCGGCGGCGGGTTCATCGTCGTCGTCGTCGGTGGAGAGGTTGATGCAGGAGCAGCGCTCGAGGGAGGCGAAGAAGGCGGAGGTGACGCTCGCGCCCACCCAGCTCGCCCAGCTCTCCATGGCCGCTCGCCGCCGGCGATCCGCAACCGAAAGGCTAGGGTTTCGTGGTGGGTCAAAAGGGGGAGCGGAATGAGACGAGACGAGCACGACTCCGTCAGTCAGGCAGGCAACACTGTTTTCTCTCAGAAGAGTCGCAACCCGTTATCCAACGGACCACAAGCCCATAGATAAACAAAGGAAACATCAGTACTCCGTATAATTTTTTCCGATATATGACGAATTAAAATGGCTCCTTCGGAGAAATAAACATAACATTGCTTTTGGTTGATCTGGATTTCCTTCCCTTGTGACGATAGCTTTGGAAATTAACACAAATGATGATTCAATTCTAATTAGCTGTTTGTTAATCTTGGCTTTGGCTCATCCTGATACATTAAGATTAAAGAGAATAATAGGAAGAGAAAAACTAGATTAATCCGATTTCATCGCTTAACAGTTAACATCAATCGAATGCTAGAGAAAGCCATGCCCATGTCCTTTCCTTTCCGACTCGATCTCTTTCCCCCGTCCCAGTATGACCCATTGACACCATTCCAGCCTCTCAAGGATCCAAACACAGGCACAAGTTTTCAGGAAATCCATTCATATAAAACATCAAAGGATGATTTGGCCTCAGGCCCGGTACATGTTTACATCGCTGCACGATACAGATCAGATGTTTGGTAGTTTAATCTCTCTCTCTCTCTCTCTCTGTATATCGTCACGTCACTTGATAATCTTCTTGTAATCCTTGAAGGTGCCTGTGAAAGGCGTCACCTTGCCTTCCGACACCGCCCAAAGCTCATCCACACTTCCCGTTATCAGATGCTCGTCGTGACTCACCTGCAAAACCCACGACTTGTTCGTTACACCCATTCATATGCCTAACTTAACTTATCAGCATCACACCAAAACGAACGATCGATCGATCTTAGTTACCATCAGCACTCCTCCCTGGAAAACAAGCAACCCCTGGATCAGCGCCTCCACTGCATCCAGATCCTGAAATAACAACAACAGACACAGACACGATTCCATTTTTATTATCCTTGCATGTTAACATCATTGATACCGAAACTCCCTAACCATCACAAAATAGATAGCTGCACATAGGAAAAAGGAAAAAAGACAACAGCTTCGTCTACTTACAAGATGGTTGGAAGGCTCATCAAGAAGAATAATGTGTGGCTTCTTGAACGTGATCTTTGCAAATGCAACCCTGCTTTTCTGACCACCTGGGATTGGAAATCATCTAATTAGGACTGAGGAACTTGAAAATTCTATAAACACATGAATCCTTGGGTCACGCAGTTCATAATTTCTTATGAAGCTGTTAAAGGAGCCTTCTATGAAACCGTTCTGTCATTACCTGATAAGGTGTACATAGATTGGAGGGCAAGATTTCCTGTAACACCGAAGGAACCCAAATGTGCCCTCAGTTTCTGTTCAGGTACACCCTGCAAAGAGCATATAATACATGTATATATTAAAGCTGAAATCCAGATTAAAGTTAAATACCAATATGATATATTTTGGCTGGACCGCCCACCACGTGAGCTTCATGGTATATCGCCTTTTTACTGGATGAAAAAGAAAGAGAGGGATGATGCTTGACTTACAGGAAAGCATCTCATCATGTACAGAAGGGGGTTCACTGTCAAATCAAGTCCGTCAACATGGTGTTGATTGAATACAGCCATGCGGACCTGTAAAAAAGTTCACACGATAAATCAACAAACCAGAGAGAAGACGTAAAACTCTGGCAATCAACAATCATAGTAAAAGGGTCTTATCACTCGCAAGTGGTAAAACTGTATGTTCTCGGTTTAATTCAGTAATGGAATTGACACGAACATGGAAACAGTTTGAAAAGAAGCATGAGAATGAACAATCCAGAATTTTATTACAGAACTACTATGACCGGCCTCCATGCAGAAATCTGTGTGATCATGCAAGCCAGATTTAATGCAACATTAGTAACAGTATACAGTAATGAAACATCATGGCTGTAAGTCCAGAAGAACAAAAGACCTTGGGAGAGCGGAACACAGTCCCCGAAGTTGGCTGAAGGTCTCCAGAAATTAGTTTTAGTATAGTGGACTTTCCAATACCATTTGGACCAACCACTGAACAAAAGATCAAACATGAGATTCTAAACAAAAATAGAAGAGACATGCAAGAAAACTATATAACGCTCTTATTAGCAAGATGAGTGAGTGAAAGATAGATATCATACTTGCTATGCGGCTGTCCAGGTCAATACCAAAATTCAAATTTTTAAATAAGATAGGGCCTCCAGGATAACCAAACGACGCATCACTGCACAAACAGAATGTAAGTATGCAACACAAATATATCATCTTAAACTGCCGATATCTAAATAGCCATTAGGTCTTAATAGAAACAATTCCAAATGTAATAGAGGCCAAAGAACAAGAAGACATGGCTGCACAAGGGAGCAGAACAAACTTTGTTAAACATGGAAACAGAAGATATCAGAAATAAAACCTGAAGCTGATGATCGGTGGTCCAGGGCGGTCATCTGGTGTTGGGAATTCGAATTTATAGCTGTAAAGAATTGTTCAGGTAACTGTCTAAGTTGATTGCAGGCAAAAGAATAAACATAGCAGATTTAGGGAGCTCATATACTCTGGATCACTGACGACTGCATCAACATGCTCCATTCGCTCCAATGCCTGAGCGAATATAGATAAATAAACTGTTAAGTGAAACAATAGCAAAGGTAATATTTGGATTTACAGACATTTCATGGAGTGATAGGAAATGTGAGCAACAAAAGTCACCTTGATTCTTGACTGAACAAGTGATGCTCTCTTTGCGTTGTAACGGAACTTGTCAATGAATGCCTACACAGAAGACCAGTAAACCTCACTTTGATCTTTCCACAAGGATTTAGTTGCACAAGGTAGTTGAATATTTTTCAGACAGTTCAATCAAGCTTTTGAATTCTAGCTTAGACTATACCAACAATTGTTCGGAGCTTAATTAGGTCTACCAAAGAACTTTTGGGGGTACGATACTTGCTAGAACAAAGACCAACCTGCATGTGGGATCTGGCCTTCTCATTGGTTTCAAAGGCTTTCTGCTGGTTCTTGAGGTGCTCCTCCCTTGTCCTCTCGAATGTGTCATAATCACCTTTGTAAGCATGTAGCTTTTTACCATGTAGATGAAGAATGTCGGTGACAACCTAAGAATTTCTTTCTATCAGTATCAAGTGATTTACATGACAAGGAAAAAATATGCACATGCACATATACTCGATCAAAACAAGTTCCTTCATGATGATGTGGTGTGATTATACTACATACCGTATTGAGAAACTCCCTAGCATGCGATACAACAATAAATGTCTTTGGCCATTTCAGGAGATACGCTTCTAACCATAGTACAGCATGGAGATCAAGATGATTCTGCAAAATAATATGTCGTTAGCATGTTCCAAAAAGAGATGAAACATTTCATACTTTAAACTTACTGTTGGCTCATCAAGTAGCAGCAAATCAGGCTCAATGAATAAAGCACGTGCTAGAGCAATTCTCATGCGCCATCCACCAGAAAACTGTTTTGTGTGTTTGCGTTGCATTTCGGGAGTGAAACTGAGACCCTGGAAAGAGTTTCATCGATTAGAAGATATAATAAAATTTTGTGCTTGACAAGGGCATATACTGCTGCAACAATAGGATATGAGTTATTAGATGTTAAATTTCATGTAATAGTTAGAGGAAAAAAATATGATAGCCTGGGCTAAGGATTATTAAATTGAATGAGAGGTATGCAAACAAGGTAACTGCTACGAGAAAAATGGAAGTGAAATCAAAGCAATAATCCTACATTATACAAATTGTAAAAGCAAGAAAAATTAACAGGCACTTGATGTCCTAGAAACAGACCGCCAGAATTGATGCAGCACGAGCCTCTGCAGCATCAGCATCAATCAACTCAAGGCGTTTGTATATCTCCTCAAGCCTCTTGCTGATAGCATCTTTGTCAAGACCACCCTTGCTTTTGGGCGTGCTCTGTTCAAACTCAGCCTCATACTCTAGATCTTTCTGCACAGAATCAGCAAACTATGAGTAAATCAACAGAATGGTTGAATATAATAGAACAGACATATCTTAAAAATGTTAATTCTGCATTTATCAACCTGTTGCTGAACCAGATGTGCCTCTTCTTGTAAAAGTTGAACCCGTTCAACATCTGCATTCAGAACACACTGCAAAGCTGTTGTGTCATCACCCGTAACCTCTTGTTCAACATGCAATATCTGGCAGTTCTTGGGAATCCCATCAATCGCATGCATTGCCATAGCTCTGAGAAAAGAAGTTTTCCCCGTACCATTTCTTCCAACAAGACCTGAAGTGTGCATGGAAATTATCTAAATCATTAAAGTAGTAAACCTGGGAACTTATATATCAAAATTATGAGGAAAAGAGGTGATGAAAAGTGCAAAGTTAAAAAGGCACATCGTGGGTCTTAACCACTGACTGGTACATACAGATTTACAAGTTCGGCATTTCTGCAGTTATGAATGTTTCATTCCGCATTCCTAAGTTAAATTCATATTACCTACTAAGTGAACCGTGCTCAAGAAGTAATCTACGCTGGAGTAACTCACCATAATGCCTTCCAAAAGCAAGTGTTATAGTGCATTCTTGAATAAGATCACGACCACCAACGGTAACATTGAAGTTCTCCATATGGATATCCCTAACAGCTGGCCCACCAGAATTATTGTGATTTACAAATACTGGAGGCATTCCAGCCCTAAGCGCCTCCATTTCGGCAACATGCATTTGGTATTGAGCCTTCACCAACAAACAGGACAGTGTTCAGCAAGGTATAAATTTGAAGGAAATAGGAATGCATCTCCAACAGCAGATACAACTTTAAGCCTATCCTAAGCATTATAAATCTTGCCGCTAATAAATTTTTTCTTCCTCAAAGAAAAGCCCATCATCCCTATTAGTGTAGGAGAACTATTTGGCAAAATATACAATAGCTTACCTCTCTTTGTCTCTCATCCTTTCTCTTCTTCCTTTCAATCTTGGCTTTGTCACGTGATGATAACAATGGTCCGTCAAATACATCAGCTTGCTTTTTTGGGGCAACCTTTTCGTCCATTCCCTCATTCATACGTAAAGGTGTGACAAGGCTTCGCATAGTTTGTTTAGGTTTCACCAGGCCATGCTTTCCAAATTTTTCACAAATCTTACTGCAGACCTAAATCGATAAAAAAAACAAAACGCATCATAGTCTGGTTAAATAAGAATCAGAATCTAAAAATTCTCCACTTTCCCCTGAATCTAACACATAACTATTACAGAACATTAGTGGTTGAGTGAGCATAAATGTTGTTGCACTTGGACGACAGCTGAATACAGTAATACCCAAAAAAGGTGACTGGTAAACTAGGATGTCTAGGTATTTAGAATCCACAGAAGATGACTTGAATACTTAAATAGTGGCACATGCACAAATTACTCGAATCGAACAACCTTCAGTGCATTTTACTGCAGACAAGTCCGGATTCAACATGACAACCAAAAATAACGGCAAGCTAAAGCCGCAGATAAACCGGATGCGGCATCTATAACAATATCACAGCATCGATCAACCGAGGCTCTATCTGGGCAAGTAGGCTAGCCCGACGATCGATCGATCGATCGATCGGATCGGTACCTCGCAGCACACAAGTAAGGAATAGCAAAAAATCAACAACTGGGGGCAGGGCACGCGGTACCTCAAGGCAGTGCTCTTCGTCGGCGACGCATCTGGCGTCGATGAGGAGTTCGCCGAGCGCGTGGAAGATACCGTGGCCATCGGGGGCGCCGAAGTCGAAGTCCTCGTCGGCGAGGACGTTGGCGAAGTAGTCGATGATGGGCTGGTCGACCTCGTCGACGACATCGCTCCCCAACACCTCCCTCACCACCCCCATGCTCGCCTCCGCCGCCGCCGCCGCCGCCATCTCCTCTCCTCTCTTCTCTCGCGACGGCGAACGGAGAAGAGGAAGAAGAAGAAAGGGTTTGCCACTTCGCTATACTACGGAGATGGGTGTGGTTGTTGGCTTGCCGTCCGATGTGGAAATGGACGGTCCTGATTCAGTAAAGACGGTGATGCATGTCCGTCCAGCTGTGGGCGGGCCTTCGATTGTTTGTTTCGATCAGGCCCAGTTTTGGGCCCAATATCAAAATTGCAACAGGCAATTTTTTTTTTTTGTGGCAACACACGAGATATCTATTCATTATAAGCAGCAATTGCAACAGGCAATTGATGCATCGAGATCGATTTTAATAAAAAATACGGTCCGTAATAAACATTAGAGCGAGAAAAGATAAGCATATCACTTGAACAGACCATTACCATCGATGTAACACCAGACAGGAAAGCCATTTCTTTTAGCAGAGATTTCGATCCATTAAATTTTTCTGATAAGGGGCACGACCTGCCTGGCTGCCTCCTTCCCCAATTACAGACAATGGAAGTTCATTCTTATGAAAACGAACGTATACTGGTGTAGTACATTGTAATTTTTTCACTTGGCTATATTTACATAATGTATGTTTCTTTAAACAATGAAAATACGACAAGATGGAAGTCACCTGCGTTAAGTACGAGAAGATGGGAATAGACTGAGTAAATTGGAGCTAATTGATAAGGAAAAACTCTATCAAATACAAATCGTTTCCAACTACTTACTACTGAGTGCTCCCTCCGCCCTAAGATACTTACATTTTATTTGCAATGTTTTACTATTCGTCTTATTCAAAATATATGAAAATATTATTTACTATTTCCATGACTTGTTTTAATATCAAAAGTACGTTAAGCATGAATTTTTTATATTTGCATTAAATTATTAAATAAAACGAATGGTCAAACATTATAAACAATAAATCAAAATATCATCTAATTTAGGAAAAAGGTTTTAGTAACTTGTTCCAACTCCTCAAAATATAAATCAAACAACCATTCCAGTTGAGATTAATTGAACGGCAAAACTAACAACTAAGACCGGAAGTGAATTACATCAGACAAAGCTATCCCAACTCCCTCGGCCATCTCCTTCTTCAGCAACTCCTGCTCATCAATGGTCCGCAGATATCTTGACGGAACAACCTCGATCTTGGGATCCAAGTCTTCACAGCACTCTAGCACCTTCCTGTCATACAGGGATATCTCCTTTAAATTAATCGCAACTTCCATCATTCGCATGACATATCCAACAAAGTTTTGATCGGGTTGGAAGCCATGGATGGTGAGCTTAGTCAGATTTTGATGCTTCAAGTCAGACACAGATGGCTCCCACTCCACATTTGCTTTCTCACAGTAACCACTTTCTTCCCTTTTCTTCTTGTCTATCAAAATCTTGCACCAATGATCCCAAACCGTGATGGATAACTCTTTAAGTTTAGGCGCAGCTTCAACAATGAACATTGTCCAATTTATATCACAGCCTTCAGGAAGTTTACGTAATGTTACGTGTTGCAGCTCACGTAACATTGGGGCTAGTTGCTCTGAGCTTTCCGGCAGAACCCAAATCTACAAACAGATTATCAGTCATAGTATCTGTATAAGAACGAGTGCAGATATTCACGATGAGAAAAAAGCATATTATATATAGTGGAGGTTAATTATTACCTTTTCACTTTTGAAATTCAGATTAAGTTCATGTAGAGAGGGGAGTTTAGCAAGGAATCGACTTAACTTGATATTCCCCTGCCAACTCACAGCAATGTCATTTAAGCTTAAACTCGAAAGCCGTGGGGTATGACCAAAAGACAGTGGCTTTTGATAAGAGATCCAGACCTGACAGGTCATCCTTTCGAGTTTTGGTAGATAGACAAGCTCAACTGTCTCAAAATTACCATATGCTATCTGAAGCTCAACAAGATGATGGTGTTCTACTCGCAACACAGTACGACTCTTAGATTTGCAGTTGTACAGGCGTAAAAATTCCAACTTTTTGCAGTTGAGAAGGATGTTAGGGATGTCTGATTCATCAAACCTCAAGTTCTGTATTTGCAAACGAGTGAGGCCAGCAAATACACCTGGATAAGCACTGAAGAAGATGTTAAACTGTTTTGCAAAGAAAAGGAGATCATCATTAGTACATTCAATGCGCTCCTTCTCCGTAACGTTAGTAAATTCAATGATGTCTAGGTCATGTGTTGCCATAGCTTGAGAAACAGCTTTGCCGATGGAGAGAAAGTCGTAATATCTGAGGTAGAATCTCAGTCTCAGTTGATGAAGGGGGATCTGCGGATTCCGAAAAGTTAGGATGTTGTTGGTTGCATCAACCACTGCGCCATTCATTTGCACGGTATCTCTTAATGACAAAAATCCAGAGTCATCATCATCTTTGGGTATAAAAGAATTGGCATCTACTACAAATTGTGAGAGCATATATGGTAGCATGGCCATCTTCTTGGAGAGGATGCAAGTTCTGACGGCATCAGGCGTGTCAAGCCTCTCAAAGATATTGAGCAAAACATCATCAGGCAAATCGCTGATCCTGTCCTGCCTGATCTGTCAGCTGATTTCTGCATCGATTCGAAAATAAATTAGAGCATCGGTTTATGTGGCAGGGAACTTGTAGACTGGTGGTGTATGAACGAGAAATGTAGTACTAAAAAACCATGAATACGCTTAGCGTATCTTTTGTATTAAGTAGGAGAGTTAGCCCGCGAGCCAAAAAAAAAAAAACAAACAGAACGGTACAGGTCAGAAGAGGGAGGTTACAAGGAGAAAAAAACAGAAGAACTGAAAAAACAAGTACTAGGAGAATCTAACAAGTACATTCATCGATCTGAAAGGCATGAGAAGAGAGGGAGAGAGAGAGAGAGGAGATGAAAATTAGTTTTAAAAGGAAGAGTAAGATTACGTTGTAACTGCGGTGACTACCCTTTTTGTTCTTCGTCGTCATGGTTAGATAGATCCAATCAACTGAAGCCCAGGTCTATGATGTTTGGACCTTTCTTGGATCTGCGCCTGCGACTGTCTGCGATCGATGTATAACGCCGACGCTGGTTCCTCCTCGATCCTCCTCTATATAAGTACTCCGAATCGTATCCCGATTAACTCCTAGATCGACAGCTTATATGAGAGAGAGAAAACCTTTCCAAGTCTAAAAACCAAGACCGACAGCTATTCCAGCCAATCACACTACGATTTTTTATATTTAAAAAAACTAGAAAACAAAGATACCCTCTAGGATCAAATACTTCATGTGGTTGGCTGATAAAGAAAGGTGCCTTACTGCTGATAATCTTCAGATCAGAGCAAATGAGCAATACAATGTGACAACCAGTGCAGTCTCTGCCACACGGCCAACGAAACCTGCAGACATCTGTTCATCGATTGCCATTTTACTAACCGGGTGTGGAGTCTAATGAGAGATTGGATTGGAGTTGTTTTTCCTTTTGCCGGGGGTTTCCAACCAAAACCTGTCGGATTGGTGGCTGCTTGCCAGAGAACATTTTCAGACGCGCTACAGGAAAAGTTTTGACGCCGTCATGATGTTAACTACGTGGCTTACATGGAAGGAGAGGAACAATCGAGTTTTTGACAGAAAAGCCTCTACTGCGCAACAAGTTTTCAGGCAGAATAGAGAAGAAATTGGCGTGTGGAAGGAAGCAGGAGTGCTTGAGGAACCGTACTGAGAGTGTAGTATTCTTTTTCAGTGTTTACTCTGGTTGAAGTCGGGCTTGTCCGATTGATACCATTGACTATATAAAGTCGAGATGTAATTTGTAACAAACCAATCCTTCTTCAATCTCAATAAAAATCTGGTCGGTCCTCTTCGGCCGACCCGGCCAAAAAAAAGTAGAAAACAAGTAGTTTTCTTTGAAAGTTTAATTATACTCCAAATGCCCTCTTTTTTTAACGCCCTACCACAGAACGTATTATCCATGCGGCACATGAAAATTTGTACCTTTCAAGTTGCCTCATATTAGTTTTATAATTTTTAATAGGCTAAATAAACTTGGATGAAGTAAACCTCCATATGAAAGTTGTAAGGTTTGACGAGATCTTTAACTTTCTAATTGATAACTTTTTTGTTTAAGATAATTTAGGAATCCAGAATATGCATTATAATATCAATTACGCTTTTTTCAAAAAAAATTCAGATCTACATTTGAAATGACCCCCAGCAAAAATAAAATCTATATCAAAATTGTGGATCTCGACGAGATCTAAAACTTTATAATTTATCATATTTTTGTTTAAAGTAATTTAGTTTTATAATATTAAAATTGAATTTGCAGAAAACGAATGTTTACATTTGTGATTTTGGCACTAGATTTATTTTTAAAAAAAACTCTACGACACAATGAAAGTAAACTCTGTAAAGTAACGGTAATTTGGTAGAGTCGAGTGCCATGTTGAGCTGTTGTGATGTTGTGCTACGGATATGGATGACGTCTGATGATCACTCTGATGTGGAAATGGACGGTCCTGATACGCGCTTAAAACTAGCTTGTGGACGGAGGGCCTTGATTGTTTCTACAAGGCCCAATTTGGTACTATAAGAATTGTTGGCCCAATATTAAAATTTCAGCAGCTTTGTGGTATATGGAATGATGGCAATAAAAATGTATTCTAGCTAAGATGAATGTTTACATTGTGTAACCTTGAGAATTTTTTTTGTATGAAAATGAGTTTTAAGAGGCCTTTTGTGATGTGGAGTGACACTGACAGTTCATTCTTAGGAAAAGGAATGTTGAAGTTGTGATTTCGGCACTGCATTTGTTTAGACAATGGATGTTTCATTAAACAAGAAAATTGTACGATCGTGTGAAAGTAGATTGTGTAAAGTAGCGGTAATTTGAGTCGAGTACATATAAATCACAATGGTGAACTGTTCCAAATTCCACAGGAAAAAGGAATGAAATAATCACCATTCCACTTGATCAGTGAATGGCAAAACTAAGACTTGTTCACACATCGTTCACAACAACTACTGCCTTGTTCCTACTCCTCGCAAAATAAATTAAACCACCATTCCAATTGAGATGAACTGAATGGCAAAATTAACAACTAAGACCGAAAGCGAATCAGATTAGACAAATCCATCCCCAATCCCTCGATCACCTTTTTCAGCAGCTCCTGCTCCTCAATTGTCCGCGGATATCTTGATGGTGTCACCTTGATCTTAGGATCCATGGAGGCACAACACTTGCCCACCTTCCTGTCATATAGGATCACCTTCTTCAGATTAACCGCAGCTTCGATCACGCGCCTGATGTATCCAACAAAGTTTGATCGGGTTGGAAGCCATGGATGGTGAGCTTAGCTAGATTTTGATGCTTCAAGTCAGATACAGATGGCTCCCACTCCACATTTGCTTTCTCGCAGTAACCTCTTTCTTCCCGTTTCTTCTTGTCCCTCAACATCTTGCACCAATGATCCCACGCTGTGATGGATAGCTCTTTTAGGTTGGGTGCAGATTCAAGGATGAACATTGTCCAAGCAATATCACAGCCTTCGGGAAGATCGAGTAAAGTAACATGTCGCAGCTCACACTGTTATCGGACGATAGGCATATAAACGATAAAAAACAAAGATCAATCACAGAGGACACGAGATTTTAACGTGGAAAACCCTCCTAAGGTGGGAGAGAAAAAACCACGGGCGCCAGCCAGCAAAAGTTTTCACTATATCGGGGTGAGGTTACAACGCCGAACGGCTGCTTACAAGAGGTATATATATCGGTGAAACCCTAATAGGGTACTGATCCGTACCGCGGGGG
>CM002480.1:26067451-26077804 GCA_000325765.3 Leersia perrieri
TAAGCCTCCGGCGACGGGCCGGAGCGAAGTGGAGGCCCAAGCCGGCCCTCTTGTCAACTAGTATAATTGGATTTGGATCATAATTCAACGAACTCCACCTTGAGACAAATACCTTCTTGTAGCATCAATCAAGCCTTCACCCTGCGATGAGATCTATCCTTATTGGGTACGAAGGAATCGACATCTACCACAAAATTTGAGAGCACATATGGGAGCATGGCCATCTTCTTGGAGAGGATGCAAGTTCTGACAGCATCAGGCGTGTCCAGCCTCTCAAAGATGTTGAGCAAAACATCGTCAGGCAGATCGCTGATTCTGTCCTGTACGAATTTGACTGCTGGTTTCTGCATCAAATGAGGAAACAAATTAGAGCATGCGGCAGGGAACTTGTAAATTGGTGGCATATCAACAGATTGATCGACAGATAGGAGCAGAGAGAAGTGAAGATTACATTGCGGCGACTACCCTTCTTGTTCTTCATGGTTAGTTGCGGTCAATGTGGTGATGATTCGAACGATGAGGCCGGCAACTCGGCAAAATCTGTAAGTTTCGGAGTTAAAAATTATGGAATATTAAAAGGAAATCCGATCTCAAGGAGTCCATGCGATGCGCGACTGATCGTTTCCTTCTCCTGATTTTCCTGCGATGTTTTCCACGGTAAAAATATTTGGTCTGTTTCTGGGCCTTCGTCCATCAATAAGACGTGCATACGAGAGACTCTGCCTGCTTTCAGTTGTTGTTGATTCTATTTTCCTGCATGAATTCATGCAGCTTGGGCCATCACCAACCTGGCCTTCTCAATCAAGTTATTTTGTTTCTTCCTGTTTGAAGTCTTAGCCTCTAAGGTTAGTTTTTCTTTCTATTGGTTCAGGAGGCAGTATTCTATTCTTGATTTATAGAGATACAGATTATGGTGTTTACGCACTGTTGCTTTCGCTTCGTCTGTTCGTAGAGGTACAGATTATATGCATTTTCTCTCGTCTAAATGGAATAGTGCTTTCATTGTCTGCTAACAAATTTCGTAAGTCGGCATCACTGCACCCGCCGAGCGTCACCCTCCCATCTAATCCAAGTCCAATTCGAATGCCCTATAACAATGATCCACAAGCTTTCAGTATCAACACACACAGGACAATAACAATGATCCACAAATCTCGATCACCAAACAGGCAGCCCAAGCACAAATTACAACAATCAGGCAGACCAAGCACAAATTACAACAATCAGGCAGCCCAATCACAAATTACAACAATCAAGGATGCATTTTTTGAAGTAGTATCTGCAGGACCAGAAAACCAAACTGATAAAAAAAAACATATTGCAGAATACACAAGTCCCACAAAAACATCTTGCAGAATACATAAGTCCCACAAAGAGTTTATTCAACGGGCAATTTCTCCTTGAGGTACTTCAGAATTGCTTTCGTTCCTCGCTCAAGCAGAGCTCGTCGTATGCTGCAGAAGAAACCAACAAGAGGGTGTATGATTATTCTGCTAGTGTAATATAAGTTGGGTTTGTAGTTCAATTAAGTCAATAACTTGTTTTAGTTCTTACCTCCGGAGGGGATTTCCATCAAGTTTCAACACTTGAAGGTTAGCCTCAAGGAAACCCTGCTCAAAATAGTGCCACAAAGAAGTATTAGTCTTCAATCAGAGTTGAGAATTCTACAACTTCAAAACAGTATTTTTCGTTGACGTCAATGCATCCAATATACCACCATTAAACCAATGACTTACCAACTCAGGTGGAAGTGTTGTTATATTATTGTCCGACAAATCAAGCTCAACAAGAGAAGTTAAATCTTTGATATCCTGTTTAGGTGTAGCAAATTTAGCATAAGCAATTAATAAGGGCATGTGCCATACAAAACTTTCTAAATGAATTTAGGCTTCTAAGATCAGTAATATAAATAAAAAGCATTTACAGAAACTGGGAAAAAAATAAAATAATCATATTTATTGAATAGAAACCCTAGTATTTACCTCTGGCACAGTTGTAAGATAATTCTGACTTAGATTAAGAATCCGCAACTGTTTTAAACCCAATAAACCATCAGGGAATCCATGGAGTTTCATTCGTCTGCGCATACATATAGAAAAAGAAATAAGCTTTCTTAGGACAGACTCCATAGCTTAAAATGTTATGCATATGTTCCAACCTTAGGTAGAGTTCCTGCAGGTGTGGTAATGCAGAAAACACAGAGGGTTCAGGTAGTGAAGATGCATTGCCACTTAAATCCAGTACTTCAAGTTTAGGCAGGGCCTCAAGATCAGTGGCCAATATCTGCATGAAAACAACAAGTGGGTTAAAATATCATAGATTAGCATGAACAGTCAAAGTATTTTACTAGCTAATAGCTATAGGTAAGCAATCACATGTTTTAGTAATGCGTCATTACAACACTTGAAAGTAAATAAATGAAGCACATTGACCCCCACCCCCCAAAAAGAAAAACTCCCGCAAAGAGAAAATGACTTTTGCAGGCTGGATGGCTTATAATCATGTGAAACATCCTTTTTTGTGAGATATTTATCATTGGAGCATTTACTGTAGAGAATTGTATTTATGCCATGTTGCTTGTATCCTATAGTCCAATTCTTCCAAGTGTTGTAACAACTCAACCAAAAACTTAAACTTATTCAATTTCAATAATCCACATTGATTAGCTTCCAGAGATTAACCCATCAGAGAATCATGATTCAACACCAAGACATTTGCAAGATTAACAAATATAAGGGAGAAGACAAAAGAAAAGGTATCGAGACCATTGTATTACCTCTGCCAAAGGGTTATTGTCTAGCTTTAACAAAGAAAGACTGGCAAGGGAAGAGATTACTGTGCCAGGCCACCTTTTAATTTTGTTATTAGACAGAATCAAAGACTGAAAAAAGCAGTAGATTGAAAAGAGTAAGGAATTATGTCTGAACACTTTTATCACATATATGCCATGGAATTAAAGTATGTCGAAAGTTCAGAAACTCACATGAAGTGATGAGCATAATGACAACTCGTTTGGCAGAGCTTCTATTGAATTCTTAGAAAGATCTAGTTTCACCACATCATTTGTCTCCCATGCTGCAGGTGGTACACTGGTCACACCAAGACCACTCAAGTCCAGTTCCTGATATTGCATCAAATTAGGGGCTATTGTGTAAAAAATGAAACAGCCATTGATTATTCCAGGAGGCTCTGTAACATCCAATGGCCAAGATAATGTTTTTTACTGGAATGGCCTAGATATTTATCTTTGCATTGGTAGTACATTCAACAAGTCGACAAAGCTTCTTTTAAACAGAAAACATGGCATATAGAAACACAAAAATCAGTGCACGAATGGTGTCAAACAACACTTGTGGGTAAGTTAGCTCCTTTTTTAACAAAATGTATAAAAATATTTATATCTTATGATATGAAAAAAAATTCTGTCAAAATTATTGAAGTACCTTAGAGGATAAAGATAATCGTCTTGCGGCAGCAATTTGACCATGTTTTGTTGGAGTGCTTCCAGATCCTGATGCTGCATAGGAAACATGTTGATGAAGCTTCCGATTGATCAATAATGGTTCTTAAATAATAAAAACAGATGATATAGCAAGGTTGAAGTAGATAATGGACACTACAAATTACATCACTACGAATAATAAAGTGAATGCATGTTGGTTTAGTGTATTAAGTTACCTTCTTCATCCGATGAAAGCCGACTGCGCAGATACTTTAACAATGTTGTTGTTGGTCCAGAAACCAAGGAACTGATAACCAAAATGGAACACTACATTATTAGGCTGCAACCCTGTCTAGAATTCTGACAATCATTTTGCAAAAGACTAGGACAATGGAATGAGCATCATACCTCCGAAGTGCCCTCATAGGATTACCAGCAAGCAGAAGCTTTCTTAGGGTTGTCATCTTACCTGAATATTGCATGCCAAAGCATATGTGAGTGTCCATAGTTTGGAATGTCCATTAAGATAGTAGCACACTTGCATATAGAACTATGTTTACAAAGCAAAAGCATATAAACCCATGGACAAAAAACATCCCTATGATATATCCAGCACATAGAGATGCATGCGATCATTTCATTTTCACAAAATTTAAGCCAACCAAAAAGGAAAATAACAACAGTGGCATCATGGAGAGCAGCACTGCACAGCAGGAAAACTGACCTAGTTCAGCAGGCAGACCAGATAATGAGTTGTTCGATAGATCAAGGAATGAGAGCTTGAGTCTACAAGCCCCGACAGGATACTCTTCTAACTGGAAAAGTAGCATATTATCAGAAAACAAAAGAACAAACAGAAATGGACAATTTCTTGTATAATGTTCTGTTAATTCTAGCAGAACTGGTTGCAGAAATGGTAGATCAATGTTAAACAGAGGAAATTTATTGTGGTCAAGGCCATCATAAAGTGATAGAAGGGATCAATATTTACATCAGATATTCTGAACAACATTGTCCCACCATGCTTTCAGAATATGTAAGCAGCTGAGTTAATAAGAATTTGGAAGTATACTGTAAGAAAACCGACAGGACTTGACAAGACTATAGATGATCGGAGTGGCTACATGCAGTTTACATACACTATTCAACCGGCAGGTATAAGCTCTCGGAAGTGGAAAAATGTTAAAGGAGTGAAACATTCATGGAACTTTCTATAACTAAGCCTAAAAAGTCATATCTGGAGTGTATCATAGCCATCCCGAGATGATTTATATAAAAAAGGCCTCATGTTAGAATTAAAAAAATGTTGTACTAAATGTTTTTTGGTCATACAGCTACAAATTTGGTGTTCCAGAAACAAGGAAATTAAATTAAGAGCCTTTCTTCTAGTACCTTCAGGTTTTTAGTTTTTATATGCTGCAGAATAATGAGAGTCAGGGGAACAATAGACTAACAAATTGACAGTTTGTGATAATAAATGGAGTAAGACCTGGTTGGAGTGTAGATCAAGTATTCCTAAGTTTGATAGCATGCCAATATCCTCTGGTATGGACGACAAGAAGTTATTTCTGGAACATAAAAATATAAGTAGAGTAAATTTATGCTGTTTAGAAATAAGAACACAGTAAATAAGCTAGAAATAAGAGCACAGTAAATAAGTTTGTCCAAAATAGATGACTAACCCCATATAGAATTCAGCTAAAGAAGAGCAGCCCTTAATGGAAGGAGGAATTAAGGTTATTTCTGGTATAAAAAAATAGAAAGCTGTCAATGTAAGATGAATAATAAAAGACTAGCACATGTGATAGTATGGTAGACTAACTTACTGTTCTGATGTAGGTCCAGGCGAATCAGCTTTGAAAGTGCTCCAACACTATCCGGGATGGTTGTCAGTAGATTCTTTGCTGTAAGGATTCTAATGTTAATCTCAGGTAGAAACTCTCAAACTCAAGGAGATCACATAGGTCAACATTCTTTTTGGTACTGTGATATACCAGCATTCATCTCTGAAAGCATTGTCCATGACATACACATCTTGTTTGATAGCGTCACAAGCCTGTTACCCTGACATTTCGTAGAAAATTGAACTTTTTTAGAGCAAAGGAAAAGCAACTCGGAAATATTTTAGATTTTGCATTCTCTATAAGGATTACATACCTCCAGATTCAATCTTCTTAACTTGGAACAGCCAGCAAGTTCATCAGGCATTATGGATATGGTGTTGTTTGATGCCTACAGGCAGGGCTATTATTATTAGGACCAGAGGATGAATACCGAAGCTATAAAAACAGAAACTGTACATCTTCATCGAAACAAGAAACTTTATGTTGAAAAATGAGAAATACATCCATGGCAGCTTACATTGAGTTCTGACAGCTCCAGGCATCTAGCAAGACTAGCTGGGAGATCTGTAAGGCGATTATTTGAGCAGTCAACCCTGGCGACAACAATGCATCAAATTACATGCATATATAGAGTCTGAGATATAGCTTCCAATTTTTAGGTGTCATGCTAATTGTCGACACCTTTACATCTAAAATAAGTGCATATGGTTTTAAAAATATGAATAGCCAAATTCAATTGCTCAGGGCATCATCATTTTTTTTTTTTGGGCTGGCCTCATTATTAATGTACAGTGTCATACACTCATACTGTTTTAAAAAAGCACAAACTGCAAATGAGCTAGATTATTTTAGCAGTACATTAATGGAATCAATAAGAAAAGGTACATTGATGACATACTTGACTAAAGCGGCTGCGAAGCCAATCTCTTCGGGCAAAGAGCTTATTTGATTAAAAGATATATCCAACGATTTTAGCAAAGGAAGGCTGCATGGAAAAGAGTCATACAAAATTCAGATGATAGTAACAGTCCACAGTTATCTATGGAAACTACTCCCTCTGGTCACAAAAACATTCATTTTTAGGCATCGACGCGGTCATCAAACTGTAAAGTTGATCGGTGTATTTCTGCTGCAAAACATTTAAAATCTTGATAGAATAGTAACATAATGAAGATGAATTTCAAGTTAGTGAACTCAAACATGTCCAGAAACGATATGTTTTCATGACCAGAGGGAGGGAGAACTGAATAATTATAGTCCAGTGCATACTCTCCAATAGCTGCGGGGAGGGAAGATATATTATTGTGAGTAATATTCAACACAACAAGCGAGGACAAATTTCTGAGATCTTCACGCAACACCTCGAGGTTGTTATGAGCCAATATGAGCTTCTGAAGGTCAACACCCTGAATTACAAGGAACAAAAAAAAAATGCATGATTTTGGTTGCTTGATACTCCTTTGGTTATGCAGCGTGTAGAGGGAGACACAGAAATGGACGATTTGATTTACCTCCCACCATTTCTCATCCTGACCGCCCGTGTCCAAGTTGTTGTACACCTCCTTGGGTACCTCCCTAGATGAACAAGCAGAGGAAGCGTCAGTGGGTCATCAATAAACAAGAACAAGACCGAAGCTGGAGCTGATTAATCAGGAAATGCAGTAATAAGCTGAGGCGTATGAAGGCTCGCGCTATGGCGGGAGCTAGGGATCGAGCCGTGTCCGAGCATGGGCGGTGGTGGCTTCAAGATGCATCATCTATGTCGCCCATGGCGATGCTACCGAGCGAGCGCAGACCCAGAGAGTGAAAAACGGAAGCGGAAGACGATGCATTGATCCAGAGAGGGATCATCCATCACCTGAGGGATCGGTTGGAGAGGTTGAGGGAGCCCGACTCCCTGGCCGATTTGAGCACCCGCTCCATTCTCCCTCACTTCCTTCTGGCCTCAGATCGCCATCGCCGGCGACCAAGAACAAGTAGAGAGAGAGAGAGAGAGAGCTTAGTACTCAACAAATCCAGATCTTACCTAAATGAAGTAGAAGACGAAGACGAAGGAGATTAGGGAAGGCCCAATTATCCTGTTGGGCTTAGGCCACACCCATCATTAATGAAAGGATTAAGTTTCCTTTAGGTCCATCAGTTTGTTGTCTGAGTCCGAAATTTGTCCCTAAACTAAAATACGTCCCTCAATTTATAAAACCGGAGCAACTGAGATCTGGTTCTGGGCAGTATTATACACGATTTTATCTAGCATGGTAAAATAAGGGTGTGCTCGGTTGGTGATCAAGATGAGATGGAATTTAATGGGCTGATTTAGAGAAATATGTTGATCTATTTTTTACTTAGTTGATTGAATATGGCAATCCATTTTATGTTTGGTTGATGGGAGTAGGTTAGATGAGATTGTGTGACCAACCCTAACTAGGAGATGGTGAGAATAGCCCATATATAAGCCTTCTAATCATTGCATTTATTTTGGGGATAAATATTTTTAGGCAACCATTTAATTTTAATGTGGAGGAATATTTTTGTTTACAAATCACAAGTATCATGGAAAATATCATTTTTTACAAGGATAGGTATCGTGTCCATATGTTCTTCGCCTCCAACGTCAAGCAGGGGCAACTCCAAGTTGATGGCTAGTGATGTACATGACACAGGGTAGATTTTAAAATCCCTCTATTATTTGTTCATTTCAGTACATAAAATAGAGTATGGTATGTACAATTAATAGATATAGGACACATGGTCTAGATTTGTCCCTGACGTCAAGTCAGATCAAATATTATACAAAGCCTACAAATCTATCATGTACCACAAAAGCACAACATATATGCAATGGAAACATTGTTACAGACACAAGGCAAGTTTTTCACCATCAACCACAATTACCATCACCAACACAGAGATAAATAAGCTCAATGGTCACAACCATTACAGTCATAACCTCACAAGCATTAATAGTTTAGATACAAAAGTGGTCTAACAAACCTTTCATCATCATGCATTACAACCTAAAGTCATCGATAGTTTAGACACATAATAAGGCTAAGAAGTTTTTCAGCATCAACCATCACCACCACATAGGACATTTCACTCCTGGAATATGGTCGCAATAAACCTCGGGACCCAAGTAACTTTGTGGGCAAATGAAAGTGTAACAAAGACCATTGCAATAGAAGGATTGTCAACAAGATGTGTATGGTAACGAGCAAGATGTGCCTCTTCAAAAACAGGAATTCCAAGTTCAAAAAAAAAAACAGGAATTTCATTCACACTGTCAAACAAGTTTCCAGGCAGCTTATTATTACCCTTTTCAGCCTCCACTATAGCTCCAACAAGCTTGTCACCGACAAATTAAAATGTACCTATGATTCATCCTCTTCAACTGCATCATCAACTTAAACAGTTTGGGCATGTCAAGCTACTTTTTACTAGGTTGTGCGTGTGCCTTACTTCCTCCGGCCCTAAGAGCAAGTTTAATAGAAAACCCCTTGCTAGCTCCATTGTAGCTAGCATGTATAATAGATTGGACACAAGGTTAGCTCCGATTCTCTCATTCTATCTTTATGTATTAAATGTATTTATCTTGAAGTTTGTGAAGAGCTAGCTCTTGCATAAGGCTTTTTCCAATGGTTAGAGATAGCTACTATCTCTAAGCTATATAAAAGACAACTCCTCCAATGGTCTAACTCTTAGCAAATAGCTGATAATAAAATGACCCCACATGCCATCTTCACTGGATATTAGAGTGTGTGCAAGAGACTATCTCTTGAATAAGAGATAGTATTTATCTCTCCTCTATTAAAAATGTATAAGATGACTTAGAGATAGCTTATAGATATTGGAGGAGGCCTAAGAGCCCACTTATCTTCTTTTCCGTTGTCTCTCTCCTTCACATCAGTTTATAGTTGGCTTCTTTTCCATTGTCTCTCTCATTCACATAAGTTTGACTTAGAGCCCATTATTGTATATGTTCTAACTATTTGACATTGTTGACTTTTTGGCACACATGTGATTGTTCGTCTTATTCAAAAACTTTTGCGAAATATATAAAATATATATATGTGCAAAAGTATATTTATCCATGAATCAAATGATAGAAAAAATTAATAATTATGTAATTTTTTAATAAGACAAAACGGTCAAACATGAATAAAAAATCAACGGCGTCAAATGACAACAGAAGTATGTACGTACGTATAGAATCGTGGTTGGGTACGTTTGTAAAAGACCGGGCACACCTGTATATATCATCTACTCTATAATCAAAATTGCAGTTTCCATCTATAATCAAATTGGATAGGCGCTGCCTTAAGTAGTTCGTCTGGTTTCTGTTTCGTTGGAACAGGACTCTAGTTGAGGCCGCTTGCCTCGATCTCATCATATCATAGGTATAAATACACAGAGGAGCACGGCGTCGATCGAGTTGTTCGCGGTATCGGAAGTATAAAAGTCAGCCAGGATCACACCGCATCAAATCCAATGTCGAAGAACAAGAAAGGAAGACGTGGCAACGTAATAATCTCGTAATTTTCCCTCTTTCGCATTGATTAATTGTCTTTGCACCTTTTGTTTTGTTTTTTTCGGCCTACTAAATACGTACAGTGCAATTAATGGTAACGATCTGCAATTAAATTAATGTAGAGACAAGCTCGTGGCCTCCTAGAGAAGGATAGGTTCACCAGCCTGCCTAATGACATTTTAATCAACATCCTTGAGCGGCTGCTCACGCCTCATGCCGTCAGAATCTGCAGCCTCTCCAAGAAGACGGCCAAGCTCCCTGCACTGCTCTCCGGGATTGTTCTTGATGTCGATCACTTCTCATGCATTGATCCCGGATATTATTTATCATTGCGTGATGTGATTCGGACCAACGGCCATGTGGTTGATGCACTCGACACACTTCTCACCTTCAGGCCTCCTTTGGCTGCGGGGGGAAAACCCAGGGAACCAATCCGTAAGGGGATTTCCCTGTGCTCCAACCAATCCCCCTCCCCCTCCATGGGAATCGTTCACCCCGAGGGAGTTTTCCCTGTCACCATTTGGGACTAGGGGGAGTGGTGG
>CM002480.1:26077904-26256245 GCA_000325765.3 Leersia perrieri
ACCGGCCTCATCCCGAGGCCACACCTCTTCACCAAATCAACTCAAAATCAATTCAAAATTCAAGTACCAATTGTTCATCACAAAATTATAAATCAAAACCTTGATTCTACAGTACTGGTGTGCCACACTTGCTGATCATGCTGTGCTGCTGCAGATAGAGCACCCACAACTCGTTGAGCTCAAGATCATATATGGAGATTTCGACTTAGTGGAGCTCTTATGCTTACCAAAACTCAAGCGGATGACCTATTGGCATTGGAACACTGACGACGATCCCTTGTATTTTTTGGATGTCCCACTGCTTTCAAGCCTAAGACTCATTGATGCTTCTGCAGGTTGGCAAAAGATCCTCAGGTTGAGTCAGTTGCTTTCTAATGTCACCTCCATAAGCGAACTGGAACTCAATTTTCTAAGCGAAAAGGTAACCCTTTTTCTACTTATGTTTTGTTTTGTTAACTCTGAACTTAACGCAATTCTTAATTAATTGATTTATGTTACCCTCATGTTGTAGATTTGGGTTCACCCAGAATGCCCAAAACTACTGGAGCCTGTCTTCCAGAATTCTTACACGTTTGGAGCTACAGAACTTGCATATTGCTGAACCTAACATCTACAACATGCTCAGCACATGTAAACACTTGAAGTCTTTGCAGTTGTGCCATTGTGTCACACATGCTGATCAGGTCGTGTTGCAGTTAGAGCACACGCAACTTGTTGGGCTCAAGATCCTCTGCGGAAATTTCATATTAGTTGAGCTCAAGTGCTTACCAAAACTTAAGATTATGGCCTATCGGAATTGGGGCACTTACTGGGATCCTTTTTCTTTTGGGGGTGTGGGTGTCCCATTGCTTTCAAGCCTAAGACTCAGTGATGCTGCTTCAGGTTGGCAAAAGATCCTCAGGTTGAGTCAGTTCCTTTCTAATGTCACCTGCTTAAGCGAATAGGAACTCAACTTTGAAAGCGAAAAGGTAACAAACTGCTTGCTGCTACAGTCATATCTGTACCTATCCTTTGTTTTGTTATCTCTGAACTTCACACAATATGCGATGATTCTTAATTATTTCGGTTACCCTCGTGTTGCAGATTTGGGTTCACCCAGAATGCCCAAAACTATTGGGGCATGTGTTCCACAAGCTGCAGCGTGTGAGTCTTGTTGATCTTCCTGAAGGATGTGACATTGATTATCTGAGAACAATCCATTTATACTATTACTTCTACTCATTACAGGAATCATGAAGTGGGGAAAGGATGCTGCTGAGGTTGCCATTTCAGAACAAGTTTCAGAAGATGAAGAAAGAGGGCCTTGTTGGGTTAAAAGATGGTGGAGTCGCATGGATAAGGTGATGTGATGTGTTGTGTTTCTATACCTGATTAGTTAGCTCTGTTTTTTTTTCCTTTGCTTCTTAGTTCTGAGTGACTAGTTGTTTAGTTAGCTCTGTTTTCATTTGCTTCTGAGTTATGAGTATAGTATATGACTAGTTGTTTATTATTTTCAGTTGAGACGATCGAGAGGATCTCCGCCCGCAACACAAGGGTGGCAGGCGCTGCGGTCCAGAACGTTAGCAGCAAGCGCCGCCGTCAGATGGAACGTGCAAAACGATTTGCACAGGCTGAGTAAATCCCTGGGTCTTGCATGACCCCGTATGTTTTATATGGTACTCTGGTTATTACCTACGTATGTGACTACTACTTGTGATGCCCTGTGAAATGATGGTCTTTTGGAATGATGAATGAATCTTTTTAATGAATTCTCTAGGATTTCGTTCAGCCTTCCATTGTGTCTATCTCTTCATATTCATGCCCTGTGTTGGCATTTCAATCTTGCGTTTTTCTTTTTTTTTTTATGAAAATGAGATGTTAGGGCACTCGACTTTCAGCCGGTTGACGTCTGCAGTGTCGCTGTACGGTACTGAAACGTGTTTGATAATGGTTTGGTCACTGAAGCGCCCACGGTTTTGGTGCACGCCCCAATTCTTCCCTTCTCTCCCCCTCCAAATCGTCGTCTTCGTCTTCGTCTTCCACCCGCGCGCGAGCGACAGATCTCCCTCACTCACTCCTTCCCATTGATTGATCAAGAGGCCAAATGGCTCCGTCCCGCCCCGCGCTGATGCGCGGGATCCGCCCGCCGCGCGTCTTCCCCACCCGCGGCGGCCGCGCCTCTCCCTACGCGCTCGCCTTCACCGCCCTCCTCCTTCTCTCCGCCTTCCTCCTCGCCCTCATCGCCTTCGGCGTCTTCTCCCTCCCCGTCTCCGCCCCCAACGCCTCCACCACCACCGGGGGAGACGCCGAGTCCACCGATCCCCGCCCTGCCCGCACTCGCGCCCGCCGCGACCTCAGGTCTTCTCCCCTCCCATTCCATGCGTTTTCATTCCTTCCTCCAGATTTGCCTCGATCTGATGCTGATCCCGCCTCACCATTGCAGCCAAGGTCTAGGGGAGCGAGGGGCGCAGTGGACAGAGGTTATCTCGTGGGAGCCCAGAGCATTCGTCCATCATAATTTTCTGGTATAAATAAACACAATGCCGTATGCTGTCCATTTCGATGTTATTTGTCACGATAGAAACAATGGTGTTCACTGAAGAGAGTTTAGAGGAAAGTTAATTTCTATATTTAAATGATTTACTTTTGTGTTATCATTGGGGATTGGGCGACGGTGAGGGGAGAATATAGGTTGGGAACTTGAGCGAAATTTGTCTTGTTTCCAATGTAGTGGCTCTACTGTATGTTTTATATGAGTTGCTTGCATATGAGATCCTATTTGCTCATGCAATTCTATGTTTGTCAGTGAGTTCCGAAACATCTAAGTCGTTTTGAGTTATTATTGAGTATTTCTTTGTTTTTTGTCACATTTTTTTGCCTGTTAGTTCATAATTCAATATCTCTGACGATGAAGTTCAGCTATATGGATTGCTTGCTGATGGCTATTTCCTCTTGTTAGTCCAAGGAAGAATGTGAATACTTAATTGGATTGGCCAAGCCTCACATGGTGAAGTCCACAGTTGTTGATAGCACTACTGGTAAAAGCAAGGACAGCAGGGTCCGCACAAGTTCAGGCATGTTTCTTCAAAGAGGACGAGACAAGGTTATTCGGGCCATTGAAAAGAGGATAGCAGACTACACTTTCATTCCTATGGGTATGTAATGCCTCAAATGTTTGTTGTTCTGCTATTTCATTTCACAAATAAGCCAAATTCATAGTGTATCCATACATGCACGTTTTATGTCTTACTGATGGTCCTCATGGATACCTCATCTGCACTTAAGAGCTTCGGGACATTGTGTTGTTATATAGTTATATGCCATTCAACAATACAACTCTCAACATTTCCATATTTATCATGTTAAGGATTATCAGGCTGTTGTAATCATAATAATGATTTCGTGGCATTGGCTTGTAGAACATGGAGAGGGACTGCAAGTTCTGCACTATGAAGTCGGGCAGAAATATGAACCTCACTTTGACTATTTTCTTGATGAGTATAACACCAAGAATGGTGGTCAGAGAATGGCTACTGTCCTGATGTATCTGTACGCATAATATTCATTCATAACATATTGTTTACAAGTGCTGTTAACTGGATTTCTGATTAACTCCTGCAAAATGTTATCGATGGAAACAGATCTGACGTTGAAGAAGG
Organism: Leersia perrieri; assembly: GCA_000325765.3. Lineage (NCBI taxonomy): Eukaryota > Viridiplantae > Streptophyta > Magnoliopsida > Poales > Poaceae > Leersia > Leersia perrieri. Next base: position 26,081,543 of record CM002480.1, read on the forward strand.
GGGTGAGACTATTTTCCCTGATGCAAACGTGAACAGCAGTTCATTACCATGGTACAATGAACTTTCAGAGTGTGCCAGAAAGGGCCTTGCTGTCAAACCAAAGATGGGAGATGCGCTTCTTTTCTGGAGCATGAAACCAGATGCCAGTCTAGACCCTTTAAGTTTGCATGGTCAGTTCAGTGATTTTCTGCCATTCTTGTTACTGCTTTCTGAAATTAGATGCCAACTGATTGCATGACCTGAAGGGCACTGATGTTCTATATGTTATTCCCTATTTAAAACTTCCATTGATGTTCTTTCAGATATTTTAATGTGTTTTATATGCTCCGAGCAATCCTTTTACACATTTCTTTATGCTCTGAGTAGGGGGTTGTCCCGTTATTAAAGGAAACAAATGGTCATCAACCAAGTGGATGCACGTCCACGAGTACAAAGCTTGAGCTTTCTGAAGTCGTCGTTACCAAAGGTATCCAGTGTTCCTACCCAGTAAGATGCAAATGCTGGTGATATTAGTTCTGGTCCTCTGCAAAGTCACTTCCACCCATTCATCTGAATTCTGAAGAATTTGCTCTATAGTTGTTTTATAAACTAATACGCTGATCTTTCTCTTGCAGATGGATCCTATATAAAGCATTGACTGGGCACTGGCAGTTATGTAGGCTTTAGAGATCCCACTCCCGTTGTATTCTTTGCTCTATGAGAATATATAGTACAGCCACTGAAAGCAAGGGGGTTTACTTGTCCATACCGTGTTTTTGGAGATGGTCCTTGCTGAACCTGGCGCTTTCCTTTTTCTGGCAGAATGTAGAGGAATGAATGGTGCATTGTTGGAGGAATAGGGTGTTTGTGGTGTAGTACTACCTGCTAACATTAGTTGCTTAATGATGTTCCGTTGAGGTTAAGTTGTACTTGCTATATGAACTCTCCTACACACGAGGGGAATAATATGATTTTGCTGTGCCTTTTGTTTTTTGTCGGTGGATGTTGGTAACCCTGTTTGTCTAGCTGTGGTTTGCAACTGTGCAATTTGCGAGATCTTTTTGTCCATACCACTGTTTGTAGTTGGTGCAGCATTTGCGAGCTCTTTTTGTGCATGACCCTGAGAAAAGTAGTAGTGTTTGTGGTATTGATTTGGGAAATTACGGTGGGTGGCATGTTAGATGAAGTGATGATACAGGTGGTGGCAAGAGGTAGTAAGATTTGAGTGATCTAGTGCAAGAATGCTTGTTGGAGCAAAAAAAAAAGAAGATGCGTCGTCACTCAGTTGACAGCACAATCTAACTAACCTGGGAACACACCATGCAGTTCATGCCTAGTACACTCTAAGACTTTGACTAGTGCAGTGCTACCAAACATTGAGGAATGGACGACCAGATCACCACACAATTCATCAAAATATCAAATTAAAACAAAACAAAATTCAACGACCTTGCTTAAAAAATGTAAGAAACGCCAATCGCGGAGTTTCACATGGAGGCGTCGGCGCGCGCGTGACTGTTTTCTTCTCTCTATTCTCTTGTGTTGGCTGTGTTGCATTTGCCGCGCCTTCGTCGAGCGAGCCGACCAACGCGCGTATCACAAGCCAACACAACACGCGGACGCAGCGAAGCAATTTCCTATTCCTCCCTCGCCTTGCCTGAGTCTGAATCCCAACTCCGACCAGCGACCACCCCTCGCGCGCACGCAGATCTCGCCAAACCCTACCAGATCTGCGCCCCTCCGCCATGGACTCCGGCGGCGGCGGCCTCACGGGCATCCGCCTCCCCTACCGCCACCTCCGCGACGCCGAGATGGAGCTCGTCAGCCTCAACGCCGGCGATAGCCACCGGGGAGGAGCCCCCAAGGGCGCCCCCCTCAACGGCACGCACCACCACCATCCCCACCAGGAAGGGGGATCCCCCGCCGCCGCCCGCACCACCACCACGAGGAAGCTCGTGCTCGCCTGCATGGTCGCCGCCGGCGTGCAGTTCGGATGGGCGCTGCAGCTATCCCTCCTCACGCCTTACATCCAGGTATACCTTGTTCCTCTGCCTTTTCCTTCCATTTTTGCTTCAGAATGGGGGAGCAACCGCATTTGGGGACAACGGATCGCCGGTATATGTATGCCTTGCTGCTCGCCTTTCTGTTTCTGATGACGCAAACGCATTTACTTCATTTACTAGGTTGTTTTGAATGCACCTGCTTACCGAAAACAATTCAAGGTTGCTGCCAATAAGTGAAAACCAGGGGAATTTCACTAGGTTAAATTGCGTACTGATTTAGATACACAGGTGCTTATCATGTTTAAGTAGATCAAAATCACAAGGGTTCACATGTACATGCTGGATAAATGAGTTTGAATCAATTGATGGACTAAACAGTGTGTTTTGGTATTTATGTTCCACTTTACATCTTCCAGATGTAATATTCACGGCTGTTCATTGCTGATTTTTTATGCAGACCCTAGGAATAGACCATGCCATGGCTTCATTCATTTGGCTTTGCGGCCCTATTACTGGTTTTGTGGTATGTTTCTGAAACAACTCCATTGCTGCTTTTATGTTTCATAACCAGTAGGCCTCATATTCCCAACACTGCAAATCATGTGATGCTGTGTAGGTTCAACCATGTGTCGGTGTCTGGAGTGACAAATGCCGTTCAAAGTATGGGAGAAGGAGACCATTCATTTTGGCCGGATGCTTAATGATATGCGCTGCTGTGAGTTAGATCAAGTTTGATAGGTTATCATTTGTTCCCATTCTTTCTGTGCTCTAATAGGAAAAATTCATACGTAGGTAACTTTAATCGGATTTTCTGCAGACCTTGGTTACATATTAGGAGATACCACTGAACACTGCAGGTAAATTTTGATCCTTCTAGTTCTTTTGATAGCTTTGTTCGCATCAAGTGTGCCATCACTAAAATGCCAACAACTGTTTGTTCAGTACATATAAAGGTTCAAGATTTCGGGCTGCTACTGTTTTCATTCTTGGGTTCTGGATGTTGGATCTCGCAAACAACACAGTGCAAGTAAGCTTATTCAAAAGTTTGCCTACCATCGTTTGTATATGCATCGAATATTTATCAAAGTATACAAGTTAATCTGATTACCTTGCCATTGATGTTCGCTATCTCTAATGTTCTGCCCCTCCTTTTTTTTCTCTTCATACAGGGTCCTGCTCGTGCTCTTTTAGCTGACCTTTCAGGTGGTTAATGTATTCATTTTGTATGTCTACTATACTGGACCCACACTAAAATGTCAGTTACTCAATGATACCTTTGACTATGCAGGCCCTGATCAGTGTAATTCTGCAAATGCAATTTTTTGCACGTGGATGGCTGTTGGAAATGTTCTTGGTTTTTCATCTGGCGCTAGTGGGAATTGGCACAAGTACGTACCTCATGTGTCTTTTATGTGCTTATATTTACTTCACATTTGTTGCTCATAAGTTTGTGACTTTGTGTTATCTTCTAGACCTTTGAGAAAAAGTTGAATTGAGTTGTTCTTCTCAACCTAAATGGATATTGCTAAAATCATAATATCTGAAGGGTGGGAGCTAATCTGTATTGATAAACAATAATTGTTTATGCATTTAGTAATTTGAATACCATTTGTTTCTATGCATTTACCCTGTGAATGGTACAAGAGTCGCATATGATCAAGCAAACACTGTTAAAAAAAAATTTTATGTGGAGAAAGTATCCTGTGAGTAGTTGAAAAGTACTACACGGTGATTATTTGTATGGAAGGAGCTGTGGTTGGTCCTCTTGTTTACCCATCTTGCTTGATCAAGTCTCTCTATTTGATAACCTTTTCTGGCATGAAAGCTGAGTTTATTTCTCATAATTTTTGCAGGTGGTTTCCTTTTCTTATGACAAGAGCTTGCTGTGAGGCTTGTAGTAATTTGAAAGCCGCCTTTTTAGTTGCAGTTGTAAGTTCTCTTAAATTCCGCAGCTGCAGTAGAGATATCTGTAATGTATGCAAGCTGATAAGCCCTATTGTGCAGGTATTCCTTTTGTTTTGTATGTCAGTTACCCTGTACTTTGCTGAAGAGATCCCTCTGGAACCAAAAGACACACAACGATTATCTGATTCTGCTCCTCTCCTGAATGGTTCTAGAGATGATGGCAGTACATCAAATGAAACTAATGGAGAACTTCCTAATGGTCATACAGACAGAAGCAATGTCCCAGCTAACTCCAGTGCTGAGGACTCCAACTCGAACAGTGAGAATGCTGAAGTTTTCAATGATGGGCCAGGAGCAGTTTTGGTCAATATTTTGACTAGCATGAGGCATCTACCACCTGGAATGTATTCTGTTCTTTTAGTAATGGCTCTAACATGGGTATGCTACCTAAACACATCTATACATGTATTCAAGCTGCATGTGGATTGTCTCTTACTTACTGCATTGTAGATTGATGGTGTTCACCCATTTTGTTTGGTTTACAGTTGTCATGGTTTCCGTTTTTCCTTTTTGACACTGACTGGATGGGGCGTGAGGTTTACCATGGGGACCCAAATGGCAACTTGAGTGAAAAAAAAGCTTACGATGATGGTGTCCGAGAAGGTGCATTTGGTTTGCTATTGAATTCAGTAAGAACCTGTGATCATTTGTCTGTTGCATTGTCACTATGTTTAGATGCAGTTGCATCCCAAGCATTTCTGGTCTTTCTATATTTTTATTGGATACTGATATGTTGTTTGTGGTTTACATGTACTGTATCAAACAACAATTAGTTGCTGTGGTTTCCTATGCCTAGTGCTCTATAGTGGTTTCAAATAATTTCAGTTGGATTCTAATTTGAGGTGATGACTTGGTGCTTTAACGTTTGGGTTGTTAATACAGGTTGTCCTTGGAATTGGGTCCTTCCTTGTTGATCCACTATGCCGACTGATGGGTGCAAGACTGGTTTGGGCAATCAGCAACTTCACAGTATTTGTCTGTATGATGGCTACAACAATACTAAGTTGGATCTCTTTTGATCTGTACTCAAGTAAACTTCACCACATCATTGGAGCAAATAAAACTGTGAAGAATTCAGCATTGATTGTTTTCTCCCTACTTGGATTGCCACTCTCGGTAAGTACCAGACTCTGCAAAATGCTGCCTTGTTGGGCTGGAAGCTTTCTTACACTTGACTGTTGGATGCCACAGATCACATATAGTGTTCCATTTTCTGTGACTGCTGAGCTGACTGCTGGAACAGGAGGTGGACAAGGTTTGTTTTGCTGATGTCTTGTCTTTAATTATGCTCACATATGGACATGGTTCTCGATGATTTAAGGATATTTCTATCAATCTCCAGGTTTGGCCACTGGAGTCCTGAATCTTGCAATCGTTGTTCCGCAGGTTAGTATGTTCGTATGAAAAGATGAATTCTTCTATATCCATTGGTATTGACCTTTTAATACTCTATATCCTACTGCAGATAGTAGTGTCACTGGGAGCAGGTCCATGGGACGCTCTCTTTGGGGGAGGAAACGTCCCTGCTTTCGCCTTGGCTTCCATCTTTTCACTAGGAGCTGGTGTACTCGCGGTCCTTAAGCTACCCAAGCTGTCAAACTCCTACAAATCTGCTGGGTTCCATGGATTCGGCTGAGCAGAAAACCGGGTGCATGCTGGTGTAACATTGAGAAATGCAACTCCGTTTTGCCATTCGTTTACAGTGAAATGATTCTTTTTACCTACTCCTACAGAAATAAGTTGAAAAGATAGAGATTAGGATAGAGAGCTAGGTAACTAGTGAATTAGGTTGATGTGCATACGAGGCAATGGGAAGGTGCAAGAGCTGTATCTACTTTTTTTTTACAGCAAATGTAAGAGCTGCCCGAAAAACATGGGTGATAGGATTTACGATGGATGTACTCATGTAACACGTTTTGACCACAGCTTGCCTGTATAGTACCTGCTGTGTTTCTGAGGACAAGAACTATCTGATCTTGAGCAATACAAAGATCTTTTGTCTTGAAAAAAAAGGAGTAGGCCGTTCTGATATAATTTATTCCTGCTTAATTGTTTGAAAATATAAGGAAGGAGTAAGCTATTGTGATATAGTATATGACTACTTAGTTTGTGTGAAAATATAATAAAAGGAGCAAGCTGTTCTGATACAATATATGCCTGCTTAATTTGTGTGAAAATATAAAAAAGAGTAAGCTGTTCTGATGTATGCCTGCTTAATTCGTGTCGAAATATACTCATAATTACCCCCAACCATCGAATAAATGAGGTATTTTTTCGAAGATGCGATATTTAGTGGCATCAATATCAAATTTTATAGCCAAATGTCTATGGTACGGCCGTGACAAGGAAAAAAGTACAGAGAAAACAAGTGGGAATGATGGTTAAATGACCATTTGTTTTCGGGGGCAAGCGATAAATCGCCAAAAGAAAAAAAAATGAAATCCAGTTTGCATAGACAGTGGGCCGGCCCATCACTACAGTAACGCGCCATACTCGGCCCGACCTAGAAGCCCAACCGACGTACACAAACCCAACCACCAATAGTAAACGATCAGAAGTGAGGTCTCAACCCAAAAAACCCAAGCGAAGCGAGAGAGAGAGAAGCACATCTCCTCTCGACCTCTCCTCCTCTCCGACCGCCATGGCCGCCGCCGCCGAGATCGACGCGGCCCCCGACCTCCCCAACGGATCCTCCGCCGCCGCCTCCGACAAGAAGAAGTCGCGTGAGAGCGAGCGCCGCCGCCGCCGCCGCAAGCAGAAGAAGAAGCCCGCGCCCAACGCCGCAGATTCGGATGCCACCGCCGGGGATGCCGCCGACGCCGCCGCCGCGGCCGAGGAGAAGCCTGATGTCAAGCCCCAGGTACCGGGAGCGCCTGCCTCTCGCTCTTCCTCTTAGGGTTTGGGGGGGTTCATGAATTCGTTTTTTGGTTTGTTCGTCTTCTGACCTAGGGTGAACCGTCGTGTGCTTTGCCTGCCCGTAGGTTGAGGTGGAAGTGGAGTACGTGCCGGAGCAGGCCGACCTTGACGACAGCCTCCTCGCTGACTTCAAGAGCATCTTCGACAAGTTCACCTTCAAGGACTCCTCTGCCGCCGCCGAGGTATACCACTATTTACTGGAGTACTTTCTCTATTAGATTTCTGTCCCATGTTGCAAGGTTTGCATGCCCTGTGTGGAGAAATTGACGAGTGGATTGATTTTTTTTTTCTGATAGGATGATGAGAAGAAAGATGAGGCTGCTGATGCTGCAAAGAAGGCCGCAGGGTCCGATTCTGAGGATGACGAGCAAGGGACACAGCAAAAGAAGGAAGGGGGCATGTCTAACAAGCAAAAGAAGGTGTTTCTTCTTCACATCTCTCCCTATTGTTGACAGCATGTTCGTTTTCCTTCTATGTGACTAACCTTAAGCTTGTGTTTTCTTTCTGTTTCAAAGCTACAACGAAGGATGAAGATTGCAGAATTGAAACAGGTGTGCAACAGGCCTGATGTCGTCGAGGTAAGCTACCCCTTCTTAGTTATGACATCACTAAACTTAAATCTATGCAAACTTAACTTGTTGATTGATGACCTCTGTTTGAGACTTTTGTATTGTTATTGTTGCTAGGTCTGGGATGCAACGGCATGTGATCCGAAGTTACTTGTCTATCTCAAGTCCTACAGGAACACTGTACCTGTCCCAAGGCATTGGTGTCAAAAGCGGAAGTTCTTGCAGGTTTGTGATTTACTTACCCATCAACCATGAATGAAGATCATGATGTTTTGCATAATTAATCAAAGAACAGTGTTTCTGTGCCCTCTTAAAAATTTGCACAAAAATTTAAGCGCCGTTATTTGTACTGGAGTAGTATAAGTAGTTGTGAGTGACTGAGTGGTATTCAAAGCCATCATTTGCTTCAAACTTACACTTGTAGAATTGTTCAATAGTTTTTCTGAATCATTGCGTTAGAGTTTGATGTGGAACCCTTGGCTCAAAAGGAGTTTTGGATGGGGGGTGAGGGGACATAATGTTGATAAATTTACACCCCTCTTATACGGATATGCAATTCTTGCAGGGATGCTGTAACAATCTGGGAGCAAGGGCTTCATGGTGCAGTACTTGAGCGATTTGTATAACATAAATTTTAAGTGCGTCACATCTAGTTAATTCACGTGAATCATTTTCTGAGAAAGAAATTGTGGTCTAGCTTGGGTCTATGTTCTTTGTAGCTTGCACATACAAACATTTTGTTTTCTCGAGCAATTGAAGAGTTTTTTTAACATGTTCAAAGTGTGAAGATGTACTTTACATGGAGCATTTACATCGAATTTTTTTTCTTTTTGTCCAGATTTTATGTTTGTTGTTGTTCATTTCAGGGTAAACGAGGTATTGAGAAGCAACCTTTCCAACTACCTGACTTCATTGCTGCGACTGGAATAGAAAAAATTAGACAGGTTCTTAATCTCTTGGTTGTTTGAGGCTTTTATAGTGAAAGTATATTTATTTACCTCTAACAGCTTACTTTAGGAGCTGTGTGATGCTTGAATTTTTATTTAATTTCATAATTTTTTCAGGCATATATTGAGAAAGAGGACAGTAAAAAGTTGAAGCAAAAGCAGCGGGAGCGTATGCAACCAAAAATGGGGAAGATGGATATAGATTATCAGGTAAATTTTTTCCTATAGAAGTCATTATATGATATCAATATATATATGATGTAACCCCGCACGTTCTCCATGTTTTCCTTAACCCCAAGTTCTAATTAAATTGATTTTCTCTGTTTCTCTTTGAAACTGGTAGCCAGGTGTTATTATCATAGTCATACAAACATGTGACAGCATTACATCATTTTTTTTTTATCTTAAGCTAAGTTACTAGAATCGTCCTCAACATATATTTAGGTCAATTTGTTTCATATGTCGAGCCTGGGCATATATTCCTGACATGATCCACATGCAGGATTCATAAGTCTGACCATGATTTTGTTGATACAGGTTTTGCATGATGCCTTCTTCAAATACCAAACAAAGCCCAAATTGACTAGTCATGGTGACCTGTATTACGAAGGGAAAGAATTTGAGGTATTTCTACATTTTCTTCCTTGCCTGTATATATAAGAATGGAGATAATTGTCCGTAAAATCCACATATTTGTGTTTGCACACATTGCTTACTGATCATGCTGCTTTTTACATATGGCTCAATAGGTTAAGCTTAGGGAAATGAAACCAGGTATGCTGTCCCGAGAGCTTAAAGAGGCTCTTGGCATGCCTGATGGTGCGCCACCTCCATGGCTTATTAACATGCAGGTATGTTTCTGAAGAACAATTTTCATGTATCTGGTGTTCTGGTTGAGAGCTTTCGTTACTGATCAACTGATCACATTAAATTTTGGCAGAGATATGGCCCTCCGCCCTCATATCCTCAGCTGAAGATTCCTGGCCTTAATGCTCCAATTCCTCCTGGTGCTAGTTTCGGATATCGGCCTGGGGAATGGGGAAAACCCCCTGTTGATGAGGTATGTCACATGTCAGATTCCCACCTGATGGGCTCTGACATACTAAAATGCAGTCTTCAACGAACTTGCATTTTTCCTACCTTACTTATTTTGTTTTTTCCAAAACAGCATGGGCGCCCCTTGTACGGAGATGTTTTCGGAGTCCTACAGCAGGATGAACCTAATTATGATGTATGTTTATTCAAATTTTTATTGTTTGAGCTAAGCACAAGAACTGACTGTTATTCTGAGTATTTACAGGAGGAGCCTGTTGATCGCAGCAAGCACTGGGGAGACTTGGAGGAGGAAGAGGAAGAGGAGGAAGAGGAGACTGACGGGGAGGAGGAGGAAGAGGCAATGGAGGATGAAGAAATGGAAGATGGCATGCAATCTGTTGACACCATCTCAAGGTGCTATTCTAATTCTTTGATGCCTTGATTAGTTATTCTTTCACAAATAAGGAACTAGGCATTGATGTTTGTTTTGCTGATAGCACTCCAACTGGTGTGGAAACACCTGATGTGATTGATCTACGGAAGCTCCAAAGGAAAGAACCTGAAAGGCAGACCGAGAAGCAACTGTACCAGGTGAGGACTTACTTGCCTTCAGTTGTTCACTTATTTGTGACATCTCAAGATATGGAGCTTAAATTGGTTTTGTTCAGTCAATAACCAACCTTTTGTCCTTTCTTTCTGAAGGTTCTTGAGCAAAAAGAAGAAAGAATTGCCCCTGGGACACTCTATGGATCAAGCCATACGTATGTTACACTGTACCTGCCATCAATTTTCTCTGATGCTGTTTCGTCTAATTTGACCATATGAATTAACTCATTCGGTATCTTGTTGCTTTTGCAGGTATGTGGTCGGTGCACAGGATAAGGCTGGTCCTAAAAGGGTAGGCTTTGCAGTCCCTTGTGCTATGTTTACAGGTGGTTATGCCGAATGCATGTTTGACTGATTTGTGATTTTGGTTATGACTTTTCAGGTGGATCTTCTCAAGAATCAGAAGTCTGATAAGGTGGATGTGACCATACAGCCTGAGGAGCTTGAAGTAATGGATGATGTCTTGGCAGCCAAGTAAGATTTTGTGTCGTTGATGTCTTTCTTAGCTGAGATTGTTCTAATCCCTGCAAGTGGAAAATGCTAACACTTATATACCACATGGACACAGATATGAAGAAGCGCGGGAGGAGGAAAAGCTACGGAACCAGAAGGAAGATTTTAGCGACATGGTGGCGGAGGTACATCTCCCTTTTTCACTAAGCACAGATTTTTGTTGTTTATATTGCTTGCTTTGTTCCTTTTTATTGAGAAGAGAACATGTGCATTTTCAGAATGCAAACAAGAGGAAGAGGAAGCAGGAGAAGGACGGGAAATCGAAGAAGAAGGACTTTAAGTTCTAGATGTTGTTGCACTTTGCGAGCGAGTAGATCCAGTGGGGAGAGGACTCATGCTTGCCATTCATCGGTTTTTAGGTTGACCTTGTCTGAGATTGGATGAATGCGTAGGCACGGCATGCACGAGTGTAGCAGCAGCCTAATTGTATGTGTGTATGACTGATGGTTTCATTTTCATATGATGATGCTGTCTATTTTACTGGACATATTATCGACGTAGAGGACACAGCGTTATGTTCTCTCAAGTTTCTCATCACAATTCACATACACACCTTGTATCTTTCGTGTCTTGTTTCTCTCTCTTCAACTTTGGGATAGAAAAGGGCTTTGCCTTGCTAGGTTCGGTGAGCAAGCAGTCCACGTCCTTGTCACTCTTCGCTAATCACTAGTTGTGCTGTTTTCATAATCTAATAAGTCAATATTCATAATAAGTTTGCCATTGCCTTGGAATGTTTTCCAACTTTATTATTTTATAGCATCTTGGTCCAGTCAACTGCCATACAAAGATGGATTTCTATTGAACAGTAGTATTAGCTGTGTTCCAAAGTTACGAATAGAGATATGGTCATTGCGTCATAAAATTCTAGAAAGAGTTTGTGGCCGGGCCTCCATAATTCGTCCTTCCCCATTGGTCATCTACCCGTTGGTCATCGCCAGACGAGCACACGTTGCGTTTCTTTTGCTCTACGACTCCAGAATGGATCATAGATAGTAAGGGATTATATATCTTTTGTTTCAAATTCCTTTCCCGTTGATTACCTCCCCATTTCAATCTAAGAGAGTCGATTGCGTTCACTGCCTATCTCTCTCCTTACGTTCGGCTAGGTCTATTCAAAGCCTGGTTTGTTTTGGTGATTCAAGGGTGGAGAACAATAATAACCTGCGCTGGTGCTCAAGCCTCCATTTCTATGGTATGTTGATGTACCAATACTAGCACGCATTGTACTCGATCCATTGCTGCTCTGCTAGCAATTACTTACATAATTTGAGCAAATGATGATATCTCTTTTCCTCTCCTTTCAATAATAAGTATGTCAGCAATGTTTCCAAACACCGAGCAATGTTTGGCGACTTGACAAGAAGAAAGACGAGGTCAAGCATGTTTCCTAACCAAGCATCCCCTGTCTTCAGTTTTTCAAGGTACTCATTTCATCGAGTCATTAATTTCTGGCTCTATCTTATTGGTTGATTAAGTTGATCTTTGTGCTGAGCTTTAGGTTTACAAAATACGCTGAACATTAAGAAACTTTCACTTGTGTTGTGTTTGTTGCTTGCACCCTTTGACACTGCTGACATGATGGAAATGGTTGTAGATAAATAAGTACTCCTATAGTTGAGGGAACGGGCTCCTAAAGGTAAAGGTAGAGGATCCAAATCTATAGTTGAGGAGAGGTGTCCGTGTTTGACCGTTCGGTTTACTAGCTAGGCATCATCTTCTTGGCTCAAGCAACTGCTAGTTCACCATCTTCACATCGCACATTCGCACTGCCCATCTGCATTGGGAACCTGATGCTTACTCTTATGGTGCTACGAAGTTTATCAATTCGAAGTTTTAAACTAGTGATGCCACGGCACTTGATAATGAACAATTAATGTAGGCGGAATTTATTTCCTCCATAAAAAAAACATGCCTAAATATGTGTCCATGAGAAATGTTCTTTCCCTTTCTTCCAAATTCACCTTATTTGAAGAAACTAACTTATCCTGGTTTAAATCCTATTGTTCATTAATATTACTTCCAAATACCCGTTATTTGAAGAAAACAACTTATCAGAGTTTTAATTCTAGTGTTCACGGATAATAAACGGATGTGGTTGCGTGCAATTTAGGAGACGAACACACGAGTGTGGCGTGCATGTATTTAGGCTATCATCTCTGCTGTAAAGGGGAGTGTTCCTTTCGCCCCCTGTTTTGATCACCCACCCGTTCGCCTCTCACTCACGTTTCTCCCAAAAAGAATAACGGCTTCTGAAAAAACCAAATGAATTACACGACATGCACCTAAAGAAAAGGGTCAATATATAGACAACACGCACACGTCTCTAAAAATATATCATATTAATTAATCCGAAAAAAATTCAAATGACATATGTTGGGAAAATCAAACTTGACATCCACGTAGAAAAACCAACCAAAAACATCCTTGTGTCTTAGAAATAAAAAGATCTAATGTATGTTGGATTTCATATCATAGTGTATGCAATTTATATAGTAGTGTAGTAGAAAAAAAAAAGGAAAAGTCCATACGCACAAAATATTTCTTATTAAACTTTGCTAATGCTGATATGATTTTATGTAACTCTCGCCTAGTTAAACCAAAAGGTCGAGAACTTTATGGGTACGAATTTGGCAAGAATTTATGAATTACGTGGGTCTTTTGCTAACCCAACGCGTGAAGCAACCGACGCACCGACAAGTGGGTCCCACCGCTACAGAGATAGAGTGGGACCCACACGCCATCGTGTAAAGTAAAAGACCAGGCAGGCGACTAGGCTCATCGCGGCCGCGTTGCCGTTGCGTCTCGTCTATTTTACACTTGGGCCCTTCCCCACAAAATCCCACTCTCTAATAACGGCAGATTAATTACACCCAAGTCCACATCGCCGGCGTCGCCGTCGCGAAAAATCGGCGGCGCAGCGCAGCCATGGCCGTCGCTTTCCTGCTGGGATTCCTCCTCGGCCTCCTGGCTCTGGCGGCGGCGGAGGCCGCCGCGCTCCTCTGGCTCGTCCGCCGCCTCCGCCGCCGGGAGCCTGCCCCGCCGCCCGCGCCCTCTCCCGACGCCGTGGAACTCCCCGGCGAGCGCCCCTTCCCCTACAAGAAGCAGGTCAGACTGCTTTTCCCGCGCTCTCGCTTCCTAGGGCGGACGCGAACACGCGATGCGCTCGAATACTAGTGGTAGTAACTGTTTTGGAGGGGAGCTTGAGGGAAGATGCAGTAGCAGAGGCTAGGGATCACCGCTCGATTTGCTCTTCTGTTTCAATTTTGACCTATGAAACACCTCGCTGGTTTAGGTGATAGTAGCTTGCTTCGGCTGCTGATTATTAGGAGGCGAGGAGAAATAGACCAGCATTTTGCCCCCTGATTGCTGCAGTTTTAACTAGGGAAATCGACATGTCTTTGTGTTCAGAGCTCAGTTTTTACACCCTGAATCTGTCAGTTGTCTCCAAATGCTTATATTAGTGCTTGAATTCTGATATTTGGTGGTTCTGGTTATTCAACCTGGAATTTTATGTTCTTATCAAATGGGGGATCACGCTGTTCCCCTTTTGTTTACCCAAAGTATTTCCTCCTAGGGTTCATTCATGCCATGTGTGTTTACTAAGTAGGTTCCAGGCTGTTTATTGGTTGATAATCCTAATTTGCTCCTGGCATTGATCACTTGTTAGTTTGACCTATGATTCTGTCCCTTGGGATGCCCATCTGATATAGCTGCTCACCTCAGTATGTATTGCTCTACTGTATGGAAATAAACATTTACATGCTCTCATCTTCATCACAAGTGTACATGTAGTACAGTTCATGTGGCCTATCACTTAGCTTAATGAATTCTCAATTGATAAACTAGCAGGCACACATGCTAAACAGACCCAAACATAACTTGGTTGTGGTTATTACAGATGATGCATGTCCACCACTGACCAATACACATATCATCTGGTTGTCTTTTGCTGAATGTAGCATTTTTTCCTGTAACTTGCTTTCATCATGATGTTCCTTGTTTTTACATAGTCCACGCTGCATCTTTATGCTAGTTCTGTTTTACATCATGGATACTCAATATTGGGCTTATGAGGTTCACCTATATGGTTCAAGGAAAATATTATTGAATTTCGGATGAAAGGGCTTAAACTCTTTTGCAATACATATCTCATCGAACTGCTTTGCCATACTAGATGTGCAAAATCATTTCATGTCGATTTTCCTCTTTAGGGCCTCCCATGTTTTTAGTTACCATGAATGCATCCTACTTAAACAGTTGCTGCATTCTTACAGGGATTTCTGTGGATACTAGAGCCAGAAAAAATACCAAAAGGTAATACTGAGCGCTCATCCATTGGAGGCCCTAAAGAAGCTAAGGACAAAAAGAACATTGTGGAGGTTTTACCTGCAAAGAAGTTGGCTAAAATCAAGGGGCATTCTCTTATTTTGTCTGGACCTGATGGCCTCCACACAAATATTAAGCTTCTAAATTGCACAGTATACGCTGTTTCAGCATCTAGTATGCCCTCACGCAAATGGTTAGTATTCAGTGCAGGCGAAGATAATACCTTTCATCATGAATTCACTGTCTTTTTCTTCAGTTTCCAATTGTACTTTGAGAATTTAGAGTCAAATTTAACTCATTTGCCGAATAAAATTTGAGAGGTACATTTGGTTGTAGCAATGCATGATTTGAAGGTAAATCATGTGTGTATAGATGTCACAACCAGCTTACATGGATTTTATTTCTTGAAGGAACTCCTATAAAGATGTAATGAACTTAGAAGATAATTAAAAGTACTTGTTAGGCAACTTTCCGTTTCTCCACTTTTCATTCAGCTGTGTTACTTCTGCTGCTAGTTTTTGTTTTTTGCTTGTATACTTCACTCTCTGTGTAACTTTAGTACTTTTGCTTAACTTTCAGGGCTAAAAGGTACCCTATTAAACTGGAAAGCAAGGAATGTCAAATTTATAATGGAAGCAAGGCATGCTATCTTTATGCTGAAACTTCCTGGGAGAAAGAATCATGGTGCAAAGCACTTCGTATTGCAGCTACTGCTGACAAGAAGACTTTGAATTGGCATGCCAAGCTGAGCGAGGAGTTCTGTAATTACATATCATCATTAAATTCTGAATACCCATGTTTCCTAAAGCCTGCAGTATTTTCTGGTGAGGACCATGATGTTATGGACAGGACAATAAAGACTGATGGGTCTTCCAAGGTCCGTCTTTTCCTCAAAAAGCTGGCAAAGAAGGCATCTACAAAGGTTCCGTTAGAGGGTAAGACAAGTTTGGGATCATCTACACAAGGAGAAAGAAAGATATTGGATAAAATACGTAGCTATCAGGGGACACCGTTTATCGAAGGACTGATCGGTTCTCAGGATGACAAGTCCAATAGCACCTCATCACAAGATACAGTGAAACCCAGTGCCTCAACTCATGCTCAGCCTTCAGCCTTTCCTGATGTAAATGCAGATGATAGAATTGCTGATGAAGGTACACTTTGTTGGAACCTTTTATCTTCACGGTTGTTTTTTGATGCTAAAATGAGCGATGAGATAAACAAGGCCATCAAAGCACGCATTCAGGTTAGACATACTGCTTACATTTAAAAAGTGAAATGCCCTTATCTGTACCTTTTAATTTATTAAATTTTATTTTCTTAGCGAACATTATCAAGTATGAGGACCCCAGCTTATGTTGGTGACATCACACTAACTGACTTCAGCCTTGGAAAGCTTCCACCTTATGTACATGCGATGAGAGTCCTTCCATTGGATTTGAATGAGCTATGGGCCTTTGAAGTTGATTTTGAATATTCTAGTGGAATACTGTTGCACATTGAAACAAGACTTGAGGTTCAAGAACCAGAGTTACAAAAGGACATAATGAAAAGTAACTTTGGTACAGACTCAAATGGAGAGGTTGAATCAGATCTTCTTGAGAGTATTGAACAATACGGCAACCAGTTTAGAGATCCCCAAAAGTCACTTTCCTCAGTTGAAGAAAAAGATGAAGCAGGTATGTTTCATTTTCATATATACATTTCCTTGATTGTGTCATTTGTTTATTGGAGTAACTTTCCATGATTGTCTTACTGATGACTACATTACAATGATGAGAGTAAAAAAAATCCAAGTAGTCATGATCCTACAACTCTCATCACCATCATGTTGTTTTTCTTGTTTTGCTTGTGTTAACTTGTACTGTCGTGAGGTACACATTGCTAGAATTACATTTAGAAGGCTGCCCAACCATTTGGTTAACATTCTTGTATGTTGAGGCTGTTTTCCTGTGTCCTGTTGTACATTTATCTATGATGTGAGGAATCTGATGCATCAACATATGTTTGCTGATCAAGATCTTGTGATCTTTTCTATCAGATGCTAGTCAGTCCAAGAGCACTGGATGGACATCAACTTATGTATCAAGGTGGAAAAATATAGTGCATTCCATAGCAGATCATGTCTCACAGGTTTACTCCTCTACTTTTGGCCTTGATGCATGTCTTTTTCCTACGTGTTTCTGAAGCACATCTCAAGTTATTTCTGTGTTTGATAAGTTGCTCTTAATAACTTTAACAGTAGCCTTGTTACACCATCTACCAGTGAAATCATACATAAAACTTATTGAAAAAATCTTAAGTTATGAAGATTTTTCTCTTCTAAAACAAATGAAGATTTAACCGGTGAAGATTTTCTTCTTGCACAGGTGCCGCTTTCTCTTGCAATAAAAATTTCATCTGTTCGAGGTGTCCTACGTGTGCACGTGAAGCCTCCTCCTTCTGATCAACTCTGGTATGGATTTACATCAATGCCTGATTTGGAATGGGACATTGAATCTTCTATCGGTGATAGGAAAATTACCAACAGTCACGTTGCTTCACTTATTGGCAGCAGATTCAAGGTACTGAACACAAGCCACCCTCTCCTGAGCTGGTTGTTTACTTCTAATCTACATGCTCTAATCATACCTTACTGCTGTTCAGGCTTCACTCCGTGACAGTTTGGTCCTTCCAAACTGTGAAAGTATTCCCATACCATTTATGTTGGCAGAAAAAGATGACTGGGTTCCTCGCAAGGATGCACCTTTTATTTGGCTCAATCGTGAGCCCAGTGAGAGCAGAAGCCACGCTGCAACCGTTACTCCAACCCAGCCTGAAGAACTTAGTCTGAAGGATGATGCTAGTAACAAAATTGTGACGCCAAGTATGCCCAGTTCATCGGCAAGAAGTGAGGAAGCACTGAAAACAGCAACATCCATTGACGAACCAACCCAAGTGCCTGTGGTGTCAGCAGATGCGTCGCATGAGCTAAAGAAGTCTCCCTTGGCTCTGACCGGTGAAGCGTCTCCTTCCAGTCCCGATGCAATTGATGAGCTTAGGAAGCCATTGCTGATCTCAGAAAAGCTTCAGGAAGATGATTCTGAAAGTAAAATGGGGTCCCCTTCATACCCATACACATCTCTGAGGGCGATAGTGCCTGGGGAGCAGGCTGGAGACGATTCGAAGCGAAAAGGTGGTAGGCGAGCTCGGATGATGGACTTCGGGAAGAAGATGGGAGACAAGCTGGAGGAGAAGAGGCGGCACATCGAAGAGAAGGGGCGGCATATCGTAGAGAAGATGCGCGAGAATGCCAGGACTAACAGCTTCGATAGATCAACGTCTAGCAACAGCACTAGCAATAGTTAGCTAGTAAAAACTTTGGAGATCACTTGTGCCTGTCTTTCCTCTTGATTGAGATGTATAGCTAGCTACCTGGACGGTATGCATGCATCATTTGATTTTTTATGTGAAATTCCATTAGGAAAAAGAAAACTGTAGCTCTGTTTACCATTAGCATTGCACATGTGACATGACAGGCGTGCATGCATGGATCGAAGCAGCTCGAGCTGGGCCTTCAATCGATCGATTCAGTGAGCATTGAAGCAGGAAAACTTTTGATATGTAGATGGGAAGAGAAGTTCTTGCGCCAGGTACATGAACATGTATGTTCGCCGGGTTCTGCCGCAACAGACAGGACAGGTTATTCGACAAATATTATAAAGTTGCCCATGATTCTGTAACCGTTTGATCTAGTTGTTACAATACATTTTCCTGGACTGTTGGATTCAGTTCTAAACCTCTAATACAACCTAGTAGAAGACAATTATTTACATACACCATCAGAATCTAGGTACAAACTTGGGTCAGTCCAAAAAATTTATCTGCCACTATGGGCTGGAGAATGCTTCCCTGGCAGAACTGTTGCATATCACTCCTCAGTCCTGCTATATCTTGAAGTGCTTGTATCCGTAATCAGAGTTCGTCATCCCCTCTTCCCAGTCGCCCATTTTTTTGCCACCAAATACCACTTGTTTGATGCCCAAGTGCCTGAAATTTAAAATCCAAAAAAGTAACCTATATGTACGTGATGGGCAATGAACCACATATTAGAATTGTTTTGTGACATGTCAGAAACAAGCATGTGACAAAATTGATATGTTTGCAGGGTCCCAGAAATTTCAGTCAACACAGGTGTACCATTCTACAGTTGTATCTTACTCTTACAGTTCAGGTGAAACACATATGGTCGTGCAGTTAAAGTTCCAAGTTATCTCCACAATTGAATAGACGATACATAGTTTCAGACTTGAAGCTATAGCCCTACTATTTTGAATGTTATAGAGAAGACTTACTCTGAGCTTAACTGAGTAAGACAGTTAAGTAATACGTCCAATCCAAGATAATCTGATGTTCCAAGGTCCACCCTGAATGAAGAGTGCATTTTCGTCAATGCAAGAATAAGGACAATAACACAATTTCCAAACAAGTAGTGTTTCAAATCCTCACCAAACTCTGCCCCAATTGTCCTGAAATTCGACATCACTGATATCATGGAAAGATGAAGGCATCACACCAGAAGCTTGCTCAGAATCATATGAAGGGTCATAGTCCAGCATTGAATTGGCCAGCTGAAATTGAAATGGACAAAATTGCAAGTCAGCTTGCATAAATAAGCACATCAGTTCTACACAAGCACTCATTATACCCAAAAATGATGGTATAAAAGCTATTACTTAGGCTATGTGACTGTGTGTTTGCAACACAAGTTAGACCCATCCTAGTATCCTACGCATGTAAGTATACAAATTCCATCAAAAGATGGTTCACAAATAACAACAGGGCATACAATTTCACGAAATTCAGAAGGCACACATGATTTGTGAAAATTTTTGTGTTTCCAGGCTTTGGCCATGTCACTCAGAAAGTTTGAAGCATAGAGTTTCAGGCTCAAGAAATAAAAAGATGGGCTGTTTTTCCCCCTACATAGGTGAACCATCAAGCATGATGTAATCCAATCCAACCTGCAAATTTGAAGAGTTGTAAGCTCCTAATCTTCCCATGACATACCAAGCCTGGATGACCTGTGGAAAACAGTTGATGTCAAGACGCAGGTTGTGTGCCTTTCTGGATAATGAAAATCCAAAGGAACAGAAATGCAAATGTCACTTTACACCGCCAAGCAGATCAACATCTCGATCCGTTGGTTCTCCAAAGAGCTCAAACCAAATGAAAGAATTTAGTGGGTTGAAGCTGCAACAGTACAAAGATAAGTGGCATTATGCAAGCTGATGTTGAGGAAACTATGGCATTAAAGGTTTTTAGCAGTCATCAAATCTAGCTGGAATTCACACTCACTCTCGGAAGCTGACTTTAAACGCAACAATGGAGCCTGTCTTGGATTTGTTGAACTGTGCCCTGCCTTTCTTGCGCACCCTTTCTTGGATCTGCCACCAACCAGCGCACATAAGTAAATCCAATGTTCTAGTACAAATTAGAGCACATGGAATTTTGACGCGGTGAAGATGGAGAACACGCCACCCACCCTTTGCTTCATGAGGTCCGGGTTCCCAATGCTGTCACCGAGAATGGCGCGGAGCTCGTCGTCATCCTTGCAGGCATTCTCCAGAACTCTGGACTTGCACATCATCATCACAACAGCAGAAGGAGCAGTATTAATGAGTAGCTAAACTAGGGGGGGCAAAGGCAAAGAGGGGGTGAGTTGATGCAGTGCCTGGCCCAGCCGGGGTAGTTGTTTTCGCGCTCGTGCTGACGACGGCGGCGCTCCTCCCGCACCTTGGCGAGGCGGCGCTCCCTCGCCGTGGTCCCGGAGGCGGCGGCGGCATTGTCGGTCCTCCCAGCGGCGGCTGTGGCGGGAAGACGGCGGAGGCGAGGAGGAGGAGGAGGAGCAGGTAGTAGGGTTTTAACTGCTGGTGGTGGCGGCATCATCGCTGCGAGTGCGAGTGCGAGGTTTGCTCTCTTGTCTGCTTATCCTCTTCTCCGCCGCCTTCGGCGAGGGGAGCAGATTGATTGGGCCGGCCTAGCATAAATGGGCCTCACGTAAATTCCCAATCACATTATTGGGCTGGACGAATCGAAATCCCCTCCTGGCCGAGTAAACACGGGCCCAATAAAGGCAAAGGCTGCTGCGGCGGCTGATCAGAGAGCACACGAGAGATCGAGTGAGCACGCGGCGGAGCAGCCATGGCGAAGGCTTCTCCGGCGCCGGCGGAGCGGACCCCGCGACCTTCCACCCTCCCCCGCTCCTCCGCCTCCAAGCCCCCGCTCCCCCGCGCCGCCGACGTCTCCTCCTCCTCCTCCGCTACCACAACCGCCAAGGTACTCGATCGCCTCTCCGGCAACGGAAACCTTCTCCCCTCCCCGTTCCTGCTGATCGATCATCTAACGCTATGTACAGGGCGTCGCCAAGCGGCTGGCCTACGACGATGACGACCTCGCCTTCCCCGACGCGCCGCTGCTTGACCTCCCAGACCCCGCCGATTCCATCACCACCCTCATATCCGCCGCCCCAGAGGATGCATCCGACTCCTCCGCTCTCACCGAGGTGCGATGCACATACACTGCCTGAGTTTTGTCTGCATTGGGGGGTTTTGCTCCCGCTTCATTTCAGAATTCAGATTCATCACACCACACGATACCCTTGCGTATCCTCTCATGTTTCCGCTGGATTTTTGTTTCACTCGATGGGATTTGGCTTTGATTTAGAATGTGCTTCGTGTTTCAACCGTTCGTCCATCCATTGCAAATTTGGAATGGTTAATTGGTTCAGTATCGCGTCTAAGAACTTGCAATTGAAGAGCTAGCTGTTCGATTGGGTTGTGCTTGCAGGTGGCAGCAGCGCCCGCCGATCCCAGCGAGATGGTCGTCAAGGTAGATGAGCCCCTCCCGGAGCAGATCACCCTCGCGCTCGCCGAGCTCCACGCCGGCCGCGGCCTCAGCCCGGCCTCCAACCGCCTCGTCACTGCCCTCGTCGACGCCGTCGCCACCGAGCTCTCCTCCACTGCCACCGCCGTCCGCCTTCGCCGTGCCCTCTTCTGGAGGAAGGTGCGCATCGGCATCGTCGCCACCACACTCGCCGCCGTGGCCGCCATCGACGTCGCGCTCGCCGTCGCCCTCCTCTCCTTCCGCCGCACCGACCACCAGCTGCCCCCGACCTGAGCTGACCTGCCATCGATCGATGCCAAATCCCTTCCCCACCATAGGCATCATTTCGTTGAACCTGGTATACCATGTCACTGTTGTTAGTTTCTGATGTCGTTAATTACTTACCAGCAAGGTGCTTACTGATGCAGCACAAGTTTTACATCGATTAGTTAGTAATACATCTCCTACACGTTTACATTACATCACATACATATACTATTTAGTGGCTAGCTTTAATGATGCTTATTCTCAGTAAGATATTGACAGAATTCTGATATATGGAAAAGTTGGTAAATGTATGTTATATGAAATAGTTGGTAAATGTGATAGTTCCTACTTGAATTCTTTTGGCCGGGTCAGCCGAAGGTTCCTACTTGAATTCTGATGCCAAGATCAATAGTTGGATGGTTTCAGGAAATTTTGCACCGGTGTAAGAATCCATGCTTCACTAAACTAAGTGCATGAACAACTCACTGTTCTGAAGTTTCTTGTTCTTTCATTTCAATTGCATTGTGTGCACCTAGTGAAAGAGTACCTAGCAAATTGCAGTGTTTGTTCCAGATCATTCTCCATTGGTTGGTCCTCTCAGATTGCATCTTGTATCAGCCCTTGCTACTGTCAAAGTGCCTAATGGTTTCTTGTCTGTAATTTAGTTCAAGTATATGGTTGCAGGACATTGATGAGCACATGCGCCAACCAAACATTGGCATGCTTTTTTTTATTAACCTTTTTTTTCTTATCTAGAGGCACAACATGCACAAAACGTGGTATGCTTACATGTGAGATTTGACAGATTATAAGAGTTTTTGAGTATGCTTACACACAAACATGATTACATCGTCAGACGGTGGAAAAAACGCATCAGCATGACAGAGCCATGAAATCTGGGACTTTAACCCAGAAAGTTAAAAAAAAAAAAAGAAACAAAACCAAAATTTCAATTGAACAGAGTAGTGTCAGCTGCATCTGATGCTTGAAGATCGACGAGCAGTAGCAAACAACGCTGAATTATGGAACGAAGGCTATAAATAACAAAAAGAATTATGGTGTTGACTGTTATGGATTACATATCAAACAGTCTCATGGGCTAATACTCGTAAAATTTTGTGCTAAAAAAAACTTTTCATGTGTTTTTGTCTTAAGGTTAATACTCATGAATTTTCATCGAAGACTGTAACTTACAAAATTGTGAAATGATGGCTAGAAATCACAAAATTCCGGGTCTTGTTTACAGTCGCAGATTGCATGCTGACCAATCCCACAGCTAGCACTCGTAAAATTGTGTCGAAGAAAATTTTCTATGCATTTTTTGCCTTAAAGTTAGTAGTCACAATTTTTGGCGTAGGTTATAACTTACAAAATTGTGAAATGAAGGCTAATCACAATTTTTATCAGTCCTAGACTCCTAGTGGGAGTTTCCTACACTTCTACAAAATGCAGTACTGTGAGTCAATGACTGTATGTAGAGCTCTGCGTCATTCTCTTGGTTCATCCATGCAACCTATATCTTATCTTTCCAACTCGCTCCCTGTAAAAGAATTCAACCAGAAGAGTGGTTGAAATAACTTCCCTAAATTTCATCCAGGAAAAAAAACGCAGGTTTACAGGAGTTGTTTACCCATCCTCGACTAGGCCAAGAAGAGCAGGCAAATATATTTAGCTCAACCCATCATCTGGAAGTTCTGTAAAATCAGAAAAAAAAAACACCAATTTAAAACAGCACTGCTGGGAACAAGAACCTCAATAATTGAACATGGTAAAAGATACACAAGCATACATAGAAGCATTGATGATTAAGGTGGTAAAAGAAAGATAGTGTTTCTATCAATAAAAACTTAACAAAAAAATGCCAGGCAGCTATTGATTAAAATCTAAGCACTAGTGTGCAATAACAATCCGTCCTACCTACAATCCTACAAGCGCAATATATCAAATCAAAGTAACGGAAAATAATTGAGAATTGAGAACTACTACCAGTTTAAAGATGGAAATTTCCCAGGCCAGAGAGCACAATGTGCCACCTCTTGCAGACAGCAATGCGAAGGGAAACAAGGGGAAGGTACAAGAAAGAAACTGGATATGGTAACTAAATTGCTCTGAATTTGTCAATTAAGTGCCAACAATCAGAGGGAATCAATTAAGTGACTCATGAGGATCATATCGACTTCAAACACCAAAGTGCAAAACTATTTACTTGGTGAAGGCTCTGACAAAAGCATCCCCATCCTCGCATTCTAGACCGCAGGATTTGAAGATTTCATCCTTGCTTGGTGAATCACTTTGTATACACTCTTTTTTATTAGGCCTCTCTCAATGGCGTGAACCCAGAGCATATTAAGTGATCCCTTCTCATCAGCATAAGAGGTACATATACAGTTGTAAATCTGGGGTGTTATGTACAACTGCTTCTTCACCATCTCATCCAAGGTATCGAAAGCAGCAGCTGGCTTTCCTGCAGTCAGATATGCACATGCAAGTGTAGCATACACAAGACAGTCAACTTCTAGACCTTTGCCTAGCATTTCATCGAACACTTTCCCAGCAAGGTCAATAAACCCTTTCTTGCATAGCCTTCGGATTAGAGACCTATATACTGCTTTGTCTGGTGGAAAGCCTCTTTTCGTTAGTTCATCAGGAATGGCTAGAACTTCAACTTCATTATTCTTCACGCATAAACCATCGACAATCCACGAAAACACACTATAATTGGGTGAAAATCCTGCATATACAAGAAAAAAATAAAAGAGGTATTAAATATCATTAGAAAATACTATCTGGATACATAACTGATAAAACAAAGTCAAAGATGCTACATGTTTTTCATTAGAACATAATAAGGATCTAAATGCAGCTGGAATTACTCAATATGCATTGTTAAGTCTTCATGGTGTGCTAATACTACCAATTGGAGCATAAATTGTACATAATTGAAGTACCTGCACCCATCATCTCAAACAAAGCTTCTTTGGCTTCATCCAGCTCCTTCGTCTTACAGAATCCATGTATGAGAGCCTTGTAAGTGAATTGATCCAACTGCAGCCCAGACTCCATCATCCGTCTTTTAACCTTGCGCGCTGAGGTCATGTCCCCCCTCTTGCAGTATGCGTTGATCAGTGTGTTGCATGTTACATGATCGGCCTGCACCTTCCTCTCATCCATCTCATTTAGCAACACATTAACCTCCTTCATATTGCCATCCTCACAGAGCTTCCTGAGAATTGCATTGTATGTTGCAACACCTGGTAGCATCCCCATTGCCTCCATCTCCCCCCGCAGCCTGGTGGCCTCCACCAAATCGCCTGCTCGGCAGTACCCATCAACAAGTGTAGTGTATGTCACATGGTTTGGCACCACACCTGCGTTCGCCATCTCTTTCAGCAGCCGAGCTGCCTCCTTCACCCTGCCCTCCTTAGACAAGCCATGGATCAAGGAGTTCCATGTGACAACATCAGCCTTAACCCCCTCATTCTCCATCCGCTCCCGCACACACATGGCCTCATACTGCATCCCCTTCCTGCAGTAAAGCGCGATCATGGTGTTGAAGGAGAACGTATCGAGCTGCACACCGGCAGCATCCATCCTCGTCATGATCGCCTCGGCAAGCGCCGTGTTCCCAGCCTTCAAGCACACGTGCAGCATGGCGTTGTAAACGTGGGTGTTCATGGCGACCCCGGCGCGTGACATTTCGTCGAACACCTTGCGTGCGGCGGCCGTCATCCGGGCCTTCGCAAGCGCGGTGAGCAGCGCGGAGCAGGCGTGCGCGTCGGGGACGATCCCCCGCGCGCGCATTTGGTCGAACACCCTGACGGCGTCGTGCGGGCGGGAAGACTGGGAGAGTACGAGGAGGAGCCAGCTGGGGACGTCGGCGAGGTCGAGGAGTGAGGGGAGGAGGAGAGGGGAGGAGAGCGGGTGGCGGAGGGAGAGGTCGCGGAGGAAGGAGCGGGCGGTGGCGTGGTGGCGAGGGTGGGCGGCGAGGAGGCGGAGGAGGGCGAGGGAGGCGTCGAGCGGGTGCGGAGGTGGGAGGGAGCGGAAGAAGGCGAGCGCGGTGGTGGGGAGCGGGGTGAGGCGGCCGAGCACGCCGGCGAGGAGGGAGGGGGAGGCGGAGAGCAGGTGGTGGTGGGATTGGGTTAGTGTGGATTTGATTACGGCGGCGCAGATGGCCTCCACGCCGGCGGCCGGCGGCGGCGGCGGCATCGGCGGTTGGAAATTTGGCGATGGCGAAGATGGAAGTGTTCAGCTCAGCTGCCGTCGGATGTACAAATTGAACGGTCCAGATTTGTATTCACCGTGTCACGGCTTATCGTTAGTTTTCAGGCGAAATTTTCGTCATGTTAAACATTTTTTTCACACTTAAACATTTAATAGCACTGCACCAGTTTGTTAAACATTCAAGATCAAAAAAATAAGTTTGTTAAACATTGTGAACCCAGCCGAGTGGAAGAATGAAAAATTCAGTGTCCCTCGACTTTGATTACAGTGTACTACACAAGTGCCATATATATCCTGGTATTTTTGCCTTCCAAAAACATTCTCCGATGCCGTCTACTCTCATGGTGCGATGACCAACAGCCCCTGCGCACCGATCAGCAGGTACTACAACAAAAATAGGATTTTCAATAAAATAACAAAAAGAAAACACCTTTCAGACAAGTACAAGCTTCCCTCCCAGCAATGTCAAGCTGTGATCGTTGCAACACTCTGTTTGCTTCATGCTATCAAAAGGGTAGTTGTGCATACCTTAATAAATGGTTTCTCAGTCATAGCTATTGTAACCCAGCCAGCATAGGGTACATATCTGTTAACATTACAGAAAAACAGCATTAGCAAATCACCAAAGGAGAGGCGCAAGTACGCAATTAAGCCAGGTTAAAAGAATTTAATTACCCTATGGCCCGTCCCATGATGTGATGTTGCTGGAGCCAAAGCTGCCCGTTTTTGTAAAGAACTCGGTCATCCACAGGATTGTTGTCACCCGAAATAGTTCATGCTTATTACTTCATCCGACAAATTAGATGATTCGTAGTACTACTTAACGTGCAAAGAGCAAAATTAGGAGCCCAAACAATAGGTAGAAAACGTGGTATACCTTTTGTTAGCACGTCAACCTGTGCGGTATCCCGCCGTTCATGAACCAAGAAGACGATATAATTAAGAAGAAAAATTCAGATGTAACACTTGAGATCAAATGTAACTGTGCAAGGAATGGGAAGATTTGATTGGTGTGAGTATTACAAAGATTACCAACCTCAATCACGCGATGGACAATTGGAATTCCACGGCCCTGCAATTTACAGGCCATAAGTTAATAATAACGTGAAAGCTGCAAATTCTGTACATATGCACTAAAATATACAGAAGGGGAGATAAACTTCTCCCCTTCATGATTCAGAAAATATTTTTATGGAGATAATTAAACCAAATAACAATTTACTGGGGCTTACGTCATTGAAAACAACTATTTCTCCTGTGCGTATAGGGTCTTTGCTCATGTGCAAAAACAAGATATCACCCTGTCAAGCAAACAGTTCATTCAGGTGAGCACCAGCAGTTTGAAGAAAATGGTAGAGTACATCATAATGGGATGGAGGAAAGAACTAACCCTTTTAAATCCAGGCTCCATGCTTTCAGATAGAACAACCACAAGTGGCGATTCACTCCCCGTCATGACAACAAATCCCTTCCATAGCATCAATGCCGCGGCGATAACAATCCCTGCCAGCCACACAACACAAGATAAGTATACCTGAATTACTTATCGATTAAACTGATCCAGTTTACTCGCTGAACTACTAAATTATTAAGTAGTAGTATAGTACAAAACTAGTACAATCCCATTCCAGTTGATCGATGGATTGATAAGTATACCTGTCCTTATATTGCACTAAATTACGCTCAAGTATAACTGTAGCACTTGCTGAATAAATAAAAACTAGAAAAAAATCGATCGGTTCTTACGTACCAAGGGTGATGAACTGGAAGAGTGCATGGCGAATCTGCATCGCGCGGATCGGCTCGGCGACCATATTTCTAGCTATCTGCTGCTTAATTTACTGCCTCTTACGGCCACAAGCATGGAGCTTGAATTTGGGGAAGGAGAAAAGAGCAGAGATCGAAGAGAAGATATAGAAAAGTCTAAGAGAGACAGACTCGGACTCGGACAGTTGGGTGGGTCCCACTGACCCGAGTCGAACTCGGTGGCGGGACCTTCATTATGGGCCGGCACGGCCCATCAGTGCAAGTGCGGCCCACGAGTGGCGGTATCGGTCTAATGCGGTCTGCAGGCCCATCATACACTTGAGTACTGGACTATATATAAATATATTTTTTTTGGCTTTTGTGCGCGAGGGTTATGGATTGAATTTTATGAGTGGACTAGTACAGTAATTCTAACTGATAGAATTTCAATGAAGATACAACAAGAGAGAGAGAGAGAGAGAGAGAGATTTCTAATAATTTTTATATTTCTCTTTGTAACGTACCCATGCATAGCACAAAATGATGTGCCTATATACACATAGATTACATGCCATGTCCGTACGTGATTGCTATACGGTACTGCACACAAGACAGCTTTGGATTGCTCCTGATCAATTTGCATGATTCTTCCCCTGCTTTGAACCATTAATTTCTTCGATGTGTTAATCGTGGTTAGTCATTGGCCGCGTCGTCTGTGAGAGTGAGGACAGGAAGGCGATACTCCTCGGGTTTGAGAGCCACGGCGAAGTCCGGCAGCGCCGGCACGCTCTCGTGGATCATCCTGCTGTTGTCGTTGTCGTACAGGTCCTTGTTTATGCGAACTTTGCACGACGACTCCTTCTGTATCTTCTCATGGAGATACCTCATCGATCCCCACAGCGGCGGGCATCTGCACTCACATGGTACCAAAATTCAGAAAGCTTCTTAATTGAGTACTTTGTTACAGATTCTCTTAATTAAGTGCAGAGAGAACATTAAACATCTGAATATATATGCATGAGTTGTATTTTAGCAAAGAACAAGAAACTAGTTACTAGATGAGAGATTGCATGCGCGCCTTGAAACAGGAGTTGCCGCATGGAAGGCTTCACAGGCAGCTTTGCTCTCCTTGAGGAACTCCTCTGCTGATTGCAACGCTGCCACCGCCGTTCTGTGAGATTTCTCGCTGTTTCCTTCATCAAGGATAAGTCCATGGTAGTAGTATGCTGCAGCCTGTACAAGGAAGGATCCAGCCATATATATTTTTCTTCAGTTATGTATCAATTTACTTCTTCATCTTCCAGTTACAGTTATGTTAATCCAGTTATTGTTTCCATAGGACAGCATTATTTGTGCATACAACATCAACTCGTTGTAGCATAATGTTTTAGAATGTGAAATAAATTTTACATACTTTTGCTTCGATGTGCTTCCATGTAACAAAGAGCCTGTGCTTTTCAGCCCAACCATCAAGTAGAGGTAGGTCCGAAATGCTTTCATATGCCTGAAAATGTAATAAACAAGATTAAACAATTAACATGGAAGAGATCATTTGTCACTTGATTAATAACTCCTGGTACGATTATAGGTAGTTTCTGAATTTTATGTGAACATGTCCACATGACAAACATTTTCTTACTGACTGCAAGCTACTAGACGTTCAGACAATGTTCAGGATAGGAACAATAAAATACCAGACTAACCGCTACAATCTGACAGTGAATCAATAACGATGAATATTCAGGAGTAGCAATTCAAGATTAAACAAGATAGGGTGAATAAATATTGGAGCTTCTTTCGTAACATGTCTTTGTCAGGCAGTCAATAACAGTATGACTGAAGAACAGACTACTTCAGATATTAGCATTCATATGCATGGTTGGCAGAACAGGAAAAGAAGTACCTGTTGCCAACACTTGACCATCTCACATGCCAGCCTCCTCTTCACGGCCAGGGTAGCCTTTGGACTGTCAATTGCCAATCCAAGTTGAACATCAATTGCCTGACAGTACACGAAGCCGGTATGACAAGGACATTTTGTCAGGATGCAATTCCAGATGTTCTTCAGACATACTAAAAGCCACAAAACTGGCATGTAAGCAAAGGTATGCATTTGGATTATAAATATTATGATATGATATTAGAAATGGACATTTCAACTGCTAATTACATGAGTCATGTGATTTCTAGATGTCTGAAAGAAAGATTCACCCAGAAAATAAAAAAGAAGCAGAGGGAGAAACGACTTTACTTGACCCAGAGCTTGCATGCAGATAGCTTTCAGGATTCCTTCAGCTAGGTCCACAGGAAGACCTTTCCTACACGAAATGGCAGTCACTAACAATAACTCCTGTCCGATCTGCACTAACTACAAAATGGAATGATGTTCATCAAACAATGAGAGGGCAAGCACACCACCTTTGTTCAGGCGATATCTTAGGTAGAACGTGCTGGATTGCACACTCTAAGTACCCCGCTGCCTTGAGAAATATTTCAACCGAAGCTCGTTTGTTTTCTGAAAAGTAAAGAAGAAAACACAGATATCAGTAAAAATGCTGCAATGGATACCTGGTATATAGCAGCTGAGAAGTATAAAAACAGCAGTGAAATATTCAGAAGTAACCAGTACTAACTCTGAGGAATTAATGAAATTTTATGGTACAGACCTTCAGATACCTTAGCATGGTATCCCTCGATAGATGTTTTTGGAACAAGCAGAGAATTTGCTTGGGTCAAACGCAGCATAGCCATCATGTGTAAAACAGATAGAACCTCATACCAAGCACTGGGCATTGACGTATCCTACACAACACAAGTAGATGATTAAGATTAATCAAAGCATCATTTCATACAGAAATTGCAACAGCATAACTGCATCCAGACCTCTGCATCATCCTCTTGGTTCATCCATGCAAACTGTATCTTATCTTCCAACTCGCTCCCTGCAAAAGAATTGAAGAACCAGGAGTATTGACATAATTAAATTTCCTGGATTTCATTAAAGAACAAAGAAGGAAGCAGGCATACATGAGTAGTATTTTTTACCATCTTTTACTAGGCCAAGAAGGGTAGGCAAGTAATCCTCCAAAACTTGTATAAGATCAGCTGATTTAGATCCTCCTGCAAGCATCAAATTCAGACAGTTAGTTCATCACATGTGACATTATCATCATGTTAGCATGCAGATGATGAGCCATAAAAAGGATGAACCATGCTGAGTGATGGTGATTCTCCAGGTGGGCTTAGTCATGTATATTGCCTCATGAGCAGCCATCACAATTATCCGATTCCTCATCGCAGCCAGGCGTTCAGCGAGCCTCCTTGCGAGGCCATCACCTAGCGGCTGAAGAGGCAGCTCCTCTGAACTTTCAGGAACTCGCAATCCAGGCACGAACACAGCCACCTCCCCTATGCTTCCTGGCCTTCTTCTGATCGCACTCGCATCGTTTGGTTTGGAACTGAAGCACCCCATCGCCTGCAAGTTTGCAGTTTGATTTATCTGTCAAGTCAGAAAAAAATAAACACCAATATAAAGGATCACTGCTTGGAACAAGAATCTGAATAAATAGTCAGACATAACAAACTGAAGAAGTTAAGACGTGTACAAGCACTGATAAGGTGGCAAAACAAAGATAGTGTTCTTTTCAATAAAAATAAAATAAGGCTGGGAGACAATGATTGAAATCTAGCTCTAGCAAGCAATAACAAGCTGGCAATGATCGAGAAGCCAGTTCTAGGATGCAAACGAATGCATAAGATCATCGGCTACGAATGATGAACAAAACACAACGAGCAGTTTACAGATGGAAGTTTACCAAGTCAATGAAGGTGCCACCTCTTGCAGACAGCAGAGATGAATGATATGCAAAGGGAAATGGGGGGAAGACACAAGAAAGAAACTGAAAATGCTAACGAAACCGCGGTGATTTAGTCAATTAAGTTCCAACCAACAGAGGGAACCAATTAAGTGACTCACGAGGATCACATCGACATCAAACTACCAAAGTGGCTGCAAAGCTCACATGTCCTAGCACGACACGTCAACGATCTTGCAACTAGAACTCACACTTTTCTTCCTCATTCATGAATCACTCATAATTCACACTTTTCCATTTCTACGTAGGAAAAAAAATAAACCACTACAGTACCCTTCAGTTAGGACAGTTTGACTCTGTCCTGAACCAATCAGGCTCCATCTATTGGTCACAAAAGAATCGCCTTTTTTCCTCAGCCCTTCCAAATCCTCAGGAAATAATTCACCCAACGTAACTACGTAAGGCACAATCAATAACAAAGGATTTCCATAAAAAAATAACAAACAAAGGACAGTAAAATAAATCCCAACCTAATTATAACACCTTCAAGAATAATTCTAAGAGAAACCAAACCTAATTGTAACACGAATATTTCAAGGAACCGCAAAATAAAACAATGGGAGGATGAAAGATATTGTTTCAGTAAGGCAGGAGGCGATTCAATGTGAGAACATTGCGGCAGTGAAAACAAAGTGGTCTTTTTTTTTAGGCAAAAACAAAGTGGTCTTAGATCATCGAAAAGAAGATGGATTCAAGCACGAGTTCAAATCCATTGGGCGCTAGACATGGAGTTGGAGTCGCTTACCTTGTCAGGCGAAACCCTAAAAGAGTTGAAGAGGAAGAAAAACAAGAAGGCAAAGGAGATAGTGGTTTGGTGTTGGGGGAAATGGCGCTGAAACATGAAAGGCTCACCCGGTTTTAAAGAGAGGAAGTAGATGAGGCTGACCTGTGGCTCCCCTTCCTCACACCATTTTCATCTTAACTAAGAATTTACACAAATTAAAGGCATGTTCCTTGGAAAACAAAATACTCCTCAGTGACCCCGAGAGACTGAGAATCATATCATGCGCGCGCACGTGTGGGCGCATTGCCTGTTGTGGTTGTGCAGACCCTTAGGTAGTTTAATGTGAGACTAGTAAATTCTTTAAATATTGTTTGCCAGATCCTTATTTGAAATTAATGCACTATGATTTGATCATTGATTTCCATATTTAGCTTCATCCTAATGGATGAACGGTGGTTGCAGATTTACATGGTTTAGTAGCCTTTTATTTAATTTGTTCAATCTGCATGTTCTGTTATCTACTCTTGTGGATAAATATTGGATATTAAAGTAAATTAATTTTGTTTAAAAATACGATTCAAACGATTTACTGTTCAATTTATTTTTTAAAATCACTCCCATACACATTATAAAATATGATTAGGACGATTCACTGTTCAATTTACTGTTTTTAACAATCATTAACTTCTCATATTTAATTGATAAACATAATTTACTTGATGACTATCCGTCCAATTTACTGTTTTTAACAATCATTTATTTTTCATATTAAATTGTTGATGTTTCAAAAATATGATTCGGATGATTTACTGTTCAATTTACTGTTTTTAATGATCGTTTACTTTTCATATTTAAATGATACTTCAACTAAATTTATAAGTAGTACATGCTTTTTGAAGAAGGCAAAGACAAACCTCGGACTGGAGTAGCATGGTATAATCTCTCCCACTGGATTTTGGAGTAGCAACGGCTGCAAGTCACCAATGCAACAATGATCATGTGCAGTAATTCTCACACTACAATGGTAGTGTCATTTTGATATTTGTTCATCTCCCTAATCTGGATAAGATTTGGTTACAGTCAGAGCCTTGCTGCTAGCAAGTTACAGAACTGACGTAACCCGGCCTAGTTTGGAGACGCTTCAAGTTTTGATGTGAAAGACCAAGAATTTTCCTTTTGAGTGGATGTCAGTACACTTCACAGTTATAGTATATGCATTTCAGCTCCCTTCCTTAATTGTGAAACCATCAGGAAGAAGAAAAGCTTGGCAAAAGCTACTAACTTGTAACTTGGGATAATAGGAAACCAAAGATTGGCAATCATCATCCAATGAAGCAAAGAACATCTAGGCATACATATATGTATGTACACCGTCATGTCATATCGACTTATTGATTATTAGTCTCGCAATTTCTGCGATTAATCAGGCAACAACAAGTGTCAGATTACTCTAGGTTGGATGATGTTTGGGACTTTGAGAAAGAAATGCATTGAGGCCGACTGAATACTGTTTTTATGTGACCATGCAGTAGTCATGATCCATCTGCAATTCCAAATATATTCTGTTGTGCTTGTTTTGAGTTGGATAGGATTAATTATGGACGTTGATGCTTACAGATGCAAACGAATACGTCAACAAGGACGTTGATGTACTTCAAAAAAAGCATGCGCTACTACTTACCTGTGAGCCACAAGATCGAATATGTATGTAGAGGATTGATAAGGAAAAACATATACTCTGTCGTTACGCATCAGAATGTTCCTCTCAGGCTGGCAATCCCATCAGCATCTTCTTTCTGATGATGAACTAGAAATTATAACACGTCACACGTCAGCGTGGAATGTATTTTACAAATTTTCTCTAGGTAAGATTAAGTTACACCGCGGCCCAGTTACGGCCCACAGGAAAGACGTGACAACAGAGGTTAGGAATTGGGCCCATTAGCGGCCTAACACAGCTCAAAAACGAGACAAAAAATCTCTCTACCTGATTTGATGCGAACCACTCACTCACTAATCCACCAAAAGGAATCGCCACCAACCCAACCAATTCCGTTCCGTTCCGTTGCCCTCACATCGTGGCCAACTTGCCAACGATCTCATCTCTCGCCGTCGCCGCCGCCGCAATGCCTTCGCCGCCGCCGCCGCGCCGCGACGCAACGCTCGCGGCGGCGCTGCCGTTCCTGCGGGGGGAGGAGGAGCAGATCGACCCCGCGCTCCCCAAGCTGGCCTCCGTGCTGCGCGCCGCCGGCGCCGGCGAGTGCTGGCACAAGCACGGCACCTTCCTCGCCCACCTCCTCGACGTCCACCGGATCCTCCGCCTCTGGGGCGCCCCCGACGCCGTGGCGTGGTGCGGCCTCTACCACTCGGCCTACTCCAACTCCTACGTCAACCTCGCCATCTTCCAGCCCGACGTCGGCCGCGACCACGTGCGCCCCATCGTCGGCGCCGAAGCCGAGCGGCTCGTCCACCTCTTCTGCATCGTCCCGAGACACCAGCTCATCCACGACGAGCTGCTGTTCAATTACGCCGATGAGGATCTCGTCGCCGACCTCGCGAGCTCCGAGGCGTCGCTGCAGGACGCGCGGCGAGGGGTTTTCCGCGACGGCGAGGCGTGGCGGGGCAAGATCCAGCGCCTCCTTCCCCCGGACGGAATCACTGTGAAGCACATCAGGTCAGTGTGTGTAGTAGTTGTTTCAGTTCAGTTTCAGAACGTACGGTCTAGAATCATGCTGCTCAGAGTCCAGCACAGTATATCGAGTACTGAGTCTCTCTGTTTATAATTAGGATTTGATGGTATTCCTCATTCAACAGGAAATTAAGGATTAATTTGGCCACATTAGCGTAGAATGGAATGCAGTTCATACCCACATATATTTATCTCAACTTTCGTTGTGATGATAATCACAAAATAGTAGACCCAGATTTGCAAAACCTACACATGGTTTCTGTTGAAATTAAGTGGCTACCTAGACATCAACTCGACTACTCCAATCAGTGTGGTTTTTTTTTCCTTCATTAGAATTCCAAATCAGTGTGGTTGCGTTCGACAGTATCTAATATGCTGCTGTTGCCGGACCAAATAGTACAAAACCCCATGTGCTCTTCTGGACAAGGTAGTAGAAAGAGGCAAAGCACGCATATGCAATTTTTCATATAGAATTTGACCATAATTCTTGACCAGGTAGCACCAACCAGCTCATTTACAAAGTACATGCTCCGGTTACTACAAGGAAACTTAAAAATTCAGGACCAAATCGTCTCAACTAACGACCAGTTCGAATTTAATATTATTCGTAACTATGCACATTTAGTGCTCAGAATTACTAGAAAGAGATATTGCGAATCCACACGATCTTTATCTGCCAAGAGAAGAGCATAAGCTCTTCTATCTTGACTGTGATAATATAATTTGGGGAGAGATCCAGTAAAAACATGGGAGTACTCAGTTATTCAATTTAATTTGGTTCTACATCTCGACTGAACCTGATTTTCATCTGTACTGAATTCTGAAGGACTGGCGAGGATGTGGCATTGTCGAGGCGTATCGCGGCAACCTTCCTTCTCATGACAATGGCAGACTTCAGTGACCAGCTCTTTGACTGGCAGGACCGCCTCTTCAACAACACCAATGGCCTTCTCGAGTTCAGTGGCAACACCTGGACTTCACTCTGGCCAGGCACTGGCAAGCCGGGTCTCTGGACAACCTCCATATCTCGCATGGGGGCACTCTACACCCTCATTGTTCGCGAGGAGGAGATATACATATCTCAGCGAAAACATAGTAACAATGGCCAAGAAAGGGATGAATCTGCTGCCGCCCGTGACGAGGACATCGACCTGGTGATCCCACCAGTGTTTAATGGCTGCACACAGGTGCTCAGCACCAATGATCAGAAGGCAGCAAGGGATCTCTACTGGGAAGCAGTTTGCAGTGGTGAGGACGAGACGGATTGGCGCAAAGTGGAGGAGCTCCTGAGGCAGACTATTGCCAAGAACCCGTTTGTGGGAGAACCACATCTGGTTCTTGCTCAGGTGCTCCTCAACATGGAGATGTATGAGGAAGCAGAGGAGCAGACAGAGGCAGGGCTGAAGCTGTTGCTGGAGTGGGGGAGCAGCTGGGACAAGAGGATGCCATGGGAGGCTTGGGTGTCTTGGGGCAGGGCGATGCTGATCAAGGCCAAGGAGAAGGATTGGCCTCACACCTCCTTCGGCGTCCTCAGCTTAGGGCTTGTCAAGTAAGCCCCATCCAGATGCACCTGCAGCTTGTTTGTGCCCTGTACAGTTCAACTACTAGTGATGTTTGTGCCCTCCAGCCTCTGATGGTTAAGCTGCACCTGCAAATGGCAGAACATCATTTGATATGCTATCCTCTTGGCATATGCTTAGCTGAGATGAAATGAAATAGCAGACATACTATGGATATAAAATAAATGACTTGCCAAACATCAGATTTGATGCATTTGGCAACAGATTATATGCAGTTGGCAACAGATTATGCCCAATGACAAATGACTATTGGGCTGTGTACATTGATAAATGACAAGCCTTGATGAATAACTTGCTACTTGTTTGTAACAAAGCACCAATATTAGTACAGCAAAATATACTGAATCTTTGAGATACTCTAATGCTGCATTGCACATTTGCTTATAGTAAATTGCAGTGTCACTGGATTGGGCTGTAAATTGTGGCGTCTACAGTTTTGTGCTATTGATACTCATAAACGGTTTCTTTCGGCATAAATAATTCAGCTGCAGTATGTACTAGCAGAAACAGCAAGGGTTTGTGGAGTATACAGACAATGTCATGCACATCCAGATAGGTATATCAAACAAAAACCGTGATTGCACGTTTCACAAATTATTGTAGGTTGTTTACTTGGACTTGAGTTCGGTCAAAATAGGTGATCTGATAGCAAACTAACTGGGGAGGTGTTGAGCCTCTTCATAATGATGTGTATAATTAACCGAACCTGTTAATAAATTTAGGAATTTTTTGTGCAAAGAGGAGAGGAGTAATGTAGTAAAGAAATAATAAGCAATACCAGGGCAAGACTAAAGTGTAGAATTTTACCCGTCCCAGAATCTAGAGATGCTACTGGCACAAACAGGAATTTGGGTAATCTTCCTCTAGTGCAAGGTCACACTTGTCAGATACTAAATGAAATTCCTTAACAACACTTGGGAATGGTGGTGCTCGTGAAGGGCCAACGGCGGCAACATGCCCAACATAAAAATGTTTATGCTAAATTATCATTCGTCGACTGGAGTAGCACCTGTCGCTTTTACTAAAAGCTGTAATGCAAGAATTATCATGTTTCTTCTCATACTTTTACTGCAACTGCGTGTACTGTATTATACATGTAGTACTTATATATAGCCGATAATTGTCATTATACTGATGGGTGGAGGGTAGCAGTCATAAATTGTTGTTCAGAAGTACATAATGTATTGATATATATCTCAATCAAGTGACATACAATCCAACCTATATAAGCAGATTGATCTGAATACTTTTACATGGTGCATGGGGTTACATAGTGTTGGCCTCTTGAAGATGAGGTTCATCTTTTCATTATATAAAAGTATGTGTAAAGGCTTGGCAATTACCTAGTTTCACAACCATTCTGTGGCTCTTATTCGGATGTGCAGCCACAGGTAATTAAATACATGATGCCATGAAGTTGAAAAATCATGTGTGAGTTGATCCAATTGGTGGTTGTTGAGTGAGTTTGATGTTTACATCAGATCTGCCAAAGCATTGCTGAATCCCCGGTACGTACCCATCCTCACTGATATCATATAACCTTTGGCCTTTGCTTCCAAATGCTGTTGTGCATAGCAGTCAGGCTCAAGTAGACAAGTGGTGC
The DNA here is from genome assembly GCA_000325765.3 of Leersia perrieri. NCBI lineage: Eukaryota > Viridiplantae > Streptophyta > Magnoliopsida > Poales > Poaceae > Leersia > Leersia perrieri. Next base: position 26,119,971 of record CM002480.1, read on the forward strand.
TGCATCTTTTGCCGCTTATCTGAATGCTCATGTTGGATGATTAGGCAGCTGTATTGGCATTATGCATATGGACAGAATCTGACGCTTGGCAATGAGGCTAGCTTTTGCCTCATCTGTCTGAGAAGAGAAGCACAAGACGAGATGTGTGTGTGCACAGCTAGCATCATCAACAACCATACTAGTGCTTTTTTTTTTTTTTTGCATGATCGAGATATCAGTGTCATGTATATCTTTCTTTGTCGTGTCCTTCCAAGTTTAGCTAATATATTCTCAAAAATAAAAAGTTCAGCTAATATGGTGGTTGTCTAGTATTGTAAGTGCCAACCCATATTTGATGTGCTTGTACGATAGATCTTGAATATTTGATCCACTAGTGAAAAAAGAGTCCAACGCCAGGCAGTAGGTGTGAGCTTGGCGCCGTTTCAATCATGCCCTCAGCGTGTTCCCAGCCTTTTACCTGTATCAATCCAAAATTATGGGACGGTTGTAAAAAATCCCAAAACCTCTCTTTAGTTAAAAATACTCTATCCGTCTCGTTTTGTCTTTTTTTTTTGCAACGTTAATCATCCGTCTTATTTAAAATTTTTAAAAAGAGGTCATTGTGCTTTTCATAATGAAGCAAGTCACAAACATAATAAAAGATATTTTTTATAATTTTTGAATAATACAAATGATCAAGTGTTTTTTAAAAAATTTAAAACGACATCTATTTTGATACGGAGGAAGTATTAAAGTTTAGATAAATTTGATTGGAGCAACTAACTATTTGTCGTCTTACAATACTTTGACATGAACGTTCCAATGATGAATATAGCATGCGCTATTTTGCAAAAAAGAAAATATAATGTTGTAAAAGGCTTAGTTTGTTTGTCTTGTCGTTCGTGTAACATGTCAACAATGACCGGTCTTCTTAAAGAAAGAAAACCCCAAAGTAAAATGGGTATTAATGAACATTGCAGCTAGAGATTTTTTACAGTCCCACAGATGGTACCGGTACCTGGCGGTACCAAATATGGACCGTCAGATTGAGGAGATCGAACGGCTGAGGGATGGGCGGTACCGGCTATTAGGGTCGCGACCCCGAGGGGTATAAGCGTAATTTCGCATGGCCAGCTAGCCGAAAAACAAAACCGCCGCTCTTCCAGATCCAGCCCGCGAGCGGCGGCGGCAAGTTGGAGGCGGGATTAGGAATTAATTACCATCATGCCCCTGCTAATTAACACTTAATCAGACGGATTGGAATGTGTTTGTACCGCCCGGTACCAGTTCGGAGCAAAACTCTTGCGGCTAAGGACACCCAGGCAGGTGTAGATGTTGTACCGCCTCAGGTTAGGCAGTTGTTTTGGTTCTCCATCTACGGAGGGTTAAGTTATTTTTCACCTAGTTAAACATGTAGTCGTACTTAATCCATCCTATAATATAACAACCTAGCATTTAATTTGACCCCTCGTAGAACAATGTATCCAGACACATGAATATATTATTTTAGAAAGAATTAAATTCCCTCCTAAATTAGTATATTATGGTAGGGAGATAGTAAAATTTTAAATTGTCGTGAATCAATGGCAACAACTCCCTACCCTATTTGGAAGTTTGTTTGGAAGAAAAATATCTGTGCGACCGAGCTAGCTAGCTTATAAAATGAAGTGGCCAGGCGGCAAGGCAGCTTCCAATAAGCGTGGACGCAGATAGGAGAGATAACATGGATGGCGGTGGTGATCTGCAGCAAGTCCTGGCGGCGGCGCGGCCGTTCCTCCGCGGCGACCTGTCAAAGGTAGACTCGTCACTCCCCTCCCTAGTGACCGTCCTCTGCGACGCCGGCGCCGGCGAGTGCTACCACAAGCACGGCACATTCCTGGCCCACCTCCTCGACGTGCACCGCATCCTCCGCCTCTGGTCCGCCCCCGACGCCGTCTCCCGCTGCGGCCTCTACCACTCCGCCTACTCCAACTCCTACGTCAACCTCGCCATCTTCCTGCCCGACGTGTCCCGCGCCCACGTCCGCTCCATCATCGGCGCCGCCGCCGAGCGCCTCGTCCACCTCTTCTGCGTCGTCCCTCGCCACCGCCTCATCCACCATGACCTCCTCTTCCGTTACTCCCACGCCGACCTCGCCGCCGACCTCGCCGCCGCCTCCGGCGATGGCGATGATGAGGCTGCGTGGAGGGTGAGGCTGGGGGAGGTGGTGCCAGTGGAGGGGGTGGTGGCGAGGCATATAAGGACGGGGGAACCTGTGGCGCTGTCGAGGAGGGTGCTCGCCGCGTTCATACTCATCACCATCGCCGACTTCAGCGACCAGTACACCGACTACCAGGACGATCTCTTCGGCAACCGCGAGGACGGCCGCCTCGAGTACTCCGGCGACAACTGGCGCGCGATCTGGCCGGGCACCGGCAAGCCGGGGCTGTGGATGAGCTCCATGTCGCGCCTCGCCGCGCTCTACCGCCTCATCGCCATCGACGAGCAACTCCGAGGCAGCAACAACATCGTTGAACCGGAGGATTTGGAGCTGGAGCTGGTGATTCCGCCGGTGTTCGATGGGTGCAGCAAGGTGCTGGACGCCGGCGAGCAGAAGGAGGCGAGGGATCTGTACTGGGAGGCGGTGTGCGGGGAGTGGGAGGAAGGGAAGACGGAGGAGCTGCTGCGGCGGAGCATCGAGAAGAACCCGTTCGTCGGGGAGCCGTGGCTGGTGCTGGCGCAGGCCATCATGAATTCCGATTCCGCCGACGACAGAAGGTACGGCGAGGCGGCGGCGGCGGCGGAGAAGGGATTGAGGCTGGTGGTGGAGTGGGGGAGCAGCTGGGACAAGCGGATGTCGTGGGAAGGGTGGGTGTCGTGGGGGAGGGTGCTTCTCCACGGAGCAAAGGATCAGTCATGGCCCACCACCGCCTGGGGCATCATCAACCTCGGCCTCGTCAAATCATGACGTCATCCATCGGTCTCGGCCTCGCTAGCTCTGTGTATTGTACGGAGTAGAAACTAATTAAATAAAGGAATAAAATGCTCAGATGCCGGCTGATCGATTCGGAGCAAAGTGAGGAAAGGGGATTGCATTCAGGCTGATTAGCTCTGCTTAACTATGATGATGCAGCAATTCGATCGTCTACATCGTGCGTGCATAATCGGTGTCTTTTCATACCCACAGTGCACGTTGCACTCATATCTTTCATATAACGCCTAGCTAGTTAAACCATGAACAGGAAATGAAAACGATTAACAAGAGCAAAGTCATCTAATAATGTTTGGACATATAATAATCAAAGATAATGTTTGGACCTGCCCTGCCACCGGGATGCGAGTTAGATGTCCACGATTTTTAGATTGGCTGAAGATGGGTGTTGGGAGGCAAGCTAGGCAGAGAAAATCGGGTCGCCATCCATCCATCAATCCTTTCGTTCATATTGGCCCATTTATGCCGAGACAATGTTGTTGTTCGATAGGCATACATATCAGGATCACACACCTGTTTTTATTAATTTTTTTAAGTGTCGTTTAATACCAAACAAACTCTTTTTTAGGAATCCGGTTCAGAGATATCCATACGATCCAAATTGAGTCATATAGCTTTGGGGTTTGTTTGTTTCATAGAATTTCAAAATTATAGAGTAGGAAAAGTAGATGATTGGTATGTAATGTGCAGTCCAGTAAAATTTTTTTCATGATGTCACTGTAAATCCTTTGGAAGTGTTGACGCCTTTTTGCTCTTCCGAATTTATTTCTCTTTCCATATAGCCAAATTTGGATGCCAACAACTAGCACAAAACAATCCTTAGGAATTAGATACTACATATAGGAAAACAATCCTTAGTAGTAGTAGTATGTTTCATTCCTATGAAGCGAATGGTACATATAGGAAAAAAATCTGAAGGTTTGAATTCCTACTGTCTTCCTTTGGAAATCCTACAAAACTATTAAGTCCTTTGATAACTTTCTTCTGAGCGTTAGGATTTAGGAAGAGATTAAAGGTACTCCAGGCAGAAGAAGGAAACAGATGCAAATGTAGGGCATAATTCGTTGCTGATCTGGTCCCTGCAGCTGTCATCAGTACCACTAGTACTCCATAGTAGTTAATCTCAACTGGACGCATCATCACCTATTGTCATAGTCATGGACTCATGGTACGGTGTAAGTACAGGCGAGGCAATCAAGCAAAACAAGGATCATGCACATCATTCATCAATCATCCATCGATATGGCCAGAGTGAAAAGCTCAACGCATTTCTTGCCTCGTGCTGCACTGCAGCATATGAAAGAAAGAAAGTCATCATGGAGAAAGCAAGTTCCTGTGTGTAGAAATTAGAGCAGCTGATTAAGAAGAAGGTCGTGGCCTGCTGTCTCCAGTCTCCTGCAAAGTGCCAATTAAGGAGACGAAAAAGAATCCACTCAAAAAAAAAAGAGACCAAAAAGAAAGGAAGAAAGATGGGGCAGGTCAGGTGGGGTGGAAATTTGCCTCGCTCTTTTCGTCCAAGTTTCACACATCCCTCATTTGTCATAGGCATATGCTCCCCAAAGTCACCAGTTGTAACACATTATTAATAGTGGAGTAAGTAAAGGAGACACAGAAATGATAATTAAGGCAGGAAAATAGGGCTCGATGCACATCATGATAATATAAGTATATAACCCATGTATGCTGAAAAAGATACTGTATAGACCTGCTGCAGTGCTTGCAAGTGTTGGGTCCAAAAACAAGAGAGCCAGACTGCTGCCACCAGTCCACCACAGTCCAAGTCCATTCAATCCTTTTCTTTTGCGCTATGCACATGCACAGGCTGCTACATTCATTTTCTGCAACTAGCAGTATTTTGCCTGGCCTGATTGGCCAAGTGCTGCAGATATTATAGATGCAATATCCTTTCCTCCTCGCAGTAGTATATACTGCACTCGTGCTAATAATGCAAGCACAGCAACGAAAGCAACGTCCCCAATTCGGTTCCGTCATGGATGGAAAGCGAAGGAAGGATCATTCGATTCTTCATTGCAATACCAATCCCAATTCCAGGACACACTTTTGCCGAATTAGCTAGCGGCAACCACCTGAATTTCTAAGCGTTCAGAATTCTGCACTAGCTGAAACAGAAGCAACTTTTGCTAGATGGAAGTTGAAATTATTCCCCGTTGCTATGACAATTACTGCTAACATCTATTGTACCCCAGTGCACGGAAAACAAAGCTTTAAAGCATTCTACTACCACTGGAAGAACACAAGAGTTTTCCCAGACAACCTGAGCTAAAGAAAGATGGCAGTGCAGGTACAAGCGCCATCTTGTCCACAAATTATCCAACTTAAAAGCCACAAGACAGGATCTCGGAGGATGCAGTACCAATCATCATTACACCAAGCTTCTCTTTCAGCTACCAGTACAACCCTTTTACCAGGAGTAACTTTACGGCACACTATCTGAGTATGTAATCAAGCACGCACAAATGAGGCAGGTAAAGAGAGAAAATGAAGTACTAGTACTATACAAGTACCAGTACTAACTAAAGCAAAATGTTGTTGACACCCACGCTCACTTTTATCTTAATCATTTGTGTAATGCAAAAGGATTCACTGCAAGGAGCACTGAAGCAAAGAAAAACAAATAGGAGTACATTGGATGAGCAGGGACAAGATATGAAGATGCAGAGTTGACCATCTTGGAAGTTATCCAGGATGAAAAAGAAGCGTAGAAAAGAGGAGGGATGAAAAAGGTAAAGACAGAGAGATCGAAAAGGATCACACCCACTTAAAACCAAAATGAAAAGAGAAGGAAGAAAGAAAGAAAGCTAAGCGCGCCTTCATTATCATGCACGATAATTAAACGGGCACCAACCAAACAGGCGCAGAGACAGGATTCCTCCACATAAAAAAGTTTGTTTGCCACCGAGACGCCCCCCTCCCCACAGGATTATTCTAATTCCAGCGCAGCGCACATGCACAGTGCTGCTTATGCAACATTGACATCGCAATGCTCTATCCAAAGCCTCTAATTGGGTATGTCCTTGATGATAAACTCGCAATTTTTGCAAGCAAAGATGCAGATAGTAAGAAGTGTATCATTGTACTACTAGAAAGAAGAGTGACAGACTGACAGAGACGTAGCAACCAACAGTCACAGGCAGGCTTGTTTCTGTGTTTTCTCCTTGCTTATTTTGTCCATTCATTCACTCATTCATGGTGATTGATAATTTAACACATGAAACAATCCATACATACATGCATACATACAGAGGAGCTGAACTACCAGCCTACCAACAATTACTTATTATTATTCTCCCCAAGCACTAATCCAATCCAGAGATCAACACAAAAGAACAATAACAAGAAGAAGAAGATAAATCTGGACAAAGGCCTAAAGAGCTACAGCAGCAAGCAGACAGAAACAGAGGAACAGGTGAGACGACTTACATTACAGGCATCCATGTTTGTTTGGGTCAGGTAAATAGTTTTGTTCATTTCTTGGCACAGCATTGCAGCAGCTGCAGTTGTACACGCCAATTACGACATGTGCAGGCAAGCAAACAAGCACGCCATTTGTTTTCTTCTTCTTCTTTCATAGAGCAGCACACCAACGCAACGAAGTGAAGTGAGGAAGGAAATTTGAATTCAGGGATCTTCATTTGACAGAAGCACACTGACTGACCAGAAATCACACACGGCACGCGAGGACAGTTCCCCTGATTATGCAAAACAACAAGGGGATGCAAGAAGAAGAAATTGTTTCTCCTCTTGCTAGTGGTGGAGCAGGGGAGGGAGGGAATGATGCATGGATGATGACAAGGATGATGGGAGAAGCAGACAGACACCTAACCTAATCAGAGGCTAAAGCTCCTATGCCAACCGAAGTGAATTGAACTGGGAAGAAGCAAAGAGCAGAGCACAAGAGAGAGCTAGGATTTGCAGTAAAATCAAGCAGGCGTGATTGCTTAATTTTGGTGAGCGCTAGTAATTTTGCCTCTTGCTCCCGTCAATCAATTCGGTGGAACCCTAGCCTAGAAAATCAAAGGAGAAAAAGAAAAGAAAAGAGGCAATTTTGGGAGGCAAGCGAATTGACTTGTTGCGACTGAGTGGAGTGGGAGTGACACACAGCTAGAGCAGCAGCAGCAGCAGCAACCAGAGGAAGAAGAAGCAAACCCTAAGCCCTAGAATTAAACCCTAGCGAGGGATCGAAGCGACTCAGCGGGCGCTCTCCTCCTCGGCACGGCCGGTCGCCGCCGCCGCCGCCGCCCCGGCGCCACCTGGTCCTCCGGAGAAAGAGGCAAGCAGGTTGAGATTTCCCTGCGCCATGGGGAGGTAGTTACCGACTCTCGCAGCGGACGCCTCCCCCGCCATGGCAGGTGCGGCGGCGGCGGCGACCATCATCTCCGGCGCAGCAGCGAAGCTCCAGAGCTGGCCGAAATCCGCCCGAGCGGGGAGCGCCCAGAAGCCCTGGGTGGGGGCGACGGGGTGGGCGGCAAGGTCAGGAGCGGGGGAATCGTCGGCGGCGCGGAGGCGCTTGCCGAGGATGAAAGGGGAGGCGTTGGAGGCGGCGGTGGTTGAGCGGAGGGAGGAAGGGGAGGAGGTGGAGAAGGAGGCAGGGGTTGTGCCTGTGCCGGTGGCGGCGATGATGGAGGGCTCGGCCTGGCGGAGGAGCCACTCGATGGTCTGGCCGTCGGACTTGTGGCCGAGCTCGCGTGTGAGCTGGAACACGCGCGCCGCGCAGATGATTGGCATCCGTATGCGCCGCCCCCTCCCGTCCACCTTGCTGTGCCTGTCCTTGGACGGCGCCTTGCGCACGGCAAGCGCGCCATTGGTGGTGGGGGCGGCCGGGACGAGCTGCTTGTCCGGCGCGGCGGCGGCGGCGGCGCCGTCTGGCCTGGTCGTCATGAGATGAGATGAGTAGTGGGGATTGGATTTGGGAAGGGTGGGGTAGTGGAGTGGGGGATTGAGAGAAGAGGAGAGGAGAGAAAGGAGACGCCAATGATTGAGGCGAGGGCGGAGGACGCGGCTTGCATTGGCGTGGCTCGGGCTGAGGCGACGGAGCGGAGGAGACAAGCGGGCTGGGGGGCACATGGGCCGGTGGGGCCCCGCCGTTGCCAACGTGTGCGTTTGTGGGCCAGCCCAACTGTGGGTCTGCTCTGGTCCGGCGGGGCGGGAGGGAAAAAACTCGCTCTTCTTTCCTTTTCCCCTGTTTGATTGCTGGATGTTGTGGAATGCTGGTTTTACCGCCCGCGTGCGTCTGGGGCTGGGCGGTAACAATCCTACTATTGTACTCCGTCAATTCATTCCCTCCCCTTTTCCTACTGCAAAACAATAAAGTATTACCTAACGCACAAAAGAAACATAGCCCCTGTTTTGGGAGCTTCCAATCACTACTTTTTCATTACCATATAAATGAATATAATAAGAAATTTATACTTATTTTCTATGTTTAACTTTTAAAACCAGGCATATTTATAATCATAGTAACCTTGTCCAAAACATCAATAATTATATAACCGGACGGAGTATTAATCAACACTAAATGGGTAAGTTTCTATGCAAAATTATAAGCATGTAATATCTACAAACCTGACCGAAATCATGCACCCACCTCGTACCATTGGTGTTTTCTTTTCGATGAAACAACATAAGTGACGTTGGTACTTTTTTTTTTGTTATTAGTTATTTATCAATGTATATATGACATTGTCAAATGCAATCTTGCATGCTGCAACAAAACATAGCATATGCATCCATCAATTTGGTGCAGTGTTTCTTGGTGGGTTTTTCTTGATAGATACATGATAGACAAACACAAAACTCTTATAACCCGTATAGACATACGCCTATCTTACACACAATCTATAAATCAATAATAAATTGCAGATCCAGGCTTAGGCAGGGCCGCCTTCACTATGAGCAATCGGTCACCAGAGTTCATAAAACTAATTCATCGTCAGAAAACGCCGTTAGTCGTTCAAACTCGATCGCATGCTGGCGGATGATCGTCGGGCATTAGCCACCCGAGTCTCAAACTCAGTTCTCTAAGAGCATCTTCTAATTGTATTCCTTTTTCTTGACACCACAATAGAAGGAGCAAGGGTGGGTGTTTTGCAATAAAACAGGCTCAAGGCAGAAAGGAGGCAAGTACTCCACCATGCAATGCAATGCAACGGACGGAAGAAGGGAGGGAGCAGAGGGTGGGTGAGGTGTCCCTATCCGTCCGTACCAGGGGTCTCTCTGGAGGACTTGAGCTGGTAAAATTACAGAGAGATGAACGAACGGATTCAACTGAAGCTTATGTGGCGTGGGCCCTCCGTGTCGGGTCTGTGGGGTCATGGATTCGATTCAATCTTCAACCTTCCGTTGCGTCGGATCGGGTTGAATGGAATTGGGTGACGTCCATCCATCCACAGTTAAGTGACCTGGCAGTGCGGGACCCAACCACAGGCGTCTGTAGATTTCCAACCCAATCCCAAAGATGCCAGGTGTAGCTCTACTTTTTTGAAACGGACTAATTTTTCTGTCTCGGTCCTTCCTCCTCCGTCTCAAAATATATTTTTTTATTAAAAAAATTATTATTAATTTTTCATGTTCGCCTTTAACCTCTCTATTAAAAAATTCTATGAATAAATTAAAAAACTATTCATGTGTTACCATCTAATAACAACAAAAATATTAACTATAATTTTTAATAAGACAAACAATTAAAGTTAGACACATAAATCTATAAAAAAAAGTCCTTTGGGATGGAGGTAGTAACAATTTATGAGAAGATCTAACTCCTCATAGAATAATATATTTGGAGATTATTCAGATACATTTTTGTAATAAAGGCTAAATTCTTTTCTAAATTGCTATACTATAGAAAGATAGTACTATGCTACTCGCAAGCAGCACACCCTGAAGTGAGGAACCTGTGTGACCGACCGTGCCTGGGCGGTCACTACACCAACTCCGACTCGCGTTGGTTGGACTCAATCTGTGCTCTGCCAAGTTGCAACTACTGCTGTGGAAGTACGGAGGGGCATCAGCAGCAGGCACGGGACAACGGTCTTCTTCGGTCAATAGCATAGCAGGTCAATTATCTAAAAAAATAACATAGCAGGTTGCACTGCAACACATGGCTGCCACTGCAACAAGCTGGAGTAACACGCACGTTGCATTGGTCAAGACCATGCAACCTGGGAAATTGCTACTACTCCCGGCACCATGCGCATGCATGTTTTCAGTTCACAGTCACTCCAGGTGCAAAACAAGGACAAATGATGATACCACAAGATCATCAGACAGCACTACTACTTGGCCTCGTTCATGTCTGATCAACTAAGGTCATTAGCAGGTAGTTATAACATAACACATCATATATCATCTCACTCCATTTAAGTAATTAATGGAACTAAACCAAAACGCTAGCCATCTACAATCTTCTCAGCTTCTCTAGCTAGGTAGGAGTACAATCTTCTCGGCTTCTCTTTCAAGTTTGCAAGAGAGAATGGATACAGTAAAAAGATTATTTATTTTTGTATGTAACTAGCCCAAGCACAAGAAATTATTAAGACATGATACGCTTACGTAATATTCCATCCGTCCCAAAATACTTGTCGTTTTGGGTTTTAGTTTTTTAACGTTTGACCATCCGTCTTATTAAAAAATTATAAATATAAAAAAGAATTAGACACACCTAAAGTACTTTTGATAATAAAACAATTCACATATTTAATAATTAATAATTCCATAATTTTTTGAATAAGACGAGTGGTCAAATGTCATAGAAAAAAACTCAAAACAAAAGTATTTTAAGACGGGGTAGTAATAATAGTGCGTATAGACGTATAGAAGTCATTGCGTGGAAGAATTGGAAGAGCTATCTAGGGCAAATGTCAACCTATTATATATATCTGGGGCCCACATGGAAATCCACCTGATGTGAAGCTACTTGGACCAATGGCCTGTATCCCCTGCATCTGATCCTAATCCACAATTCGCACACTTACGTGGAAAAAGAAATACAACCTAGCTATATACCACAAAAGGCTATGAGCATATATTAGTCACCAAATGACATATTCTACAAAACAGCCTCTTCCTAACCTTTTTACCTCTTGTCTCTTGCGAAAACTGTTTAGTATAATTATATTGATCTAGCAATATATTGGCTATCTAACCAATCAATTATTGGAAGCATGTAGAGTACTAAACTATGTACGAAATTACATTTTTCATTCAGCAGCTACTCCATTACTATAACAATAATAAAGACCAGGTGATAGGCTGATAGCCGTAAAATATAACTAAGAAGCAGGGAATAGAGCTTGCAGGATTATGTGCTAATCATTACAGTAGCTTGCAGATTGCAGGAAATTTAACTGGTATGAAAATTAAACTACATGCACACAAGCGCTCTTTCCTTCCCAATTTACTTACAAGCTTGTCTGCCACTATTTTAGAGCAGATAAAACATATACAGTATGACTATGGTTGTCCCTATTGGACTTCTGAATCTGTAGCATTACTGTACCCAGCTGCCACATATATGCCGAATTGCCGATGCACAATTCTGAACCTCTGATCGATAACCTACTCTCTCTATATATATTTTGACAGTAATTTGCACGTTTGCATGGAGGAAATCAGTGGGCATAATTGATGAGACATGATGAGCTAGCAATGCATGGGCCGGGGCCGGCACAGGACAGTACGGTGTGGGGATGCAAGGAAATGCATGACCCTCCCTAATAACTGGATTTACAGGCGGACAAGCAGCAGCAGCTAGCACCTCGACCTACACAGAATGGGTATGGCCTATGGGTGTGCCTGCCTGCCTGGCCAGCCACCGGTCGATCCATCTATAATCGGTTTCTACCTGTGCTGTACATGGGACCATGCAATGCATGTGATGGACTCATGAGACAGACGCATGCCTATACTAGCTCAGGCGCGACAACTGCACACACCTAGCTCGCCAGTGCACCACACACGACATCGTCTATCATCTATCGATCGATATATATGCATCGTACACAGGCCAAATCACCTATCAGTGCTTGTCTTACCTATTAATGGCTCATGTTCAAATACATTATTATTGTTACATGAGAGATCAAAACTCATTAAATTACTATATTGTGCAACGGAGGGTACTTATATCTTTGGTCGTGTACATCCTAGTTATGCAAACGCTGGTAGTGGTAGTGTTATCAGTGCGGTTGTATCACCTTGATGTAATTAACTGGGTACAATAAAAGCTTCCTTTATAAAAAAAAAAACACTTATATCTACACTCATACAATCGAGTTTAAGACTAGCTGGCTCGGCCAGCCAACTCAGCATGCTCTCAATTTCTCCAGAAGGAGATAGACAGACAGACATGACTTCTTACTACAGACAAGCGCAGCTGTGGAATGCAGCCGACCGATAGATCTTGATGTGTCTAGATCGATTTCTACATATCAAGGAAGATTCTAATCGATGCGCTTAATTTAAATTAGTTTCAGGTCTACCAATATACCGGTAGCCAGTAGATCAGTGGAAGCCAGACATGCCTTGCCGTTTTTTCTCTCTCTAATCAGTAAGCACATGAACTGATGAAACATAAGATTTTAGTTATACTACATGCATGCACGGTGGTTGAAGTGGGCGTGCTATATGGCTTAATATAATCTGCTGCTCCTAGCTAGCCATATATATCTAACTGCGTCATTTGTGGGCAATCCCCCTTTTCGGCTGTTTCCGTCCTTAATTAATCTGGACCTCTGTTCTTTAAAATAAAATTGTTGCTGTCAGAATCAGGTGAAGATTCTCCTATTAGTATATATGGTCCTTATAGCCGAGAAAACAGGAAAACAGGACTTGAAACATTTGGTTTTTCTAGGTTCATACATAAATAACTATCTCTATATAAACAATGAAGCTGATCAAACTCAGTTTGACACTTGACCTGAGGATTACTCCTATCTGATTTGTGCTCGTGGAAGATGCATGGGACCGGTATAATTAATTGCTTGCTGCTGAATTGGGCCAGGACTAAGAGGTACGACGTATGGCCCAGCCCGAATAAACAAGCTATCCAAATTTCGCGGAGATATGAGGGACAGGCCCTATATAGTCACGGGCCACCACAAATACTTTACGGCCACATGGCTTTTTGCAATAGTGACGGCCTGTGTGAATGCAGGTCGATCTGGCACTGTTTATAGTCCCCTGTGTTTCAACTTTCTACAGTACCAATTTCTACGAGGTACCCCTCTGTAGAATATAGTAGTGAATCATTCACAGGACTCCACCATGGTTACAAGTTTTATGTGTTTTTCAGACCAAAAAGACACAACTAAGTTACGTCTAGTTGAAAAAAATACGTGTTTACAGTAAAATCATTGCAAAACGGCCGACATAAGTGTCGCAACAAAACACAGCAAGAACTACCCACATACTACCCCGTACATTCAATAATTAAAACTTGAATGCACAAATACAAGCAAATGGGTCCAGACACGACAACTGAATAGAAAAGGCTAAGGTCAATGATAGATGCTTCATAGTACTTGCCTGGATAACTGGATCATTCATCTGGATGGCTCCATCATGCATGATAAATGTCAGACTTGAGGTTTGCCAAACAGGAGACCAATCCTCTTTTCCCACGCACATTGCAACCGAACAAAACAGGAAAAGAAACCGCCCCTACAGGGCAATGCATGCCATGTCAGTTAGTGCATCGCAAGATACAAGAATTTTGGTTGCAGTAGTACAGTAATTTCCACCAAAAAGGTAGCTGACCTTGCTCAGGCAAGGCATCTCAACATTGAGACATGAATTCCCCAAAAAATAGTCCATCAGTTGATTCCACTAACAATTTTCTGCACTTTAAACATTCACCATCGTTATCGAAGTATTGGCACTGCAACAACACACCCCAATAAACTGACAAAATGCTCCAAGAGCTGATCACAACTGCATAACGGATGGAACTAAGATGATTTGCTAATTCAAAATTTAAAAAAGGAAAAGGAAAAGATGATTTTACAGGAACTGTCTTTGTGCAACAGTGATCAGTTATTTGCTAGATTGAGACTGTAAGGATGCTGTAATGCTTCATTTCTTCTAATAGAAATGGGAGGGCAACCCCCCTCTTTCTCAAAAAATAATAAAAAAAATATTTGCTAGATTTGGACTAACACAGTCAACCAACAATATTACCTGTATGGCCATGGGTCAATGGCATCGCAAGCTTATATAGCTCCAAGAACAGATCGCATCAATGTTTCCCCAGAAATCAGGCCACTCTGCTTTTCTTGTTCTTTTGACATTGAAGAATTTCAGCATGAAATGAATGCCTCCGTCAGTTTCATAAAAAGAATGTCTCTGTTATCATGCTAGAGTCTCAATGAAATAGCATTACCGCTCTGTCCGAATGACTTGATGCCGGTCATACGAGGCCACATCCAATTTTGTAAAAATATTATTGCCTCTTTCAGGCTGACAATTGGATTGCCATTGGTTCCATCACGTATAGTATGCATTCTACATGGCACAGACGATGAGTTATAAAAAGATTAGAAACTGTGAATAACATGTTCTGAATATCGAAAATGAGAACAACAAAAATGTGAGCATGTAGGTAAGCTGATTTATAATAAGGCCAGGAGGCCTACTTAGGTAGCTTACATGAGACTTTGGAATGAGAAAGACATAACGCATGTGGCAGCAGAGAACATTACAGCTTGAAACAGCATTAAAAGGTGCACAATACAATAGGATAAAGGAAGAGATGCATCTATCTGGCCTTCAGTCCTAAAAATATCATAATTCATTTGGGGGTTACTGAATATCAAGAATAATGTCCCCTGCTCTAGCGCTGCAAACGTGTCTTCATCAAGATGCAACATTGAGCAATAACTCTGATATATCTTTCTAGATAATCCTTTCCCGTATAAAATGATACTACCTGTGTCCCAAAATATAACAAGTTTTAGAATTTAAATTTGTCTCATAATATAGCAACCTAGGACACCAAAAGGTGACTTTTACCACTAAACTACTCACATTGCCCCTACTATTTGTTGTCTTTATTATAGCTAGTTACTAGTCTGGACCTATACCTCAACCATCCCAAGAAGACAACTAAGTCTTTTTACCCCGCTTCTTAATACCCGTGCAAAAGCTAAAACTTGCTATATTATGGGACGGAGGTAGTAGCATGGTGATGTTGCAGCACATCAACAGCTATCCCAAGAAGTCTGGTGGAGTTTAAGGAACTACTAGATGCTTATCACAATCTCCCTGGATTCTGTCCATGAGACCATATACCTGAATTGCAATTGACAAAAGTTCAGATTGAAGGGAAGCTACCCGAAATAAAGAAAAAAAATGAATCGATATAGTTTGAAGCTTCAGAGGGAGTAGAAGACAAAAATAGGCTACCATGACTATTTGCTTCGTGTCCTTTGGGCAACATTGACAGATGGAAGAAGGATGCAAATGGTGAAATTTGCACAGTAATCTGTAAAAAAAAATTTGCAGACATATTTGGAGACAGGAGCATGGTTCTACCAAGCACTGTAAAGAAGATAGCCCAATCGAAATGTGTGCAGTGCATTTGAATTGCACAACGAAATGATGAATATGTTGCCAGATAATCTTCTCAGCTTAGTTGTTGAATGCAAGAGATGATATCACATATAGCATGATGAAACAGTAGCATTGGTAGCAAACTCACAGCTGTCCCAATGGCTTTAGTGGACATGAAAAGCTAGACGTCCTTATGACAAACTCCCTGGAAAATTTTGTCCATTAGATCAACAACGCCTGAAGCCCTGAACTGCAACTGACAAAGCTGAAGGAAAGTTACATCACGAAGTAAACAAAAGTAGAAGCTATCAATAATTTGTATGTTTACAAGATATAGAAAACAGTAGGAGGATCCCATGATCATCCAATCACTGTTGTCAGTGCAAAAGGTTGAGTTGCAAGAAATTGAGATGACATTGTGCACAGTAAACTGGTGGCAACAAAAATTGAAGTGAAAATAGCATCATGGTTCCAGCAGACAATAACAAATAAATTGTAGACAGGCCGATCGAAAAATGTATGCAGCGATGCGAATTGCAGAAACAGTCGATGAACAAGTCAATCCATAGATTATATTATTATGAAATCCAGTATGAAATTGAGTGAGGGCATACAGGTAGCAGTGAAGGAAATCCGTATCCTGTAATGAAGGTGGAGTTGGTTCCACACGGCAATAATATCAGACTGGCAGGCGACTTAGACGGGAACGGAAACCTGGGCATGCATCCTCGGCGTGCAGGAAGAAGATGAAGGTGGTGGTGGAATCGGCGCAGCTAGGGTTTAGGGGGGTGGTCGTCGAGGCCGCGCTTGCGTCGGATGAAGTCCTCGAGGACGCGGCGGCCTTGGCGCGCTGGGGGTCGATGTTGGCGTAGGAGAGGCGGGCGGCGGCGACGATGAGGGCGACGCCGGTGAGGAAGAAGCAGGCGGTGGCGGTGTGCTGCAGCCACGCCATGGCCGTGTGGAGAAGGAAGCGAGAGGAGAGGAGAAAGCTGCTTTGGTGGAGCGGAGGCGGATCACCCAAAATGCGCCTTCGGGAAAGGGAAACCCGAAACCGTGGGTTTTCAGGTCAACCTTGGTTTGACCCGCGGCGATTCCCCTTCCGAAGATTGAGGCAAGCGGTGGATTTCAAAATTCGAAATTCGAAAGGGAGGAGAAGGCCGATGCCCGCGCGCGGGAGGCAGTCTACTACATGACTGGATAGTACATGTACGGCTGCAGAAGGAAGGAAGGGAGACGAACAGGGTGCCGCAGCCTGTTTTGCGCCTGCCCGTGGGCCATATTTGCCGTTCTCGAGGAGAAGCGGCCGCGTTTACACAAAACACCCCAGCAATTTCGCTTACAGCACCCACCCCCCGCAACCCAAGTTCATCGCGTCTGATTCAAGGAGGCATATAACAACATGTTTAAATTAAATATCTTCGAAATGCCATATTTGTGCCGAAATAATGGGACATGGGGCCTGTGGGCTTAAATATTAGCAGCGTCTATACCTTTGCCATGTTTTGGTAGGGTCTTTTTTTTTGGCAACTTATATTTGTAATTGATAAATTTTGGTAAGAAAATTACTATTCAAAGTGTCAATAATTTAGTATGACACATTTTTGCTTCAAACCAAAATGTATATGTATTAATCATCATATTCTAACGGTGAAGATGGATCGAAAATAAGGTTATATATAATCAAATAACGCCATTTAAAATCTAGTGATCCAAGTAGAATTGCAGGGGAAAGTCCATTATATTCCGTTATCCAATCATCACACTCTTCACATACATAATAGGCTCGTAATGTGAACGTTTTATTGTGGTGGGTTCAGACCATAAATATCGATTTCAAATTGTGTTTATGGATATGAAATTGATAGTTGTATATTAAATTTGTTTCTACATTTAATCCAAAGCTACATACTAATCCGTATGCAACAACACTGCTTCTTATAAATCATATATTTATAAATCAGTTGCAAGACTTTATAACTAAATCAAATAACAACATTTAAAATATAGCGCTCACGTAAGATTATGTGGGAAACCACTGTAATATCTACTATTCCATAATCACACCATCCATGTGAGTAATAGGCTAGTATTTTCCATCAGTGAAAAATGTAAGTCATTTTATTATGATGTGTCCAGATAGTAATGGTCTCAGATCTACTGTGACCCGTATTTAAGAAAAGAAATGTCTAACCTTAATCAATTTCCACATTTAAAATATAGCGCCCCGCTCAAAATTACGCGGGAAAATCTGTTGTGCGATCATCATATTGTGCTTGTGCGTAACAGCTTCTCAATAATGTCCACTAGTGAAAATTTGAAGCTTAATAAGCATAGAAATCCCAACTTTTTTTAGTGGAAAGTTCCCAACTTTCTGTTCATGTGAACTTGTCCTAGTCCTATATTCCTATTTATCCCATATATATGCGATGCAAAAGCACACGAATGCTGCATCCAGATATTCCGAAAAGGGGGAAACGAACAAAAAGAGAGGACCTTTATGCAATTTTTGGTGGAGCCTTGGAAGCTGTAGCGCGGCCATAAAAAGGACACTCTTTTCTGCTGCCGTTTCTCCCCCAACGCCGCCTTTTCTTTCTCTCCCCCATTTTGCCCAGCGACACCATGGATTCGACCACCGAGGCGACGGGGGCGGCGATCGACGGATCCGCCGGCGTGGAGGCGAAGCGGAAGCGAGGGAGGCCGAGAGGATCGTTCAAGGTAGTGAAGAAGCCGAAGAGCCGGAGCCGCGACGACTGGACTTTCAGGCCGCCGGTGATGAGGCCGGAGGACGAAGGGCGCGGTGTCGCGGCGAGGCCCGGGGCGCTCAGGGCCAGGAAGCCGCCGCCCACTGCCCTCGTCGAGCCTGACGTCACCGATGATGATGAAGTGGTAATCTCTCTTTTCTCCCTCTTCTGTCCCGTGTGCTGATGCAGCATGGTGAACGCGTGAGGGAGCAGCCATTGCGGTTATTTTTTGTCCGTTCTTTTTTACCTTTGAGATTGGGTATCTCTTTCCCGTTGAATGTATAGTCCATGCGCCTATCTTTGTTTGCTCCTTGTTCAGTTTCCACCATTTCCGTCTAGAAATAATACTCCGTCCCGTACCAATCCGAATCCAACAGAAACATATGGTATGGGGAATCATACAATATGATCCGTCCCAATCTGATCGGTTTTCATCCCTAAAGATTTGATTTTAATTTCTTCTACTCTTGCTCTATATCTTTTTTACCCCATTTGTACGAATATCTTTGTGTGCTATGAATGTACGTCATGAAAGAAGGGGCGATTTTTTTTTCGTTTTTTACTCTGCAAAGAATCATGCAGGCTTTTGTTTCAGTGTTTGTACCTTTATCTATCTAGTATGGATTTCAGCACTAGTTGAGGGGGCTTGTACTAATTGCTACTTTGGGAATAGGATGTCGAGGAAACTGCAAAAGATGAAGCTTTCAAGCCTCAGAACATGCCCACAAGGCGTGGTGCTGGGAAGAAGAGAGGATCCAGAAAAAAGAAGGTTGATCAAGAAAACATCAAAAGACAGGGGGTAAATTACTCATCGTTCTCTGAACAAGTTATTCCGGAACTTTTTGGTTTGTGACCTTTTACACATTTCGCTATATAGTTGCCTACGCTATTTTGGGCATTTGCTAGTTGGCCTGTTGCATTGTGAAGTACTCTGGTATCTTGCCACAAGCTATATTCGATTCTTCAAGCAATCCAAATTTCTTCATTTAATTTTATTTTGTTTAATGGTCAGACTAGTAAAATTGCAGTTTAGCTGTAAATTTTGATAGCTTTATTTATTGTTTAATGATCAACTGATCATTGCAATCCCCTTTAACTTGGCTGTTTCAAGATTCTATGCTCCCTGGTTTTGCATAGATTTTTCGACAGTAGAAGTGTATGCTTGTTATTAATGATGTAAATAACCACATGATTGATTTAAATTTAAGCTTGTTGATTGCATTCGAAGCATGATAATTTCATAAGTTATTTAGCGTCCTTGAAAGGTGTTTAACTTAGTCAGAATCATCTGTTTGTTGGAAGTGCTTGTGTGTACCTTAGGAATTGGAACATGCCCCCCTGCTCTCTTGTATTGATACCAGAATAACCTAGGAATTTCTTTCTTTGACAGAATAATGCAAATGCAGCAAAAGGCATGATGTTAGGGAATGCCAAGGTTTTGAAGCCTGCAAAGAAGCGTAAAAGACGTGATGCAGACTCAGATGAAGAGGTAGACGGAAAAAATGACGCTTCATTTCCCAAGGGTAGAAACTCTGACGAAAATAAAGGGGTATGATGAGTTTCCTTGTATATATATTTTGCAATATAGTTTAATAAATATTTTGACATGCACTAACATTTTGTTGTCTCAATTATCTAGAAAGGGAAGAAGAAATTGACAGGTGAAAATGCCCTAATGTGCCACCAATGCCAGAGAAATGACAAAGGGAGAGTCGTCTGGTGCAAGACATGCAATAACAAGCGCTTCTGTGTTCCATGCATTAGTCAATGGTGCGCCAAGTTGTCTCACATTTTCTATTAAGTATCTTCTAGTTGGTTTGCCAGCCTACTGTTTTCCAAAAGGTTTTAACATAATCTTAAATGCAAAATTTGCTGTTGTCTTACTCATAATACACATTTTTCTGTGCCTGCATCTTTTTTATGATGGTAGTCTTGTTTCATCTTTTGTTTATGTTTTTATGCATTCTACTTCTAATAACCTGTTAGGCTGATCGAATGGGTTGCATAATTCAACTGACAGGTATCCTGATTTGCCTGAAAACGAATTTGCTGCAAAATGCCCTTACTGTCGCAAGAATTGTAATTGCAAGGCATGCTTGCGAATGAGAGGAGTTGAAGAGGTTTGCATTTGCATCTCATCCTTAATAGCATTTCCATTTCTCCAGGCAATATTTCTTGTTAAAGTCATAAATGGTACTTTCTAGTGTTTTAGCTGAACAGTTCATTCTATTCCTCATGAAGCAGCCTCCAAGAAAGGAAATTTCTGAACAAAATCAGATTCGTTATGCTTGTCATGTGGTACGCTTGTTGCGTCCTTGGCTGATAGAACTGCGACAGGAGCAGATGGCGGAAAAGGAATTAGAGGCTAAGATACAAGGTATGGTGCTCTAGCACACAAACTGGAAGCTGATGTGGCTGTGAATGCTCATCTTGTTTTGTTTACAGGTGTTTCAGTTGATCAAATAAAGATAGAACAAGCTGTTTGTGATCCAGATGAGCGCGTCTATTGGTAAAGTTCTTTCCTTCTTCACTTTATGTTATGGTGTCATAGCAGAAAGTATCTGATCGAATTTTTTTATAACTGCAGCAATAGATGTAGCACTTCTATAGTCGATTTTCATAGAAGCTGCAAGCACTGTTTGTACGACTTGTGCCTGACCTGCTGCCAGGAGGTCCGCAAAGGTGAGATCCCTGGAGGAGAAGAGGTGGAAAAATTGGAACCTATAAATCGAGGCAAGGATTATTGTTTTGGTAAGATTCCAAATCATAAGAAGCCAAGTGATATCTCAAATGGTGATGAGTTAGGCAATGACATGGCTACTGATGAAAACCAAAAGAAGTCTCTGTTATTCTGGAAATCAACTAGTGATGGTAGCATACTTTGCCCACAAAAGGAAAATGAAGACTGCAGTGGTTCATTTCTAGATCTGAAATGCTTGTTTCCAGAGAAGTGGCTTGCAGAGTTAGAATATAGAGCTGAGAAAATCTTCAACAGCGAAACATTTGCAAAAGAGCTAGCTAGAACATGTGATCTATGCCCTTGTTTTGATCACTCAGGCAAGATAAGAAGTGACAGCAAGAAAGTACGTCAGGCTGCAAAAAGGGAGGACTCAAGTGATAATTACTTGTACTGTCCAGTGGCTACTGCTATCCAGGATGATGACCTGTTGCACTTTCAGATGCATTGGGCAAAGGGCGAACCAGTTGTTGTTTCAGACACTCTTAAGTCAACTTCTGGTCTTAGTTGGGAGCCGATGGTTATGTGGCGGGCACTACGAGAACGAGCTAAAGGCAAGGCAAAAGATGAGCAATTTGCTGTGAGGGCAGTAGACTGTCTTGACTGGTGCGAGGTGAGGATATCTATTCTCTAATGTTAACATATGATATCTATTCTGGATGGTAATAAGCAGTTTGGTTTATTGTACTTTCCATATTTGCCCGTATTCCTTTTACATGCTATCCATAATCTTATATGTTTTAGCATAAATACATGAGATAATGCATATATCAAATGCGGTAATGAGATAATGTTTGCATGTTTTGCCGCCTTCCCAGAAGAAAGTACATAATGATTAAATGATAGTATTAATTTAACTCATTGTATTGACTCATTAGTGAATGGAGTTTCACTTTTAAATAATGTTTAATGTTGTTATGTGTCTGTTTGAATTGGGAGGAACCTATCTTTCTTCGTTTACTATTGAACTTGCTGGCGTTTACTATATTCATGTTTGATTTTTCAGGTGGTAATTAACATACACATGTTCTTCTCGGGATATACAACAGGAAGAACTCATCCCAGGAATCACTGGCCTGAGATGCTTAAGCTAAAGGACTGGCCCCCTTCTAGTTCATTTGATCAGCGATTGCCCCGCCATGGTGCTGAATTTATCAGTGCATTGCCATTTCCGGAGTATACTGATCCACGATATGGTCCGCTAAACCTTGCAGTCAAGCTTCCTGCTGGCGTCCTGAAGCCAGATCTTGGACCAAAAAGTTACATCGCCTATGGGTTTTCTGAAGAGTTGGGACGGGGTGACTCTGTAACCAAACTTCACTGTGACATATCTGATGCGGTATGTTTCTGCTTTTATCATGATGTCTTGTTTTGTCTTAATTGTGCTTATGTCATACTTTGATAAGTGAATAAAATGAACTTGCAAACTCAGGTTTATGGGTGATTAATCTGTATCTTTGTTATCTTATTCTCCTATCAGACACTTGCTGGCTGCTGTATACATACCTCATATTGCAGACCTTTAAAGAGATGCTGTTTTCTTTTTCTTTTTTCTTGTGCTTTACTTGTTTGCTTTGGCACTTGCCAATTGTGAAAGACTGAAAGATGTCTGTTTATTCAGGTAAACATCTTAACACACACAGCTGAAGTGCCCCTTGGGACTTATAATGCTGTTCGGATTGAAAAGACGCAGCAAAAAATAAAAATGCAAGATTATGTGGAAATATATGGGAAGATAAAATCAGGAATTGAACACATGCCATCACCAGACCGAGTTGAGTTGGGGGATAGAGCTGTTGATGAAGCACCAAAGGCCTCAAGCAGCACAGAAAATGTTCATACCTTTCAAGACAAGTCTAATGGTTGGTAGAGAAAAGTCACTTTTTGGTAATGAAATAAATCTCTTGGCTCACTTTTTAAGTATTGTTAAAGTTTCTTGCTTGCACCATGCAGGTTTTGATATGAACACTTTACCACCTGATGATGCTGGAGGTGATGTCAGGGATGAAGCATTGTCCTATGAATCTGCAGTACATAGTGAAGTAGCTTACCATAACCATGAGGTCAATAATTCTGATGATACATATAATGGAACTCCTCTGAAGACAAGTCCAGATGTATTGGATCACCAGAATAGAGGTGGTGCTTTGTGGGATATTTTTAGAAGAGAGGACTCTGAGAAATTGCAATATTTTCTTATGAAGCATGCCTCTGAATTTCGTAACATCCACTGTGATACAGTGAAACAGGTATCTCTGCCTCTCTATGCTGTTCCAACTGATATCAATACCATTTCCCTGTCTTTTGCTGACCAACAGCAACAGGCAACAGCTTGCAATCAACAACTGTGTTAACTGTGCAGGTTTTTCATCCAATTCATGATCAATGTTTCTATTTAACTGCGGAGCATAAAAGAAAGCTGAAGGAAGAATATGGTTAGTAAACATGTCAGCATGAGATCTTCAGTTCTCTCCAACACATTGTTTACCATTTGCCTATGTTTATATATGCACATGTTGGGTTTCCTGTTGTAGGTGTTGAACCTTGGACCTTTGAACAGAAGCTTGGCGAAGCAGTTTTTATTCCTGCCGGATGTCCTCACCAAGTCCGGAATTTGAAGGTGTGATGTGATTACTGTAATATTTTCCCCTCCTGAAGCTTGTATTAGGTGTGTGGGGTTTAAAAACTGAAAGCTATTTTGAACTGAGCTTTGCAGTCCTGCACCAAGGTCGCGATGGACTTTGTTTCCCCTGAAAATGTTGGCGAGTGTGTTAGGCTGACCAAGGAATTTAGACGACTTCCATCTTTCCACAGGGCTAAAGAAGATAAGCTAGAGGTTAGCATAATCTCAATAGTTGCACTTGAAATATTTGGTGTCCGATATGTTGAATGACTTGAAGTTGATTTGTGCGTTTTACAGATCAAGAAGATGGCTCTTCATGCTCTGAATGAAGTTATAAACTTTTTGGATCCTGCTTTCTCAAAAGGGTGAGCCACATTGGCCCTCGATCTTTTCACTGTAAACATAACATAACACTTGTGAAATTGATACATTTTGACCATTTTTTGGTGGTGGGACAGGTCGAAGAGAACGGATGTTAAGGCCAAGGATGAAACTGAAGCATCAGGTGGTAATGAGCTAGGAAAACCAAGTAACGAGGAAAGCGATCAGTCTAGGAGTGAAGCAGCAGAGCAAAAGCCTAAAAGGGGGCGTGGTCGCCCAAAGAAAAGAACTCGGTGATTGATTTGCGGCGTCTGGCTCTTGTCGCTGGCTGCAAGGATGATCTTTTGAGGCGATGAGTGGGAGGAATTGTACATTTTGGAGCAAGGAGACTCGTTCATGTCATGTAGTAGTAGTAGCATGGTCGATGTAGGCTGTTAATACTTTTCCTTTAGGCTTCAACAGCTAACTAGTTGTCTGTCTTTGTGACTGTGTTGGTGGATTCAGGCATCGAATCCTTTCCATGGCTTCAGTTGTTGTACATGATCCATGGCTTTTGCTCGGTTGTACCTTGCTCAATGCCTAAACAAAACGATGGCATTTAGAGTTATACTAGTGTATACTTGTTTGCCGCATCCTGAATTCTTTTCTTGTTCATTTACATGTCCATGTGTCTGAATTCGCAGGATATCAAGAAATGCACGGCACAGCAGAGGCTCTTGTACTGTTTGTACATGTTAATCGACGAGTGAAGGATTATGCGTGCTCCACTCATAAGATATATGAACATATGTGAACCTATGTGAAGCTGTAAGCACCCAGAATGTTGGTCTCAAATTATGAAAATACAGTGGAAGCAAATGTTTGTGCTGACAGATATTTTTCTTTTGGACACAGAGATGATGATGATGAATTGATGATAATGACGCAACGTCATCATGATCTCTAACTACTATCTACTGGTACTCACAGTCACAGGTTGATGGATCGGATGGGGAAGCAGCATTTGTTTGGTTGTCTAGACAGACAGCGGTGCAGCATGCAAACAAACAAAACCAAAAGGCCGGTTAAAATAAAGTTGTTTGTTCGCTTTGCTTTATGGTTGGTTGCTTCCATCCTTCGGTTGGCACAGCCCACTCACGCACACTACTGTCACTCACTACAGTAGTAAGCTTCAGTACAATTCACAGGTCACAGCAGCAATGAGCACTGATGAAAGATCTACCTAGTCTACTTAGCACTACATAAATGTGTTGTCCAGTTGCAAATTAATAAGGGGAAGAACTGGAATAGGAATGGAATTAAAGGAAAATGTACCAATTCTCCTAATGGCATTTACAATTCAATGTGGCCCCATGATATGGTCTAGGGAGTGAATGTTTAGCATTATTCATATAAGCTAACTGGCTATAGCAATTAAGCAACCGTAAAAAGAACACCCTCTTCTGAATGCAATGTACAGTAGTGTTTTCCTGAGAAAAAGCTTTCGTAGGAAGATCGATTCACGGTAAAGAAGAGAGTTGATCCAATTTATAAGAAAAATCGGATTAAAAAAATCTTATGATAAAGAAATACGATGAAACCCTAACATTATCAATATGAACTAGCCACATACCCCTCTGACATGGTAAACATAAAACTAGCGTTAGAGAGAGAAAATCGTAAGATGAAACCTTTAAGAAGGGTACACCGATCGAACGGCGACACCCGATCCAATTCAAACACAAGGTTTTCAACCAGAAAGAACTATGAGGTGAAGGAAGAAAAGAGCCCAATAGCGATGCCTCTGGAAAGGTGAACGACTGAGAGTTGTCGTTGTCGATTGTGTTGGCAACCTGAGCAAGTTTTTGTCTTAGTGTCCCATTCACAACCATGTCCACAAGAAAGCCACCAAATACCATCAGCACAACTAAAACCACTTGCACACCCAATGCAACTAACATGGCTATTGACACCACCATTGTGCCTCGAAAATCACCTACCCGTGCCGGTCACCACCATAGCATAGGGTTCCCTATGGTTGGAAGGGATTGTAAAATCAATGGTTTTGATTATATAATTTGTGATGAACAATTGGTTATTAATTTGGTTTGATAGATATTTGGATTTTTGGTTGAGAAGTGTTTTTCGGGATGGACCGGTCTGACCGACGTTGAACCGGCGGTATGACCGGCCTGATACAGTACGCAATCGGGAGATTTTTATCGGACCAGTCTAACCGACGTGGATATGGCGGTCAGACCGACTGTGTCCGACTTGAGTTGATTTCGGATTGATTTCTTGGATTTCAAGTTTGCTTGTTGGGTATGACTTCTTGATGGTTTCTATTCGTGGATAATACTGTTGTGTGCTAACAATGAGTCAAGTTGGTGAGAACTTGTGCTCGGTTATGGTTTCTTGGTTGTTTCATGTGTAGGTATCGCTTGAGGCCTTGAGAGAGCATTGTCGGTGATGGATCGGAGTCGACTTGGGAGAAGTTGATGTCCAGAGGATCAAGAGATCACGCGAGATACTAAAAGGCTAGAGGATAATGCACGTGGAGTTAGAGAATCCATATGGTATACAAGAGGGATTGTGTACGTATGGAGATCGGAGTCAAATTTGGAAAGGATGAGTTGTTTACTTGTATGAGTAGGATTCCTAAGGGAGTAGGACTTCTAATACAAGTAGGATTCGTGGCTTTGCACAGCCATGTCTATGGGTATTTATATGAGAGGGGTGTGTCTTCTCATGTAACGTTTTTCTTTGGAAGAGACAAGTTGTAAAATTAGGGTTTGAGCCTAGGAATCGATTTAGTTCGAGTTTTTGGAGAGGAGTGCTGTGGTTACACTTTGTAAACACATGTTGAAGCAATAAAGTTGATCTACATCTACAAGTTCTTCGATATCGTGTTTTTGGCAGCGGTTCCAGAGCCCCGACGGTCAGACCGCCGGCGTCGGTGCGGTCAGACCGGAGGCGCGATCAGACCGGAGGTGTAGGCGCGGTCAGACCGGCCTAGAGACAGCGGTCAGACCGGATTACGACAGAGGGAATGTAATTTTTATTCCGCAAAAGTTACTGGTTTTTGGTGTTCCAACTATTCACCCCTCTCTAGTTGGTTTGTCTTCTTATTTTCGATCCTACGGGGAAGAGCACTATGACATAAGTGGGTGGAGCAAAAGCGACACGGAACATCGTCTGGCCAATCATGCTAGCACTTAGACCAACACGAAGGTGATCGAGCAAACATAGAGCCGTTGGCGAAGAGCCTGTGCAGAGAAGAGCTGACAAAGCTACCATATATTGTCAGGCCATTGTTCTTCACTGAGCTCCACCAGATAATGTTGGTATTACGCTTTGGTTGCCGACTTCAGTCACCAATCAGTCCAACCTGGATTTAGATTGAAAGAGGAAGAAGGAGAAGGAAGATAGAGAGAAGGGGGATGTTGGGAGGTGGTGGGTTTCGGTGACGCTGACATTGGGCTACATTGGAGGCTACTTCTAAATTGCCTCGAAGAGCGACATAAGAGGTGTGGAGGGCTTTTTTAAAAAAGTAGTTTGTATGACTCTAAAAAGCGACAAGGATAATATTCATACAATGAAGATCTGTAGATAGTGGCTTCCAGGGTTCACCTTCCTGGTGATAATAACGCGGTTACAACACCTTGCCACAACGCAGTGGCAAGGGGATCCCGCGGTAGCATCACGGTGAAATTTCCTGAATTCAAATTTGGAAAAAAAAATAAATTTCATAAAATACACACAATTAGAACCACTAATAAGCAACTAGAATCTTTACCTACTTTGTTATTCCGTATCAACCAGAACTTAGTATATATTTATGTTTGCGATGTCCTCGACATTATATGTTGACTTTATATTCATATGTTTGGTCTCTATATGTGGACTTTATATTCATATCTGTGCCCTTTGTGTGTGAACTTCATATTTTTAATATTCTGGATGTGTAGATTTTCAATTGTGAATTTGTGATTGCTATATATATGCTTTGTTATTTATGTATTGCTTGAGGGTTAAAAATAATAAAAAAAGATCAGGCCAAACTCTTTTTTATGAAATATTTGATTGATTCACTACAAAACAAATACTTCTCTCACTTCTTACACTATTTTTATAAATGTTTATTTTCTTTTGTAATATTTTAGATATTTTAAATTTAGCACACGATAACCACCGCGATACTATAGTTCAAATTCAAACTTTTTATTTTTTAAAAAAGTTCAACGCAGTATGCCACGGTTATCATGTAGCCACCAGCGGACGGGAAAGAGAAGGCTGATGGGATGGTGGTGAACCCCGGTGGCTCCATACAGCATGTTACTTTTGAAATCGAGACTCCCGTGCCTTCGTTAGGGCATACATGCACCCAGAAGGCTGAGATGATGGCTCGGATCCAAAGTGAAAACACGAAGCCATTCGCCACGTCACCGTGTTGTAAATGCCCTAATGTACATTCCATTCTATGCCCTTTCACGTTCTCTGCAAATCTTTTCCAATTCCCATTTCCAAGCCCGGCAGCAGCTGCTGCTCCTTCTGATTGAATTGAATGAAAGCCACCCTGCACCTAAAAAGCTGCAGATTGTGGTGCACCCCCACCCCACATCCAATCCAGATCAATCTTTGCCTAATCATCTATTGCTTGCCCACCTATCAAGCTTTTACTGCTATGTTGCCTGCCTCCTCACTGCCATGTCAAAACCTGCCTTCAGTGGACTATCTGAATGTCTGAATGTTGCAGCATCAAACTACTATTCCGTGTCAACTGATTGAAATTATTCCTGAAGATCTATGTCGCTGGTTTGCACATATTTCTGCGTGCGTGTTACCGACAAATTTTTTATAGCCAGTAACATAATTGAGATTATTTACACGTGCGTGTCAATGTGTCATGCAGTTGGATGAATTATATGCCATGATCTGCATACTTGTACTAGTACAGGTAACTTGAAAAGAAAAGAGAAGATTGATAAATCTTGTTCTTATGGCAATTTGTTCATAGATGGCATGTAGTAGTGCCTTCGTGGGTTAAATCTTGCCATATGATCAGTTCCTGATTCGCTTTAACTATTTAGGATGTAAAGAGTACAGGTTGCTGCCAGCTTTATCTACAGCTTACACACTACTGTATATACCTGCTGCAGTGAGTCTGCAGGTCGATTAGCTTGTGAGAAATCAAGGGAGATTAGCATGCCTATATATTGATGGATGAATCGATTGCTAGATGCATGCGTGATGTATAAACTCACAGCACGGTGCCTCAAATAAAATTGAAGTATGTCATCAATCGATCGATTTGGGAACAATCTTGAAACTCGCCACACTGTCAGTAAATAATTAGTAGTAGTACTCAAATACGGCCTGCATATGCCGTGCCATCATCAGAAGATTCATATAGGAGAGTACTCTTCCATCGTCTCAACTTTAACATCATTATTCCCATCGCGCATGATAGTATACACACATTAGTACACACAAGACAGGAATTATCACAATGCTAATTATCACATATTTAGGAGTATAAATATACATATATGATGAGCCGCATGAACATACAATAATTAGGTGCTGGTGGAGCAACAAGCAGAAGTTGTGCTAGCTGCCTGCCTTCATGGATGAAAGAAATTGAAAGGGAGGGAAAAAATTAAACTAAAGAAGTAGTGATTAATTAAGCTCTTGAGAAAGAAGGAAGGAAGGGAAATAGGTACGCAATGTGATCATTGCTGCAGGGCCTGCAGCTCGATCGATCGATCGGCAAACATGAAATTATTCGCAGCTATGGCTATGACTAGCTATCACCATATGTGAATGCATGGCATGCACAGTGAAAGAAAGCACGCAGGTAGCTTAGGGCAGGCATGCACACGCGCAGAGAGAAACAATTTGAGGCAGGCTCGCGTCACTTCATCATTCTCCTGCCTGCCTGCATACAGTATACCATAGCTTGCATCGGTCGTCGATCCATCCATCTCCTGCTTGAGATTTCATATGTACTCCTACTTGACTACGGACTAAATTAACCGACATGACATTGCTATGCTCTCAACAATTACACGTCTAAATTACTATATATCGATCGCACGCAATTAGTAAGCGCATAATTTTCATTGAATGGTGATTTGCTAGTGGTTGAATTGGCATTTTTCAGAGCTTCAGATTTACAAATATATATAGACCTGATCGACGAACTGACAGTAATGGTCGAGCTGCCAGCCAGCCAAGATCAGTCCATGCATGCATCCTGTCCATCCACTTGTAGTCGACAGATCTGCTCTTTCTTGCTCTCTCAACTCTGAACTCTCAATCAGAATGAGTGCAGCAGCAGCACAAGCACAAGTGCTTTGGTTGGATGGATGCGACACATCAGCCTTTCTAGGTCGACACCGATGGACAGATGCATCATCGACAAAACGAAAGCAGCAGCTTGCATGCTACTAGCTCCTCCATCTATCCATCGATCGATCGTGCAGTACTCCTCCGTCCTCCCTCCTCTTCCGATCGATCTGCTGTTGCTGTTGTTGCTTCCGTTCAGTTCATGCAACTTTTTCTGGATTCTATTCGTCTTGTACTGCTGCATATATGCATTCTGCTTCTTGCTGCCGCATGCCATTCTGCACGCTCGTGCACGCTATCTTTCTTAGCTTTCATTTCCAACTTTTCAAGCTAGTAGTACATATGCAAGCAAAAGCGCAGAGATGAACAGTCAAGACCACTGGTCCACCATGCAATTCAAGGACGGACGATTTGATTTACAAGGCTACGACTATCAAAATTAGAATTCGACATGCATTCAGTTTCATTCATCTACTACATGTAGCCCTTTACCTTCAATTTTTTTACATAAAGGGGTAAACTCCAAATTTAATTACCATGGTTAAGTAATACTCCATCCGTCCAAAACAAAAAGCGCAATGCTGGGTTTGAATCTGAACATAGCGTATATCCAGATTCAAACCTAGGATTGTATTTTTTTTGGGACAAATGGAGTAGATTATATTAATGTGCTACATAACGCTCATTGGTGAACCATATCGGCCATATATGTTGTCCCTTGAATTATGTCAGTCCTTGTGGCTAACTCTATGTGCATATACACTCCGACGTCCCACCAGTAACTTCTAATTAATAACAAATCTCGACATTTGTATAGATATACATATACTATGTCTAAATTTATAGCTAGAAGTTGGTTTATTTGAACGGAGGGTGTACATAGCTGGTTTGGTTTCGTCATCTGTTTGCAACATTACGGGGAACAACAAATTAACTAGCAGCGTCTAGCACACCATTCATGCATGCATGATTCATTCATATGAAAACTACGCAGCAGTATATATAACAATCAAAATGGCATAAAAAGTAGAAAATGTCACTTCTTTTTAATCTAGATCAAACAAGAGTGTTATGCAAAATTGATCACAATACATCAACATCTAGCACTGAAAAGAAAGGGAGTATAGTGTTGATCCATGATCAATAAAGATGAATTCAAAAGGAAATCAGATGGGCACATGTTAACAGAATTAATTAAATTAGATGCAGGGGATAATCCACAAAAGTATATGCGGGAGTCCTACAGGGCCAATGCAAAAAGAACTATTGCAACAAATGTGTAGTAAATCAGTAGTAAAAAAACAAAAGAAAAAGGGCAGATGAGCTTATACTATATATAATTAATTTAGACAGAAGACTGCTATAACCTGCAGTCGGATATACATACACACACTCATATATGCCTCAAGGAAGATATAATACAAGTGCAAATGGTAAGAATTAGCATGGAAGATGCATGGGATCTGCATCATGGAACACTACTATATGTGTGTTTAAAATCAATCTTTATCCAAAAAATTGAGATATATATACACTAACCATCCCTTAACGGTTCAGAAACTTGCAGATCTGCCCATAGGAGTACTAAAATTAACCTGATCTCCAATAATTCATGAAAATTTAGCAGAGCAAATTCAGAATAAAGCTAGCACCAATAGTAATTTTACCTAGATCAAATTTCATGCAGACGGTGCCGGTGGGGCAGTACCTGATATGGATCGATGCACAAAGGTCCAACAAAGAAATGAAAATCAGCAGTTAGGTAGGTACGTAACATATAATTAAGATCGAGGACACCATGCTTTCCAAGGACTTTCTTGAACTATCAACAAGGCATGCACGCAGGCAGATGGGGATCGAAATATATAACCGACATAATTCAGATGAGATGAGATCGATCGATGCACACACGAGTTCACAGTTCAAGAAAGCCTGTGGAGAGCATGGCCGCGATCTTTTCTTTCTTTGTTGCACGCAATTGATGATGGAGACTCTGAGAATTGAGAGACGCGTGAGAGATATTTTTTGGGTAGAGAGATAGAGAGGGGCCGGGAAATGATGCGATGAGGAAGAGGAAGAGGGGCGGCCGGTATATATAGAGGCCAGGGAGGAAGAGGCCGGGGATCATACGATACGATGACGATGAATTCAACGGAAGAGACAGGTTGAAAGAAGACAGATAATATACTCCATTTTTCATCGATCCGTATATACATACTGCTCATTTTTTTATTTTTAGATAGAGCATGCTTCTTCTATCCTATATATAGTATATGACGTATTTGTTTCTCTAAAACCAATATTTAAGAGTTTTGACTAAAAATATACTAATTTTATAAAATAAATTAATAGTTAAAGTAAAGTGTTTTAGACCACGTAAAATATTATTATATTTTGTATTCTAGGACGGAGGGAGCAATACGTTATCAATTAATAATAATAAATCAGTTTATCTATATATTGTATGTATTGTTATAGAACGATAGGCATAAACAAGATAAAGAATAAAGATCAATTACAGAGCACACGATATTTTAACGTGGAAAACCCTCTCAAGATAGGAGAGAAAAAACTACGGACGCCAGCTAGCAAAAGTCTTCACTATATCGAAATGAGGTTACAGTGCTGAACGGCGGCTTACAAGACATATATATATCGGTGGAACCCTAAAGAGCCATAATCCGGTCCCAAGTCGGCCTTTTATAACTGAATTTGGATCACAATTTACCATGTATAGCACACTAGCATTTATGCCGTGGTTATTCTGAAAATTAATGAATGACAAATTGCGTGTTCGCTGGAGTGCTACGGCTGGGGTGATGGTCAATTCAATTTAATTTCCATCATGTAATCAGCTATAGGTCCAGCAAATCGAATAATCTTACTTGAACAGTAAAATTGTTAGCCATAGACCAATATAGTTAACCACTGGCGGCGACGACATAAATGTATATTTAATCTTGCTAGCAAGCAAATTAAACGATGGACCAACCGTACCAACCGGTCGGATCCATTGATCGATCACAACCTAGCTAGCTAGCCGGCCTACTGATCGATATCATGGATCGATCGAGTGCCATAGAGCTTTTAACTTATTGACACTTTTCACGTGTGTTCTAGAACCACACATATATATCACCAACCAACCAGGCCAGGCACAGGCAGGATTCGAGACATGCGTACTATCATGCATCGACTATGATCGATCGATCGATCGATCGATTGCCGTGGAGCCCATCAAAATTACTAGATACCACAATTAATCGGTTTCTTCTAATTGCATATAATGATTAAGCATCTGCAGTGTTTGCATTAGCTAGCTTGCTAGTATACTAGGTACCAAGTGCGAGATTGGTGAACTTGTCATCCTGGTTTGTTGGCTGATTTAGAAGGAGAGGAATGCAAGAATTTTTAACCACGCCGCAAGGACTGCTGAATCTGTCTTCCACGACATCAAAGACGAAGTGCTAGAATGGAAGGCGGCTGGCCTTTTCTTTCGTAACGCTTAAAATGACGCTGTAATCTGATTTTGTCTTGTTTCAGCTAGCGAGTGCTGCGGGGGCTTGTTTCCCCTCTTTAGTGTTCGACAGCCTTCTGTCGAAGCATTTGTATTTTTCTAATTTTTCTCCACTAACCTTAATAAAATTGGACGGCTAAGTCTTCAACCATCCCGGCAAAAAGTATACTAGGTATTATTCCCTCCGTTCCTCAATATAAGCAATTCTACCCTCTAAACTTTAAGAAGAGTTATGATTTGTATACAAATAAAATTATGTTTTAAAAATCTAGTGATGAACAAAATATAAAGCTGCCTATATATTCTGTGTCTAAATTTGTAGCTAGAAATAACTATATGTTAGAATAAATACAATAGTGGGAAAGAGTTTATACCAAATTCTATTCTTCTAGCGAAGTGGGTGTAGCTGGTTAGGTATCCAGTGGAGAACATACCCACCCAAGGTTTAAATCCTAGATTTGACACGGTGCTTGTATTTACGACTAATTTTTTTTTCAGTAGTAGCTGATGTACCTATCAATAGCGAGGTGTCTATGGTGATTTCGTCGATCTCAAGATATGACAACTCAGTCTTTGAAGGTGCTTATAAGGAAAGAGTATGCAAGTGTGCGTTTATAGGAGTGAGTATGTGTTTATAAACGCTTTTGCGTGTGTATTGTGTTTTAAAAAAATTCTATTCTTTTAAGATTTAAATCTACGTAAAATTGTGCGAAAATCCAATAGCATATATTTATCCTACAATTATTAGTGGCATGTGCCTATTAGTTTAGAGGAAAATGATCCTCTAATTCAAATGTAGAAGGATTTTGTCGATGACATGACAAATTTTACCCGAACTTCGACCACCAAGAACAAATACAGTACATCAGTAAGCATGATATTTTGTAGGCATGTAACCTGGCCAG
This sequence comes from Leersia perrieri, assembly GCA_000325765.3. NCBI lineage: Eukaryota > Viridiplantae > Streptophyta > Magnoliopsida > Poales > Poaceae > Leersia > Leersia perrieri. The sequence continues at coordinate 26,154,656 of CM002480.1, forward strand.
CTAATTAGCTTGTCTCTTTCCGCTTTATACTAGTGGAATAGTCCATATTGTTTCCTTAATAATTCGTCGCTTTAATTATTTCTAGATCACCAATGGATGGATCAGTGCTACCTAAGCATATAGTAGTACACAACATTTGTATGTTAGCCCCGTGCGGCCAGCTAGCTCACCATCAACCCCATGGCATGTGTTAGTTAGCTCCATGTGAATGTGATCGTTCAATTCAACCAATATATGTATCTAATCATCAATCATTAATTCCCAGATTATTGTGATTGGACCATCTAGCTACCAAAATGCACATAAAACCAATAAATATAATGGTTTTCCCTCTCTGATAGATGATGCGCTAATATAAAAAAAAAACGGAACTGCATCTTAAGAGATCACAGCATTTTACAGTGGAATGCTGATGTTGCAGAACAACATACATATGTTTGCCAGTTGATATATGCTAATGGTAATACGATTCGGTTACATGTAATTTCACTTTTGGTGGAGCATAACACATGCACTAGTTAGTGTGACAAGCAAATATGAGGCATCTCGATCGTTTCTCCGGTCAAACACACAAGAAAGTAACAGGTCAACAGGCTCCCATAGAATAACTTAAGCTTCTTCAGTTCACTTGCAGCCAGGCCAAGGCTAGAGGATACTAGCACAAAGTAACTGAGGCCTCCACTTTACTCGGTGAACGCTGACTTGTAGTGAGAATCATCGATTGTTGAGTATATGTGCCCAATATCAGATAGGTAATCAACAGCTTCCCTGCGAATTTTAACAGAGGTAAGCATCAACCAGTACCCCGGGGGGGGGGGGGGGGGGGGCGAGAGAAAGAGAGCGAAGGAGTGAGATACATACTTGATCTTGGCCGCCGGTTGCCTGAAGCGCTTCGCGATTTCATCAATGTGCACACCATGCTCGCTCTCGCTGTCAGTTTAAACGATAGTCAAACAGGATGAAGAAAACAGATCGCTACAACAATATAACAGACAAGCATTATCCTGTTTAGCAGTCATAGCCAACTCTATTTGTGTTTAATTGACAAATGTAGGACATGTAGTAATGGATGAAGCATCAGGTTTTCACAGGACCTGATAATTCTAAGCAGAAAAGGACCCAGAAACAGAGCTGGCATTTAGACTTCAATCAAGGTAATGAATCATGGCAAAGGGAGGAGGATGCATGTGCAACTTACACGTATGCTGGTTCGCGTAAAACGTTCAGCACTTGTGTCTGCAAATCATCCTTTTCTGATCCATTTGTTACACTGGTCAATTGTGCCTGCAGGGGCGAGGGAATAAATTATGGCAGCGCAGGAGTTTGATTGTTTGATCAACCCAATAACTGCAAATACAACTTACCGGGTTGGATTTGGCAGAGGTTTGAGTGGTCATTTCACTTAAACCATTGGAGGATGAGGATCCCATGGCAGAATTTGTTTTTGCAGGGCTGGCAATCTACAATGTTAAAGGAAAACATTAGTTACTCTTTGTGCAAACACAGAAACCTTCTAGCTAATGAACACAAGATTGCTAAAAAGATTTGGAAAGGTTTGTGAGTTTGCAAAAAGAGGAACATTTGAACAATTGTACATAACAGGGGCATACATTTGATTTATTGTTCTCTAAATGCATTCGCACGCACTGAATGAAATGCAGTGTGACCTCATTATAATCAGTTACAGGCCTGAAACGAAAAAAAAAAAAGGAGAGACAGAGTTAGTTGCATGTCTGATGTCTCATTGCATCAGCAGAGTATGTGAACGTTACCTGATAGCGAAAGCAGTAGCACGCTTCCTCTCCTGAAGCCCCTTGACGCTACCGATGACAGAAACATACATTCCATTCCTATCATTTCGAAAAAAAAAAAAGAGATGAGTTTTGAGAAAAAAAAAGGTGATTATCCAGAAGGAGAAATATGGTAACATTCCTCAAAAAATTAAAGATGGTGAATTGCATAGAAGCATAAATGGAAATTATGACTGATACGTACTGAACAGCAGCAGTTTCAGCAGAATCAGAAGCATCATTGACCCTGTAAAATAGATGCAGATAAATAACCATATAAACTGAATCCTGCTGAAGCCATTGGCAGACAGAGGCAGAACAACAGGATGTTGCAGAAATGAACCTAATGTCAATACAAACGATTCCTACTTATATAATTTTCTTTGAGATGTTCCTACTTATATCATTTCCTGAATATGAAAGGTCTGACCAGTTATGTGCTTATGATCAACCGATACTTCTAAAAGCCAAAGACACTGTTTACAGTAGAATGGTTAATAATCAGCATTCAGAATTGGTAAAAAAGAAAAACATTAGCAGATTTCCTGTTGTTCAGTTGTTTGGCATTCTGGCACGAGTAACCTGGACTATATAAGCAACGAAACATCCAGCTACGACAGTTGAGCAAAAAGATTGTACTAGGAAAATATAATTGCAACAAGCGATTGAATCGGCGAAATGGGCTCACCATCTGATGAAATCGAGGCGGCCGGTGCCATCGTCGATCGTGAAGGACACATCCGTGTTCCGCTCCGTCTTGCCACTAACCAATCCCACAAGCCTAACCTGCAACCCAACAAGAAGAAAACCCCAAATCAACACGCTGAAAGGGGAAAAATGCCCTTATTTCTCGAAAATATCCCTTCCATACTAACGTTAGCTGTCTCGACGCCGTCGACGACAAAGGGAGCGCCCTTCTCCCCGGAGTTTCCAGATTGCTGCGCGTCAGAGATCTGCTTCACGGTGAGCGGCATGGTGCTTGATGCGCCCCGGGTCTACAAATCAAAAGAACGAACAACAAAAAAGGATGAATTTTTGCGAGAAACTAGCAGAGGGATGAGAAATTCGAAGGGTGGGGAATCGAATCGAGATTATTACTACCTTGGATGTGGTGGTTGAGTCGACGGCGGCATTCTGGGAGGAGGTGAACTGCGACGGCGAGAAGGGGTCGGCCTGGCTGAAGGACATCATCTTCTCTCTCTCGACGGCGGCGGCGGGTGGGGTTGATGGGATCGGAGTTGGACTTGGATTGAGCAGACTAAAAGCCCAGCGGCGCGGGAGATTGGGGAAAGAAGTTAAGCAGAGAGCGCGGGAGTCGCGGGAGATTGGGAAAGCGCGGGAAATGGCTCCCTTCGTTCCCGCCATTTCTCTTCTGACCTTTCGCGTTCACTGACACGCGGGCCCGCCAGTTAGTGGGCTTCCGGCCCATTCATCTTGGACCTTCTTCTTGATGGACAAATTGCACCAGAGGTTTGCTGATGACAGAAGTCAAGCGATTATTCGAAGGAATTTGATAACGTTAACACTGAGATTCCGCATGCCTACCGCACTCTCAATCCCCTTTTGTTTTAAGAAAAATAAACGAAATGATATGCATACTGCTAGTCTGCACTCTGCTACTCCCTGTCCACAAATATAAATATTTTTTACATTTAGATTTATAGTCTTATCATACGTCACATTTAACCAAAAAAAATGCTTATATGTGTGAACAAATGGAGCATCTGTTGATAAATGAATGGATGGTACAGCCTCGATCCCATTCAACAACAACGTGAGGTGAACGCAACTCCAATTTTCCCATTCACAAATTCAATTTTGCGCATGGATGGTTGCACAAAAAGGATATGCTACATCATATCAATCATATGAAAGAAGAAAAAGGAGGTGAGACAGCCGCCAAAAGCCAAGCCATTCTTGATTCCTCTGCGAGATTAGATACATGGGAATGGAATATACACTTGTCGGCAAAAATAAAGTAAAAAACCAAAAACGTGACGACCTCTGGCTACTGCGGATGATCAGACAGATAGGACCGGCCAAAAACTCCAGTCAGATCAGATTCTTCATGCCTCAATTCTTCAAGGGTTGAAATCTGAACCACCAAGGCTGGAGGAGACCAGCACCATCACACTTGTTATAGCAGCAAGCCACACTAGAGCAGTATCTATCATAAACAAATCAACAACTCAAGTGATGCAATGGAAACTACTGTAAAACACAAGCCAATTAACAACCCTATGCAGGTACACAGCTGAATGAATTTGACAGTTGCTAACTTGCTAACCTGTGGAGCTGTTGGATACAGTCCCTGTATCAGTGACAGCTGCTGCAACATTTTTGCCATCTCTGGATTTAGCAGCCTGCTGATCATTAGCCTCTTCACTATCTCTTGAGCTTCCGGGTTCAGACGACACTATGCCTTGAAATTCTTCACTGACAAGCAGTGCGGCCAGCAGATCCATGAAGGTTTCTCTCTCTTTACCATCCATGTCACTTGTACCATCTTGAGCATAATCTAGCACGTCCTCGTCTGAAACATACCCTGCAGCAAACTCACTTTTCACCCCTTCATCTTCCTCGTCCTCAACATATGCTTTGTATGTAAGGCGAAGAAGCACTTCCCCCTTTGACCGCTTCCCAAGCAAACCCCATCCTCCGTATAAACTTACAATTTTGTCTGTAGGTACTGTATCTTTAAGTGATCCTAACTCAACCTGACAAATTAAACAAACTAAGTAAAGGCGTTCAACTTGAACAAAAGACACCCAAAGGAGACCAAAATACACTGTTTTACTTGTCAGTGATATATGTGTATAAGTATAATGGACCCAGCAAATTTCCATGTTCTATCACATATATCAGTTTAGAGGCCCAAATGAAAATTGCAAATAGGCAAACCCTACCTCTCCCGTGCCAATAGTGACGTCGGTTAGACCAACTGAATCCTTTACTTCAATGCACAGCTTCTGTTTGCGAGGGTTTGTAACTAGCATATGAAAGTCCTGTTTGATATGAAAGCATGATGGTATACAAGAAATAAGAAAAAGGCTACATCAAAATGTTCATTGGGTATAACTGTCTCAGAACCTTACTTGATTCCAAATCGGTTCTCCTGGTTGTCCAATTACAGATGTTTGACTATTCTTCTTGCTCTTTATTACTTGATCACCAAGAATCATGACAACATATGGATCAGTCTTCCCTGCAAGTGACCAAAAAAAAACACCTAAATATTCCATCGCCATGACACAGATGCTTGTAAGAATAGGTGAACTATGCTTCATCTATAGCCAGTCCAAGTGGTAAAGCCATTTAATGATTTGATTTGGGTTGACCTTTGCAAGCAGGCAAACTCAATAAATCATCATTATAAACAGATGCTGGGTGCAAGACCCAGACTAATAAACAGATGATAAATGATCATGATAAACCAGTAAAAAAAATTACTTGGAAACCAAAGAGTTCTTACCAAATAAGACAAAGCTAAGTTTCCTAGCATCAACTAATGTCACCGATAGTTCTCCAACAAAGTCCTTATTCCCATCTTGAATTACATCACTAGCAACATCTTGAAGTATGCCACTTGCAAAATTTTGAATTACGTCACTAGCAACGTCTCCCGCAACAGGTCCCATAGACCTTCCCTGCTGAAAATCAAGGACAATCTTCTTGGGCCGCACAAAGAGACGTGGCAAATCTTCCGTTAGAAGTTTCGTGAGAAACCTAGAGGTAAAGTCACAGATGACTTGTTAGAATCACTGGCCAAAGGATGGATAAGGTTTGTCTATTAAATAGCAGCACGAAAAAGAGTATACATCTTTCAACAAAAAGGCTAAACCCTGAGGTGTTGAGTTAGGGAATAATTGCAGAAAATTTCCTAAAATATGACACAAACAATAATAATGCAAGACTGCCTGCATATTACGTAGATCGATTAAATATGGTTGCTAACAATTCAACAGTGTTTTCATGGATCTATCAGTCATATATTTAAAGAAGAGCCTAGCCGAAGTAAGCAACAGCAACAAATATTGAAAGCTTAGACAGGTAATATCAGATGTTTTATCTAACCATTAGTCTGCATAAATGTTTGAGATGATAGTGCTTACATTGATAGAACAGGAATTGCTGGTGGAGACAGGTACCGTGTCCATGCAAAAAAAATGAACATGCCATTAGCAAAGACTCAAACTTGTACAACACAGAATTTTATACAGTGAACACAAAAAAAAAACTAAATAAAATAAGAGGGCTGACACATAGAACTAGGAAGCAGAATCGCAAATACACAATATGTCCAATTTCAGAACATTTAGCATGTTGGACATGTAGACTTAAGAAACCAAAGTGTGATAAGTGTTTATTTATTCTCCCATTTCATCAAGGTTTCCAAGACATCAGTCAGAAAGCACTTGATTTTTGGCTTCGGGACTCAAAATATCAGCAATGCAATATGCACAGTGTTTCCATGAGCAATAATTGGCAAGTACCAATTGGACCAATGTATACTCCAGATATGTGAAGAAATGAGCAACTTGCAATGCAGTATTATACAGGGCATATCTTCAATTCTGCTTCCTATTTGCTTTCAGACTCCAGTAAGTCATATATGAGTTAGAAGGTGCCAAACGTGCTTATCTTTCAGAACCATGAGCAAATCAACCTCAAAAAGCAGGAAATTAAGTACAGGTTGCAAAGGGGATAGTAAGGGCATACCCATAAGATTGAAAAGCCGGAAGAGTGACAGCTCAAACTTAATCTTTGGGAGGGAAACAAATGCCCAAGATACAGCTCCCACCCATGGTTCTGTTGGTATAAGCCTTAGTTTAACCCACAATTCCCCATCGATATCGAAATCCCTAACCCAGACCGGCACAACGACCGGCACGGCACTAAACTTTAAGGAGAGGGCCAATGCCATGCGTGCGCCACCAGTATAGCGGAGTCCAATCTGGTACCTGAAATGCAGGAGGAGTTAATCGCTGCCTTTTGTTTGCCAGCACTTAATCATGATATGTACACGATGTAGACAATATGATCCAGAAACCAAGAAATGACATGAACATTTTGTTCATAGTTACACTAAACCTAATTTGATACCCCTAAAAATAGACTCCTACTTAATTTGCTATGTGAATTACAGGAAAATATTCTTAAGAGCAAAAGAATCCATCATGCTTTGCTAATCCAGTTTGCTCACACCAGCATCTTCATGAAGAAATTGATACTAATGTGTTATGGCATAGCACTAGGTAGAAGAACAATGAATGTCCCAGTCCAGAAAAGCGAGAGAAGTGACGTACTGCAGGTCGTTGGCCCGGCGCGAAGTGCGGCGCTCGACATTCCTGACGGAGAGGGGCTCCTCGCCGAGGTAGAACTGCCTGATCTCGACGCGGTTGACGTAATCAGGCTTGTGGAGGTTATCGATGACGGGCTGGAGCAATCCGACGATCCAGTTCTCGATGCCGGGGCGGTAGACCTTCCAGAGCTTGCCGAGGACCATGTTGACCCACTCGACGGACTCCTTGCGCTGCAGGTCCTTCTCCTGGAGGAAGAGGGAGAAGCTGGAGGTGGGGACCTGAGGCCAAGTGCCGTTGACCTTGACCTCGCGCTCGGCGCGGCGGCGCTTGCGGAGGGTCCAGAGCTTGTCGAAGGCGGCGCCGACGAAGAAGAAGAGGGCGAAGAGGCCGAGGACGGAGCGGTTGAGGGGCGGCGACGGGAGCGGGTGGATGACGCCCAGCTGCGTCCGGAGCTTCGACACCAGGGGATCCTCTCCCACCTCGACGCGGGGAGCGAAGGTCGATGAGGTCGGAGGCGGCGCGAGCTCCGAGACGTCGGGGGGCGGGGGGAGGTTGTTGGCGGAGATGGGAGGCGGGCGGCGGGGCGGTCCGAAGGCGTGGCAGAGGCATCGGTGGCGGCGGCGGAGAGGGATGAGGGATGGGAGGAAGCTGCAGGAGGAGGTGCTAGCAGCGGAGGTGGAGAGGGAGGGCGGCGGCGGCGGCGTGCCGGCGGAGGGGGGAAGCATCGGGAGGAGCCACCGACATCCGGCGCCGGCGGAGGATTGCGCGTGAGGGGCTACCTCGTCGGAAGGGGAAGTAAGCAGGCAGCGAAATTGGAATTGAGCACTGGTGGTTCGCAGCAGCTGCCTGCCTGCGGCGGAAGCGGAAGCTCGCTCACCGTCGTCACGGGGGCGTCACCGCGGCAGCCACACCACACCGTATCGGCGTGGAGTCTCCCTCCCCACCAGTTTTCCCCTCCATCTCCCCCCCAATCCGTCTCGCGCTTTTTACATTGTTTTTTTTTTTCCTCTGTCTCTTTTTTCTTCTTCCAAGGAAATGAGCTGCGGTCATACTATAATTAATGTTAAAAACGTTATATATTAAAATACTGCGAAGAAAATGTTAAGCCCAGCGGCAGCACCGATTCATTCCCACAAGTACTCTGCACACAAAGTTTGTTCAGCACCGGTTCTCAATCACCAAATGATATGTGGATCACACAAGGGCATGTCGTTTTCATGTTTGTTTTTTTAAGGGTTGTTTTCATGTTTTGCTTAAACAAACTCTCAAACTTTCTAGCTGGACATTTATCAACAGCAGGGTTAAGGTTATGCCAATCAAATACAGAAAGCTGGTGAGACTTTCAGAATAAGGTTGTGTTTAAATCCCAAAAAATTGGGTCAAAAATATCACATCAATATTTGACACATATTTAACGTATTAAACGTAGACTAATAATAAAACAAATTACATGTTTCAACTGTATACTGTGAGATGAATCTTTTAAGCCTAATTAATTCATCATTAGCACATGTTAATTACTGTAGCACTTATGGCTAATCATGGCGTAATAGGCTCAAAAGATTCGCCTCGCGGTGTACAATTTGTTTTGTTATTAGTCTACGTTTAATACGTCAAATGTGTGTACAAATATTGATATGACATTTTTGACCCAAAATTTTTTGGGATCTAAACGCGGCCTAAGTTTGTTGCCATCATTATTGTTCACAATAATCTTGTCTTGGATGGCGTGTTTGGTAACTTGAGGTAAGAGAAATGACAATTTTAGTAAGAAAGTTGATGGAGATTAAGAAGGGGATTTGGTTTTTAGTCTTATTTTTTTTATGGGTAGAGATGATGGAAATTTACAAGGTACTTTAGATAGAGACTAGATTTAAGTAAAAATTAACGGCTGAGATCTATCTTAGTAACACAAGAGAAAAATCTCTCTCAACTCCTACCCCTTCTCCAGGTATTGAAAAGGAGGGAGTTGCCTCCCAGTGAAGGATCCAGAAAGAAATAATAGTGAGGGCTAAACAAATTAGAACAATATAAATCAAATTTATTCTTTATATCTATGAAAGAATGTTTTAGTGGGGGTTTAGGGGTATCCACTGTTCTAGCGCCGGTAGTGGGCCCCCTCCCCTCTAATTCCTCTATCCCCATTCCACCGAAACTCTCATGTCTTATAATTAAACAAGTTAATTAATAACCCCAACTTTCTAAACTTCTAATCCCTCCTAAAAACTCCCTCCAACCAAACGCAACCAGATGGAATTATACTGTACAGGAAGACATCAGTTTATAATGGAACACATACATCAATTGTAGTGAAAAAATTGCAATGGAAAATAGAAAACAAGTGTTCTTCTAACCTGTAGTGGTAGGCTTATGTGCTCCTCTGCAACAAGTGTGGCCCAGTAGAGCCCAGCCCACGAAAGAGTAAGGAGCCCAACCCAATCCAATCGGCAGCATCGCATCACATCACCAACTCCCCACGCCTCGATGTGATCTGACAGGTGGGCTCGAGAGAGGACACCGCATCACTCTTTTCCTCTTCTTTCCGCCCGCATCACCATCTCCGGCGCCGGCGATGGACCGGCCGCCGCCGCCTCCAACTCCGGCCACCCTCTCGCCGCAGGAGTGGGAGCAGCTCATTGAAGACTTCCCCACCCCTCGCCGCCAGCGATGGCTCCACCTCCCTCTCCTCGACCTCGCCCTGTCCTCCCTCCCGCGCCGCGACCTCCCCTCCCACCTCAGGTCCCTCCTCCTCTCCTTCCTCGACGACCACCTCCTCCTCCACCACCATCCCCTCTCCGCCTCCCACCTCTCCCTCCTCCTCTCCTCCCTCCTCGCCTTCCCCTCCGACCACCACCTCCTCGTCACCGTCACATCCGCCTTCGCCTCCGCCCTCTCCGCCCCAATCTACGCCCACCACGTTGACCCCCTCGCCGGCATCGTCACCGCCCTGCTCGCCTCCGCCAACCGCCCCAACCACGCCCCCGACCGTGCTGCCCGCGCCCTCGCCTGCGACGCCCTCCGCGCCCTCGACGCTGCGCTCCCTGGCCTCCTCGCCGACGTCCTCGCCCACCTCTACGCCCTCGCCGCCGCCGAGCGCTCTCCGGCCGCGCAGTCCTACCTCCTCCTCCTCGCCTCCGCCGCCCGCCACGTCGTCCGCCTCGGCAGGCTGTCCTCCACCACATCCATCCTCGCGGTCTCCGGCCCGCCCACCCCCTTCTATGTGCCCGCGCATCTCCTCTCAGACCCCGCACCAGATCCTCCTGCTAACCCTCCTTCGGATGTCAATTTGAGGGACATAAGGAAGGTGCTCGCTTTGATCATGGAGAGGCCACAGGTCCTCACTCCTGCGGCGGCCATGGAGATGACGGCTATCCTTGCAGAGGTGTCTGCAGCTGTGGTAATGTGGGCGCCGGCGATCGCGGCGCACGTCAAGGTGCAGTTTGGCGGGATGGCGCATTCGTCCAGCCTCATGCTTCTGCACTCAGTGCTCACGCTGTTCGTCCAGTTTCCAGATGCGTTTGGGGCCGAGGATGAGCGTAAAATGGCGTGCCGTCTAGCTTTGGCTGCTTTGGAGGCACACCGGCCGCTTGCAGCGCGATTGCTGGCGTTACATTGGCTGCTTGGTTCTGGAAAATTCAGATATGCAGTGCCTGGCCTCGCTAGATGGTTTTATCCTGGCCTGTTTGACCCCCTTGCTGTCAAGGCCAAGAAGCTAGATTGCCTAGCTCTTGTTGCTGCTGGTGTTGATGGCCACAAGATTGAAGGAGGCAGAGATGTGGACCAGAAAATTGGGCTTGTCGATGATGGCCTGGCTTGCGTTTCAGCCTTCCGGTGGCTCCCGGGATGGAGTACTGAGACTGCTGTCGCGTTCCGGGTGCTGCATGGAGTCTTGGTTGCTGCTGCACCTCACAGTACTGACGGTTCGGAATGCTCCGGAGCTGGTGAGCTCCTGAATTCTACTATCTTCCACCATTTACAGGTAGAAATCTATTGAAAGAAAAACTAATGATCGGCACATCCGTCAACTTGGAAGAACCTTAATTATGTTCCAGTGTGTTGAAATTTACCGATTCTTAAGTTTCTTGGTCACTCTGTATGCAGGCTATGCTGGTTGATATGACATCAGAACATCGAGGTTTAGTCCCAGTAATTGCTGATTTCATCAACCGTCTTCTAGCATGCAACACACATCGGTGGGCAGGGGAGCAGCTGCTGCGGACGCTTGATGAGAATCTGCTTCCGAGGCTTGAACCAGGCTTCCAACTGGCATCATACTACCCACTCTTTGAGAAGATTGCGGAGAATGGGACAGTTCCTCAGTCCCGCCTAATAGAGTTGCTCACGAAGCAGATGGTGTCTCTTGCCAAGAAGCATGACCCAGAGACAGAACTGAAAACATGGTCACAGGGCAGCAAGGTCGTGGGCATTTGTCGTGTCATGCTGAAGCACCATCACAGCTCTCGCATCTTCCTTCCCCTCTCGCACCTACTTGTACTCACTATCAAGTCCTATCCGGACCTGGAGGTCCGGGACCATGCAAGGTACCCAGTCTGAATTTCTGGTTTTTCTTGTTTTGTGATACTAGCTGTTTTTCTATTGTCTTCTCACTTCTTCAAACGAAATATCCAGGATATGTCTGCGGATGCTGTCTTGCATTCCTGGAAAGAAGCTGAGGCATCTCATGGGAATCGGAGAGCAACCTGCAGGTGTTACACCCTCTCATCCAGGCCCCTTATTTGATGTCCCATCACCACGTCCTGCTCAAGATCTTAAGAGCATGCCTGGTTTGGCATCTTACATTCATCTTGAAAGAGTCATGCCGCTTGTTGTGAAGCAGTCTTGGGCCCTTACATTACCTAACTTCAGCATTCAGAGCAGAGCATCTGGCCAAATTTTTAGTATACAGGATGTAAGCTCAACTCCTTCGGAGCAAGAAAGCACACCACAACCTACCATCGAGAGAATCGGCTACACACAAGAAGCGCTTCGTGTGATGGACTCTAAGGGCGCTGAAACACTGGAAATCCTTAGGAGGCACTTCGCGTGTGTTCCTGACTACCTCCACTCATCTGGTCTCAAAATAAGAATACCTTGCACATTTAGGTTTGACTCGGAGCCATTTAACCATGCTTGGGGATCCGATTCGGCAGCTCCAGGTTCTGAAGGGGTTGATGGGTTGCCTGCCCTTTATGCGGTGACAATTAGGTTTTCTTCTAGTGCACAGTTTGGGAAAATTCCTTCATGTCATGTACCTTTCCTTCTTGGTGAACCTCCAGGTTCTGGTATGGACATTGTGCCCTTGGATAACGGCCACCAGTTAGAATCAAGTTATTGTGCTTCAGTAGTGATAGAATTAGAGCCTCGAGAACCATCACCTGGTCTCATCGATGTTGTCATCGCTGCCAACACAGAGAATTGCCAAGTCATATCTGGGTCCATTCAACCCATTACAGTTGGCATTGAGGACATGTTTCTAAAGGCAAATGTACCTCCCGATATTATGAAAGAGGATGTGGCTGAGTATTACCGGGATCTTTTCCATGCTCTATGGGAGGCCTGTAACAGTTGCTCGAACACAGGTCGGGAGACCTTCCCTTTGGATGGAGGGAAAGGATCAGCTGCGATTAATGGTACACGGTCTGTCAAACTTCTTGAGGTGACTCCAAAGGTTTTGATTAGAGCTATTGAAAGATACCTGGCTCCCTTTGTTGTCAGTGTTGCTGGAGATTCACTTATTACCATTCTAAAAGGCAATGCCATTATTAAGAACATTTTATGGGAAGAAAGTGAATCAGATCCTGCTGTTGGCACCGATGCATTGGTTCCATACTCATTGGACACAAATCTTTTGCTTAAGCGTATTGATGAAGATGAATTTGAAGTCGGTGCAGAGACTTATGCTCAACTAAGCAAGAGGGATATGGGCATTGTGCGTGTCCTAATATTTCTACCCCCTAGGTATCACCTCCTCTTTTCGATGGAAGTAGGTTATGCCTCCACATTGGTCAGGATAAGAACCGATCACTGGCCATGTTTGGCATACGTCGACGAGTACTTGGAAGCATTGCTCTAACAGGGAGGATTTCTCTTGCCAAGAATTTCAGTTTTGTACCTTATGTAACAGTAAAGAGTATACAACGGGAGCTTTTTTTTCTCTCTTAATTTTTCTGTACCATCAAGAATGGGACAGCATTCTTTTTGTGGAATCGATGCCAGGAGGTGTAACTTCGAGGAGAGGGCAATTTTGTTCATTGATATAATTGAGAACACATGATTATACACCGAAATCAAGTTCCCATTGTGTTACTTCGGTTCTTGTTTCAGGGCCAGATATTATGAAGTTGGGGTTTTCTTTTGAGTTAGTATTTGTGAAGGTTCAGTTAGTGATAGCTAATGTTCATTTGTAACAAATGTTTCTGGGAAAAAATAATGCAAGAAGCATAATTTTTGGACTAAGAGATGCTAGATTTACATGTCTAGCACAAGGCCTCTGCAGGGGAAAAAGAGCAAGCAATAGAAGTTACATATTCATGTGCAGGCAATAACATTTTCAACTTGATATATTGCAATTTACTCGAGCTTTATGCTCTCCGAGGAAGGAATATTCAAGCCACATGAGGAGAGATACCAAGTACATAAACACATGGCATTGGGATGAAAAGCTAACAGCAGTAGCATCATTATTTCCTCGAAACTTTTTTTTACATAATGATTTCCTTGATTTTTCTTAAGGACATGAAGTGCATGTCTTGTTGACTAAATGACAACTATATTCCCTCTTGGCCCTTCATATTCGGAAGCTATCGTTTATTTATGAACACTGAAGGTAGAGAGAACTATAAGATGCCACTAGCTTGTGTAACTAGCTATGGCAGATTCGATAGCTGAATCTTTGGCATGCACATCTTTATAATGGATTCGATAGCCATGTCCTGGAAAAAGAAATAACTATCAGTCAGTTAAATCATAGACAACATAAACCAATTTATATATAATAGTAATAAACTATAAATGTGCATCCTAGATGCTAAGGCCGGCCATTTCTTATTTCCTAACAAGGCATATTTTGAGAACTTAAATAACAATTATGACAAGGGTTACTTGTATTCTAACCGCAATGCTTGAATGAGTACATACCAGGTAAGAACCACTGGAAGTCTAACTTCAACAATTTTCTCAAGCTGTCCAGTTGCAGGCCCACTGCAAGTTTGTGGAACAGATGGATAATCCAACTTTAAGCTAACAGTACAAGTATACAGTTATCTTCAGTGAAACGGGAAATCTAGGGGAGTACTCTACCTGATTGCTTGCTGTACATACGAAACAGATTTAAACCATCAGATTCTTCTGATTTTGCAACATGATCTCCAGTGAAAAGTGCCTTTAATGGTTTGTAGAACAAGCACACCGAGCCCTGAAAAGATGTTGATTGAAGTCTTTCAATCCTAGATAAGTTGAAGAAGATTCAGATGGCACCAAATGTTTGTTATACAAATGGATCGTCTTTAATAGAGTATATGCTCCTTTCTCACTAAAGTTAAAGAAAATTTCAGACATGATATGATCTTTGACACTGCCACTCTTTAATGTTGTATGTTCAAGAATGTTTCATCCAACCCAGAGAAGTCGACTGAAGGAAACAAGTAATTGATTAAACAGCTGCTTTCATTGAGTTAACTTACTTCAGTATGGCCTGGGGTATGGATAAGTTCGAAATCAGCTCCAATGTTCCACGGGCCATTTCCAGTAAGTTTCCACTCAACATCTACAGTAACATTCTCTACCTGCATCATCAGGAGAAGTATGTGAGAACAACAATCACCAGAGAAATAAGTAAGTACCCTAGTTATGTTCATATAACTGTCTTTTCTATTCCATGACATCATAGTTCAAGTGTTTGCCTCTCAACCCTGTAAGTTTTATCCCACTTCAAAATCGTTAATTAATGTGATATTGAGATTCCTCCTCAATAATCTAGATATCAAAAAGCTTTAAGAATGTGTGAACGGCAACTACTACTATGGGTCAAAGTTGAAGCACATCCCAAGATTCCTAGGCAGCCACATTTCTTACTGTAGGCACTAGGCATAATAATTATCTGGACTGCAGGTTGTATCGAGTTCTTGATGAGGATCAATCAGGAATAAGCAATGCCTTTCTAGGGTCAGACAAAAGGAGAAAGAGAGACGCAAATGCAACCCTTTGCGTGTGAGGGTCTTACATCACCCGAGTGGATGATCCTCTCACATTTTAGCAGCTCAGCCCACTTCCTATGATCCGCTACATCATCCCTGCAAAGGCAACTCATCAGATACTCTTCAGTATCAAAAATAACATATTCAAAAAGATACTCATCAGATACTCTTCAGCATTCACAAAAAAGATAGAACCATATGTGGTAATACTCTAAATCCGAACATACTTGTGGGTCAAAAACATGTAGCGTGCTCCACCAAGTTTTTTGATGTTATCTGCCAGTTTTGTTGTATACCTTGGGCTGTAAAAAACAGAAAATATCAGAAGACCTAGTAATAACCAAATGTAAACTGGACAATAAGAGTTACGTGAGATGATCACCAATTTGAGAAAAACTGCTATCACATTGTTTAGTACGCTGTGCTGTAATTGAATATATCATACTTATCAATAGGAACACTATCAATTAATGTATCTGATTAGAACTTGATAATTTGTTAGTCTAGCCATGGCAAAGTTGGTGCTAAGGGACAAGAACAGTTCCGTGGTAGGTTGAAATTTTTACCTGTCGACTAGTATGTTCCCATCTGGATGGGTTATAAGATAAGAAGTTGCTCCATATGAGTCTTGAGAATGATAGCCACAGAGGTAAACACCCTGCAAGTTTTGAGCACTGTAAGATGGATAACATATCATGAGAGTAAGAATGAAGATAAATTGGCTGAAATCCAAAATGAGGAGAGCAGGTGATAGATAGATTGACGACATACAGGGAGAAGATCAGTGTCAATGGGGATCGGGAACATGTCTTGCACTTGAAGAATGTCCTTTGCAGGTTTCTCGGTGTGGATGGAGGAAGTAGGACAGGACAGCAGAGCCTGGACACCAACGACATGGCTTGCATGGTTCAATTTTGCATTGAAATTCAGAAAGATGGATGAACTGAGCAGGTTAGCATGGCAAGTGACCTGCAAGGCCTTGGTCCTGTCCTCCTCGGAGATTGGCTGCGCGGCCACGGCGGCTTTTCCGTCCACCCTCTTGAACACCTCCTGCAATCAATCCATGCATCCGTTGATATAAGAGAGATTCAACAATTGAAGCACAAATCCTCCATCAGTAAGCAAACAGACTGAATTACTCCATAGTGTAGACTGTAGATAGAATCGGGTAGGTAATTTAGTAAACGAATGATATACCGGTGCCATCCAGCGGCAGGTCTGGCAGTCGATGCATCGGTGATCTGCAGCCAGCCAGAAAACAAACATACTGAAGCGCATCAGGAACAACAGGAAGGAAGAAATGAAACGGCGACTAACATAAACATATGTATTGATGAGTTTAATTAGGTGCAGGGCAGGGCTGACCGACGAAGAAGTCGCCGGGGACGTTCTGCGGGCGGCGGCGGCGGTCGAGTGCCGGAGACGACGCGGAGGCGCGGAACGACGCAGCAGCTCGTGCCCGTGCTCGCCGCGGCGCCGGAGAAGCGAGGGGCGCGGCGGTGAAGCTCAGGTTCAGGTTCAGTGCCATGGCTGGCGATTCGGCTCAGAACAGAGAACAGCAGCGTGCTGTGCCTGTGCTCCTGCACCCAACAAGACAACACACCACACCACACGAGCAATACAACTAGTAGTAGTTCACTCGTAATTCGACTTGACTTGGATAGCCAGGTGATGCGTGACAAAGCACATATATAAAAGAGAGCAACACTGGCTGACTGACTGACGTCACAGCAAACGCAACAGCCTGCATCAATTCATGAATCCTGATGCATGCAGCTAGACAGGCTTACACATTTGTACTCGAAAATTGTAACTTTTTGATCAAGAATGAACTATACTAATCTACTCCACTGCAGCTAGTAGGACGAGTAAAGTCATTTGTCGGTTTGGCTTGGCTTGGCTGAGTGGCTGACAGACTGCATCCACCGCTTTTTTTTCTCTCCGGGCCGGCCGGAAGATGCATCCACCGCTTCAAAGTTGGAACTCTTCCTTAAGTATGTGATTGCGCTTCTTGACGCCATACGTATTTCTCATTTCAATTAAATAAACCTTGCACATCGCCAATAGTCCACCAGATCGATTTCCCGAGATTTCCTTCATGCAACATCATCTGCTTGTATGTTTCTCCTTTGTTTTGGGCGATAGTCAGTCAGCTGCCACTGGGGTATTTGTTGTGCAGAAAAGTCAGTGGCTGCAACCTCCTCATCTCTGACTGCGGCTGCAGCTCCGATACTTTCTTCAGCGACCTGTACTGCAGCCGTATACTTTCCCCGCTATCAACCGCCTTCACAAGATACCTGCGATTCACAATTTCACACTTAACTCTAGTCACAACAACTTTTCATACATCTTACTCGCAAAAAACAAACAAACAAAAACATCTGTTTTTCGAAACAAGCGATCCAAAACAGTCTCACCAGCCATTCAGGCACTGTGATGTGATAACTGCCTCCTTCCCAATAAATTTATCAGGAGTCCTTCTGTTTCCCTGCAAATGCCTCAATGATAAGTAGTAGTATTTCTTAGCAATGCAAGTGTCAAAAGGATTGTGCTCCATGTACCATGATCAGGACTCTCTCGCCCACTACAAATGGATACTGCACGCCCCTGGGTGACGGTGAGTTTTCAGTGTCCAACAACAGCTCGCCATTACCCTGATAAAACAATGAAGTAATTATTCGATTTCATGCATACTACTAATTAATTTCTTGAGGGTATGTTCACAGCCACAACATTACGTACTCTGCTACCTCCAGTACTCTTCAGCACATCATTTCGCTCAGTCACTTCTTTCCTGCGTTTGCGAAGAGCAGCATTATGAAAGAGTCTCCTATCATCTTCCATCTTCACCACTGTAGCTACCGCTCTTAAAGCTATTATATCCAAATACTAACAACATTAAGTGAGCAGGTGAAATATGGTTAATGCCAGATTCATAGGACAAAATTAATTGAAAGAGACATACCGAGATTAGGAAACAAGGTGGCTGGATCAACTTCTCCATTGCAAATAGTGCATCTTGCCTGATCATAGCAAAAACAGAACAGCCGAAATGATTGTTGTGCCATCCCAATGGACTGAATAACTGGACTAGAAGACAAATAAAATGGAAATGACTTGGAAGTACACTTCTGACACCAATATGGCACATGACTTTTACAGCACCACAACTCCACAAGGAACTGCTTCCGGCAAATATGCATTTTACAAGAATGTGCCATTGCTGCAAATAGCAGTCCTAAAGTCCTAATGGTCACGGTTCTCTAATAAGTAGTACATTCCAGTTGGATAATCTATCACTAAAGCTCTCTATTAAATAGTAAAACAGACTGAAGTAAATACATGTAACTTCAAATAAAAAAAACATAATTTTAGCAAACAGTGCCAGTATCTGGGTTAAGGACAAATGGAAAAACCAAATTTAGTTGTAGGCTTGTAGCTATATTAAAGAGTGTAATCTACAGTAACTCAGGGAACTTAATCTCAAAGTTACAGTGAGAGCATTCATAACTATCAGCAAGCCTGAATATGAAGTTACCATTTCAATGACTTTCTTCAGCATGAGGCCACCAAAAGAGTGTCCACATAAGAGAACCATAGCATCCTCAAGAAAAGCCCCACTACAAAAAACCAAATATCGTATTATCACGTGTACTTCTCAACCTACTATGAACAATATGACAACGACATATATACTAGTTTGGAAAAACAAAACTTTATGTAAGTCTATTTTCAGAAAATCAATTTTAAGTTAAGCTAAATCAAACGGTGCCCTTTCTCCCCTTCAAGTTCATATGTATGGCTGACTGTCTATCACCCCGCCTCTCTTAAAGAAAATACGTCTAGCATATAAGTTATAAGTAATACAGATATAAAATGATCCATGCAAAAGCAGACAATCTATAAATACGTTGTGGGCTTCTTTGGTAAAATGGTAGATTCCATGAAGATTAACTTACGACAAAGGATCTGAGAGGACACTTCTGAGAGACGGTTCACTAACAAAGCTGCCCTGAGATCCCTGCAATCCGAGTTTGCAAGATATGGGCATCCTTAGTGTTGAGCACATAGTTGAGAGGTGTGCTGCTCTCGTGTATAACTACAACTGAAAATGTTGATGCAGTTCTGGATGTATACTCACAGAAGGTGCTTCCGAATGATTTGAAATAGCATGCTCTTCAGCACACAAGTCATCCATAAATTGGCTTGCAGATATGGATTGATACATCTGGGGAACACAGTGTCCAGCTGCTGAAATAGGAGAGCAATCCAGTATAGCATTGGCACGAGGCATTAGCCTAAATGTGAGTGATCCTCTACAACAGGAAAGGAGATTGCAATGAGAAGTTTATCAAAATCATTATGTACTATACAGCGTAAGGAATTTCAAAATATCATTTTGAGAAACAGAAACGAAATGAGATAATGAAACCTTCAGTGTGAGCATAGTACTGACCTACTCTCATTAGTGATCCTGTAGCGAGAAGTTTGGCGCAAACCAGCAGTAACATGACTTAGGGCCCTTCCAGTCAGAAGCAACAGGTCACCAGGGCCTGAAAGCCCATCTGCTAGATACCATTGGCCATTTGGGTCACAAACCTGCCAGAGAAGTAGCTAAACAATGTAAAATGGAAGCCGGAGAGACAGCACCCATGGGCTAATGACACTGAATAAAACTGAATTTTGTCGACCAAATAAGCAAAAGAACCATAAACTAAGAAAACAGTAACGCATCATTTAACAAAAACTAAGACGAACAAAGGATTAAAAAAAGTGAACTTTGCACAGCAATTAGAATCGATACCTCAATTCCTGGATGATCAGAGGCAACTAGCATAAGGAAGCCCCTATCAACTTGAGGCGCTGAAGTAGGTACATGGCCGCTGTGGAGGTGTTGTTGGTTGGAATAAGCTACCAGCAACTCCGAAGATGAGACCTCATTAAAAGGCAATGGAGTATCATCAAGCAGGTGATCAAATACACTGGAAAACATGATAGAGGGCAATTGTGAAAAGCTAGCTCGATCGTAGTGTAATTGTCAAGATCAAGATGTTACTTGGAAGTGACAAAAAAGAATGCAGGGAGCAAACTGTACTTGGTACGAAGTCGAAGATGGCGAGCAATTGCAGAGAGAGCAGCACGGGCAGCCTCACCGAGACACCTGAAGGCATCGTCCATGCAAGCAGGGGAAGAAAGGTCGCCGCCGTCATCCGATGTCCTAAAGGATTTGAGATTGAGATTGGGAGGCAGCTAGGTATTCTGGAATTTCATGGGCAAAGGAAGGGGAAGGTACCTGCCTGCGCGGTAGAGGAAGAGGGGTTGGGATTGGGGTTGGTGGTGGAAGAAGGCGCGGGCGGAGTGGAGGGCGCATCGGAGGATGGCGGCGTGGGCGGCGGGGAGGTCGACGAGGAGGGCGGCGCCGTGGCGGGTGAGGGAGGCGGAGAGGGCGTGGACGGCGCGGCCGTAGGCGGCGGTGGCGCCACCATCGTAGGGCGCCAGGTCCTGGAACCGCACCCTGCCCAGTCTGCTACCGCTGGTGGGAGGTGGGGAGGAGGAAGAGGCGGCCATGGATGGGAGCTAAAATCTCTCATGGCGCTCGCCGCGCCGCCGCCATCTCCGCCGCCGCCTCGCCGCCGAATGTCACTCGCTGATACTGGAGTATGTGCAGAAGAAGGTGCAAGCGAAAGAAGTTTCCTTTTCCCAATGTCTCACTTGTTTGTGCAAAGAAAAAAAAACATGTTTTTTTTTTTTACGAATTTGTTACTCCCTCCGCGCTCTGATGTTTGATATTGGTTGTTTATTTTTAACTAACAAATGTTAAACATAACGTATCAAAGGAAAAACAATGCGGTAAAATAGTTTTCAAGACGACATTTGTATGCATGAGTTCGTGAACATTCGACGGTTTTAGATGATAGTAGATGAATTTTGACCTTTATTTGTTTTCTACAAAAAGATAATTATCTGATGTGCAAGGTATAGGTAAAATGATCTTAATTATACATCTAATGGTACAATATTTGACACTAAAAAATAGATTATTTTAAAGGTGTTATTGATCAAATCTAATCAACTAAAATGAAAAAAAAAGACACCTAATTTTGAACGGATGGGAAATTCAACTGAAATATTCCCCAAATTTTTTTTATCAGTTAATTATATGAGTTTTTTTACGGTCTAACAAATAGTACCTCAAGGTACCAAAATAAAATCTAGTCATCCATTCATCATATCGGTACCAAAATAAACGGTTGGATTGTGTTCTGGTATCTCGAGGTACCGGTATCTTAGGGTACCATTTGTTAGACCGTAAAAATTGTTTAATTATATAGTTGGAACTTGGAAGCGACAGAAAAACTAGATTCAACTGTATGATGCCACACCAGTAATACAATTAATGGCTAGCGATACATGGGTGAGTTTGTTACGGTTTTATGTGACGTATCTATATATAGCCTGCAGACTATCTTATCTGGATCCCTTCCTAGATATGGAAAAGGTTAATTTCGGTCTTTTTTCTAGTGCACACACACACGTACACTCTCGTGTTGGCGCAGTATAAAAGAAGGACCGAATCGAGGAGGAATTAAGCGGGTGGAGTCAGTGCATGCAGATAAATAGACTGATCGCAGATCGGTTGTGTAGTTAATTCGATCGATCGGCAATGGAGATGGAGATGGAGAGCAGGGTGGATTCGATGGCGGCGGCGTACGACGAGCTGGTGGACGCCGTGGCCGCCCTCATCGCCGAGCCCGTCCGCACACCGGCGGCGATCAATCGCCTCAACAGCCGCCTCCACGCCTTCGTCGTCTCCTGCGACCGCGCCGACGACCTCGTCGCCGCCGCCACCAACCAACTCGCCCTCCACACCGGCGCCGCCGCTCCTCCTCCTTCGCCTGGGACGGGCGCTGGCAGGCTCGACGCGCTGCTCCAAGCCCTACAGGCCATTTCCCCTGAAGATCTCCAGGCCAAGGACACGGCCGCCGCCGACAACAACAACTGATCGATCGACCGACATCCATCTCACCAAAATGATCCTTGTTTCTGTTCATCACTGTTTCATCCACCACCTTAATCAGTTTCCTTTCTTTCTCTATCTCTATCTCTTTTTATTTGCTCTCCAAGTAGATTAGATTCGTAATTTATTTTACTGCTTCTCCCTATGTATGCAATGCAGTATGTACCAAACGTACTAAGTACGATGTAATAATGGTCTAATGAGCATGCATGACAGTATGAATGGCATGTACTATTTTAAGCGCATTTGAATTGAAAACTCGGTGCATCTCTGATTATCTCTTGACTTGAAGACAATAAGGTCACTGTGCTTTTACGAACACTAGGTTGTTTCTTTGCAAGCCCATATACTACTAGCAGTATTCGTATAATGTAGTAATTAAATTCTTTTTTTTTTCGGATACGAACCCAAGCTAAGATTTTGACTAGCTCACAGTTACCTCCATCACATACTGATACTCCCCCATCCTTCCTTTTTTTTTTTACATTGATTAGCTCAAAAACGTCAATTAAAAATATACAAAGGGAGTCTAATATAGGGAGAGGTAGCTATGTTATAAGACAAAGGCAGTATATGTTTAAAAGATGCATGGTGAAGTGAATTCTTTCTCTGAAATAGAACAGTGGACAAACTGAACCAGAGCCACACAAAAGACGGCTCAAATGAAGACAAAAACAGGTTAATAATAATGTGACGTGCATGTTATTGTCAAACCCAAGTATTCCTAATACTTACTACTGGCTCCATATCCATTATTGGACGAAGTAAAGCAGCCAATGGAAAGAGGAACAAATGAAAGAAGGATAAGCCTCCACAGCAATAGCAAGATTTGATACCCAGCCGACCCCAGCACAGACGACGAAATCCAGAGTACCTGCTGTCGCGAGCCACCATCAACTTCTGATTTGTAATAAGAATAAATGAACAGAACAGCTTGCCGACGATGCCCAACAGAACAACTTAATGGAACATGGTCAACACAAGCAAATTATCCTGGCAAGAACAGTGATTTAGCAAACATAAAAGATATGATGATATTAACCTAGCATCTGCAAATACCATGAAATCAGGTTTTTTTATATGAACAATGAGCATGTCAATAATTTTTAGCAGCCCAATATGTCCAACAAGAAATAATTAAGGAGTAAAGGAAATGCATGGGCTATGTATATGAAACCACACATCCATACCAAGACAGACAGGTAAAACATCACAGCATAATAGCATATACAAAAAAAAAAAAGATGACACACTCGATGTTGTCTACTCTAACATAGATTCCCATCCAACACCAGTAGCCGTAGTAGCAGGTATCTATTCGCAATCCAATCAGCACAGGCTGACGCACCTGAGAAGCTGCAAAGATGCAACTTCAGTATCATTCATGTCAGTTCTCAAGTAGTGCAACAATAATTGGTAATAAGTCGGCAAAGGGTGCCTTCCAACCAGTTGCCATAACCAGAACAACCTCAGCTCTCCATACAGGCAGCAAGTCATATACACGATCATCATGCTGAACTTGTCCCTGACGATCATATTAATGCTCAGCTATTCTCAGAATAACATCTTGTAATTCAGCTGGTGTAAACAATTTGTAGAAGGTAATAAAATTATACATCCAGATCAATACAACAATACATTCTGTGACACCATTGTTCAGAGGCAAGGAAAAATTGGTTGCAGATGAATTCCACCATGTAACTAATCAGAAAACAGTACATAGAGCACCTTCATCCAATAATTATATTGGTGACCAGTCTGTATCATTTTTCAGGTTATTCACATATAAAGGTAGAAATGCACCAAAAGTTTGAGATAAATTAAGATAAGGAACTTGAAAGAGTTGCATCATATGTGATCATTCATGTTGCATGGCCTACATTGTAAACCACCAAAGAGCAGTACTCATATTTGTAAAAATGCAAATAGCCCATACAGAAAATAACCTTGTGCGCTAAACCATATCAACTGGTTGAGTTGCCCAACAAGCACAGTAAAGACATGCAGACGAGAAGACGGAAGTTATGCTGCATTTTTATTGGTAGGCTCGAATGCAAATTCAGCCTCAACCTTCTTCCACTCCTCCTTGGCATCACCCTTGACAACCTTCCTCATCCCCATGGCAACCTCCTTGGCATGTTTGGCCTTCCTGCTCTTGAGCAGTCCTTTGATGAGCCCTTGAACAGCTTGGAAAGGTGGCGCCCACTTGTTCTGCAAGCATTCCTTGAACACCTCCAATGCAGGATCAACCACGCCCTTGTTGACTAGCGCCTCAAGCAGCATAATGTAGGTCTCGGAGTTGGGCGAGACCCCCTTCCCGTTTGGCCTTGCCACCTCAGGCATCCTCTTGAATATAGCGACGGCAGCACCCACCTCCCCCTCGTTGCAGAGCCCGTTGATGACCGTGTTAAAGATCCCACGGTTGGGCGGAACGCCCTTTGCCTCCATAGCATCAAGCAGCTCGGCAGCCTCAAAGCTCCTGCCTTTGGAGCAGAGTGCAGCCATCCGGAGATTGTACGTGACAACATTGGGCTTGAGCCGCCTCTTGCCACCAGTAGCAGTGGTGTTATCCTTGAGAAACTGGTCAAACGCAGCGTAATCAGCCGCATTGAGGTACCCCTTGAGGATCTCATTGCAGGAAACAATGTCCGGCTCGATGCCAGCCTTGGCAGGCATTTCATCGAACAGGGCGCGGGCAGAGGCGAGGTCGCCACTGGCAACAAGGGACTTGAGGATGACGTTGTGGGAGACGACGCTGGGCTTGATGCCGAGCTGGGCGGGGAGAGTGCGGAAGGCTTGGATGGCGCGGTCGTAGAGGCGGTTGTCGTGGTAGGCGGAGAGGAGGGCGGAGAGGGCGCGATCGGAGGGAGGGGAGATGATATTGAAGGTGGAGAGGGAGTGTTCGGGCATGGAGGCGGCGGAGTAGAGGGAGATGAGGCGGATGAGGAAGCCCTCGGAGGGGTGGGGGGAAGGGAGGGAGGTGAGGGAGGAGGAGAGGATGGAGGCGACGAGGTCGCGGCGGCCGGCGGAGGCGAGGCGGTTGACGGAGAGGGTGAAGAGGGGGCGGTCGGAGATGAAGGCCGGGTGGGAGAGCCCCGAGATGAAGAGGTCGGCGAGGGCGTCCGGCGTGTGGGCGGCGCTGCGGATGGAGTTCTTGAGGGTGGCCAGGTCGGCGGGGGTCTGGGTCTGGGTGGTGGAGAGGAGGCGGATGAGGAGTTGGCGGCGGAGGAGGTGGGGTGCGGCGGCGGGGCCCGCGGCGAGGCTCCGGCGAAGGGCGGCGGCGGCGGCCATTGGAGGAGGGGTTTGCTTGTTCGTTGGGAGTGGGGAGAGAGGAAGGAAGGGTTTAGACAAGCTAGATGGGCCGAATTGAAACTGGGCCTGTGATGCTATAGTCCATAAACACGTGTGATAGCTCCAACATCTCCTATTTGTTGGGACACATCCACCCTTCCTACTCCCTGTGGCTAGAGGAATGCTTTGCACGGCTACAGCCTCTTTTGCAGTTTTAGAAAGTTTTAGTTTATACAAAATTAATCTTTTTCTATTTTAAAAGTTTGATTTTTCATTTTAATTTTCCTTTTTTTTTCTCATTTGAAACTTTTGTTGCGAATTGGACGAATGAAAATACCCCGAAAGTCACCGTGTTGTTGTTCACCTATGACTTTTTTGAAGCAAATCAGAGAATCTTATTCGCTGAATATATAAGTATTTGGGTTGAGCTATGGAACAGGAAGTGTCACATGAGCCTTATTATATTCTTTGACCTTAGGAGTAGCTAATTGACGCCCAAATGCTCAATTGTAGATGGAGCTGAAGCAAGAAGCAGACAGCATGAATCGATCGATCTTCAAGTAAGTGGAGTGGAGTACATATCCAATTGAGTAGCGTGATCGATCGTTGCAAATACATAGAGGATTATCGAACTAGCAAGGCACGCACGCGGTGGTGAACTGGCGAATTGTGATCATTTGTAGATCCACTCGTTGGAGCGGGCGCCGGAGTCATCGGTGGGCATGTCGATGAAGATGCTGACGGCCTTGCCGATGCGGGGGCGATCCTTGAGCTTGGCAAGCGACGACCGCACGTGGGCGACGGCGCCCCAGCAGCGGAGGGAGGCGGCGACGTCGTCGAGGCGGAGCAAATACTCCTCCTCGGTGAGAGGGAAGGAGCGCTGCTCGCGGTACTTCCACATGACGTTCATGGCGAGCAGGCTGCGGCCCATGAACTCCTTCCTTATCAGCGTCACGTCGTACGACCTCCCGTATTTCCCCCTTATCAGCGCCGCCAGGTCTGCCCCGCTGAACGTCGCGTCCTCTGGTCGCCCCACCAGACGCTCCAGCTCCTCTCGCCGCCGCTTCTCCTCCTTGTCATTATTGCTCGTCGATTCTCCTCCTCCGCCGCCGTCGCTCACGGCTCGAATGGCCCCCAGTGTCCTCCTCCTCCTGCTGCCGCTCATGGCTGCTACCTGCAGCTTGCAGACGGATCTCCCTGCAGTTCGCTGGGATATGTGTATCTGCGGCTGCTGGATGCTGCTGCTCGCCACCATGTTCATCGTCATCGCCACCGCCGCCTCTGTGATCGATCGATCAAGTAATTGATTAACCAGCAGTCACGAGTAAATGATGCATCGACAAAATTAAGCCACTCAATATCCCTCTTTCACAAACAGTTAATGGAATTGATCAGCAAGTTAATCGAGAAGCAGGGAATTACCGTTAGTCTGAATGATGTTAGCTTCGGGCGGCCGTCAAAATACAGCTTGAATCGAAAAGAGATGAGAACCGCCAGAAGAAGATCGACGACGAAAGGAAGGTAGAAGCAGCA
Source organism: Leersia perrieri (assembly GCA_000325765.3). Taxonomy (NCBI): domain Eukaryota; kingdom Viridiplantae; phylum Streptophyta; class Magnoliopsida; order Poales; family Poaceae; genus Leersia; species Leersia perrieri. The sequence continues at coordinate 26,181,786 of CM002480.1, forward strand.
GCAGCTGCTGCTAGGATCCCAATTCCCAAGAGAGGAGAAGCGAGCTGTGGGCTCCAATTTTCCTACCGCTCTTCCATTTGTGAGGTCGCTGGAGAGACACAGCGCAGGCAGCGACAGACCGGTTTCTTTCTGTGGTTGGCAATAGGGATGAAACACCAGCACCACATTTTTTTTTTCATTTTCCCAATAAATTCCTTCAAGGCTCTCTCTTTACCCTCTTTTTTTATTTAAAAAAAGTGATTTTTTCCTTCCAGATTCCAATTTTGGCAGTATATATATCCAAATGATAATAGTGCCATGCCCAACTCTTTAAAGGAAAATAAAAAAAAAGTCTGGATTACCCCACATATTAGAGACAACTATTCCATCCGATTGCGTGTAATACTCCACTAAAAATTATAGTTTTACAAGGAAAGAAATTCACATTCCAACAAGCAAGCAGGCACATTGCAATTTTGCAGTCAACACTCGGTTAGTTACCTCCACACAAACTTGGAACAACATGTCTCAATTGTCCACGGAACGAGTAAGAAAACAAGCTGCCTTGCACGCTACTGCATACACATACACAGATACACACAACACCTCACCTCTTTAGCACATAACACACCGAATACTCTGTCCATTTGAACCCGTAACACATTGAAAACAATACTTATGTGCAGACAAGCAGCCCTTAAGTGCATTTCCTAGTTGAAAACGGAAGGATTGGTTGTTGCGCTGCTCACTTGTACCTCAAGCACTTCCAGCTTCCGCTCTAGGATGTCCAGCTTCTCATTCAAGGACGCTAGTTTGCTCTTCGTTGTAGCTTCTGCAGCAATGCACACAAAGCTTTGTAAGCATGGTTTAGTTGAATAAACAATAAACATGCATGCATGGATGTGCTTTGCTATGAGATTCAGAGTTTGAGACCAAAGGTAGAGACCCAATCCACTCTGTTAGGCTGGCATATGTGAGTTTCCAATAAACAGGGAGCAGAAAATTTTGTACCAGCAAAGGTATGTTATCGGACTGCTGTGTTGATGACACAAAAACTTGTTTGAAGCTAAGTGTCCATCCCATATACGAATGGCTAGGTGAGATATGCAATGAAATGGAATATCAACCATCATGCTCCTTTCAAAATAAAAATAAATAAATAAATGAGATATGTCAGTTACCCAGTGCCTCATACCTTGTTCCAACATGCATTGTAGAGCTAACTTGTACACAGGCCAAACCACAAAGCACTTTGCACATTTCAGTAAATGTCTTTCATGCTTTGTTTTGACAATAGATTCATGGGCCTATCTATAAGCAAACAGGGCTAGGCCAGAAAAGAGTGGAAAATTAATGACCCCATCCCTCCTTTCCAATTAATAACAATATCATAATTATTAAAATTAGACTAGCTAGATAAAACAGTATTACTTGGCGGAAACAAATATCGTATCTTGGCAATGAAAATTCACATCGTAAAAAGATTAATTTATGCCTAATACATCAACACTTGAAGTGGAGGACTGGCCAGAAAGTGTAGGTCTAGCTTTTCTGTTCCAAAATGCACAACGTGATGGAGTGGAGCAGCTTATCTAGAAATACTACAATCGGAATAACCGTAGCTCATGGGAAGTAGTTTCTCCTTTAAAACGTTGTTGCGAACAACAAGCTCTGTTTTTCAGCCTGCATTTTCTCCCCTCTACGAATAACTAGGCAAACTCCTGCCATTTTTTCTTTTCTTTTGAAGTTCTTTCTGGTGTGGCACTGTCAACCATTGTAAGTGTACTTAGTAGGAAGGCTTGGCTTTGAGATCCCATGTTGGTACAAGACTCAGGATTAGAGGGGAAGGGAGATAAAATGTTTTGGGGTTGACATTGGTCATGGAGGAAGGACGATACATGGGTGGTCTACATCTGCAAAATGCGAGGTTACAGAGAAAGCGGAAATGGAGGGGCTTCAGGTAGGCGCGCGGTGTATAGAGTGAATTTTTGGTGGCCATATCTGCAGGTTGGTGTGCCGAGTGCGCAAGCTAGTACCCTCTCTGTGACGAGCAAGGCAGATCTAAGGGGAAAGAGAGAGGCAGATCCAGGGAAATGTGAATACTGATGGAGATTTTGTGAGTAGAGCAAAGCGAGATGCAGTGCAGGCACATGAATTGAATTGAATTATGCAGCAGCAGTAGTAAATTAGGAGAAGCAAAGGGGGAAATACGGACCGAAACGGAGGAGGAAGTCGAAGAGGCGGCGGACGTTGAGGGAGATGTTGGAGATGAACTCGCGGTTCTCCCAGTCCGCCTGCACCGCGATCCCCACGTTCACCGGGTTCCCCATCCCATGCCCGCCCGCCCGAGCCATTTCCCCCTATCCAACCTTGGATTCGATTCAACTATCCTTCCTTCCCTTGCCCACTACTCCCCACTCGATCGGCAGCCGCTGCCCCTCCTTCCTTCCTTCCCTTGTGCATAGCAGTCCCGTGAGTGGGGGGAGTTGCTTATGGGCTTTACGGCCCACATACTATCAGTCAAGTACTCCTGCTTGGTCGGTCGGGCGAGAGAGAGAGCTGACAGGTGGGTAGTGGCCAATGCCGCCAATCGCCACGGCGGCGCTGCATCTGCTGCTGTCGCGTCCCTCGCTGACCGCCGCACAGCTCCGGCAGGTGCACGCACAGCTGATCATCTCGTCGCTCCTATCCGACCCCTTCTTCCCCAACTCGCTCCTCCGCTCGCTCCTCCCGGCCTCCCCGCACCGCGCACTCCGCCTCTTCCCGCGCCTCCGCCGCATCATTCATACCAATCCCTTCTTCCCCAACTCCTACACCTTCTCCTTCCTCCTCACCGCCTCCGCCTCCGCCTCCCTCCATCCTCCTACTCCTCCTCCTCCCCACGTGTCAACACTCGTGTCGTCGCTCCACGCCCTCGCCGTCGTCCTCGCCCTGGACGCCCACGCCTACGTCTCCAACGGCCTCATCCACGCCTACTCCTCCTGCGCCCTCCTCTCCTCCGCCCGCCGCGTCTTCCACCTCAACGCCTCCTGCAGGGACGTCTGCTCATGGACCTCCCTCCTCACCGCCTACGCCAGGGCCGCGCGACTCCACGACGCGCGCCACCTGTTCGACGAAATGCCAGACAAGACCACCGTCGCCTACGGCGCCATGCTCAGCGCCTACGTCGGCGCGGGCAGCTTCGCGGATGCCGTCGACGTCTTCCGGGACATGCTCAGGGCACGCGTGCGCCCCAACAGGGCGGCCGTCCTCGGCGTGCTTGCCGCGTGCGGCGCGCTCGGCGCACTGGAGCAGGGGCGGTGGGTGCACGCCATGGTGTCCGGCCCCAGCGCCGGCGCGATGGCGAGCGACGGGATGGTTGCCACGGCGCTGATCGACATGTACGGCAAGTGCGGGAGCCTGGAGACGGCGAGGCAGGTGTTCGACGGGATGCCGGCGCGCGACGTGTTCGCGTACACGGCGATGATCACGGCGCTGTCGGACCACGGCCGGTGCGCGGAGGCGATCGAGCTGTTCGGGCGGATGCAGGAGGACGGCGTGCGGCCGAACGAGGTGACATTGATCTGCGTGCTGAGCGCGTGCGGGCGGGCGGGGATGGTGGAGCGGGCGAGGGAGATATTCGGGAGCATGGCGGCGGCGTACGGGATGGAGCCCGGGGTGGAGCACTTCGGCAGCATGGTGGACGCGCTGGGGCGGGCCGGGATGGTGGAGGAGGCGCTGGAGTTGGTGAGGAATATGCCCATGAGGCCAGACTCGTACGTGATGGGGGCGCTGCTGAACGCGTGCGTGGCGCTCGGCGGCGAGGAGGTGGCGGCGAGGGTGGCGGAGCTGGGGATTTTGGAGCGGAGCAGCGGGGCGCAGGTGCAGCTGTCGAATCTGTACGCGGGGAGGGGAAAGTGGGAGGAGGTGGTCAGCGTGCGGAGGGGGATGGAGGAGAGGGAGCTGGTGAAGGTGCCTGGGTGCAGCATGGTCGAGGTGGACGGCGTCGCCTGGGAGTTTCTCGCCGGCGACCGCTCGCACGAGTCGTGGATCATGGACGTCGCCGCCCACCTCCACAAGCATCTCAGGAGTACCATCCAGTGACCGACCCCCTTAATGAATACTCCATTTTGTTGGTTATATTTCGTCCATTGTTGTAAAACTGTACCGTAGTATATAGAGCTTCATTTTTGAAAACACAATGGGAACGAGAAACAAGGGTGTGTGTCAACGGCAACAAGCAGCAATGACCATATATTAATTGATTATTGTGCATAGCAGTTTGTATATTGCAGTTGTTAATGGGGCACACGGCACTGGTAGCGTTTCGCTGGTGCCATCAACATCATCTTGCATGCCGTTTTCACAATGGAAAAATAAATCGACCAGGAGCTAATCACACACACTACGCAGCAGCAGGTAGCAGGCCGTTGTGCCTCAGCAGAGCTTCTGGTGATGGCTCCCGCCCGCGGAAGGAGACAAACACCTGCATTTTCATTTCCAGACTTAGCATCAGTCTTCTTCCACACAAGTTTTGTGTAAATAGATATATAGCTATTATACACCATTATTGCACATAACAAACCCTACCTCGAGTGGAGATTTTCCGCCTCCAAGCGCAAGGACTGTCTCTCTGAACCGTCTGCCAGTTTCCTCAATAGCCTACACAAAGTCACAGGTGAAGTCAAACTCATTGATTTTTTGTCCTTTCTGTATTCTACCCAACACATTGTTTTAGAGAGCATGGCATGGAATATATTTGGACAAATATACAAATTAAGAAAATGACCACTAAACTATTCAACTTGACACATTCAGAGCGCCTCCCATGGATGGAAAAGTAAAAAAATCTGTACCTTCTCATTATCCAAACCAACATCTTCAAATGCGGAGAATGCATCGGCTGACAATACTTCGGCCCACTGTGCACATTAACAAAAGATAGTAGCTTCAGTACACTCCAACGTTATAAAAATTAACAGATTATTCTAAATGTTTACACCCATTTATTACCTTGTAACTGTAGTATCCAGCTGCATAGCCTCCTGCAGATTGTCAATAAAAACATAGTGAGATTTGTGGATAAATGAATGAATGAATGAATGTACATGTAAGTTAAAGCATTGCGAACCTGCAAATATATGGCTAAAGCTGCACAGGAATCTATCCTCTGGCAGAGGAGCAAGAACCTGTGTTCGCTCAGCAACTCTTCGGTCAATATCATATATGGACAATGAACCATTTGGATCATAGGTCGTGTGAAGCTCCATATCAACACTAGCAAAGCGTATCTGCAGATTGAATGGCAAGGATTAGCCCTTTAGAAACAGCTCAGGCAAAAAGGAAGCACAAATAACAGCATTCAAAAGTTAAATATTGTCTGTATGGACCAATGACCAATACCACGATACAGACAAAATAAAATATGACACATACCTGACGTAGACTGAAGGTGCCAGCACGGAAATTCTTTGCAGCAACAAGCTTTTCATAAATTTCCACTGGAAGAAGTTCACCGGTTTCATAATGTTTTGCGATGCTCAAAAGAGTATTCCTGGCACCAATTAAACAACTGTTTACCCAACGATCCATAGCTACAAGTAAAAACCAAATGATACAGATCAATCTTACTTGTGATAGCACCAGTTTTCCATGAACTGAGAAGGCAGCTCTACGGCATCCCATTCTATTCCACGAATACCAGCGACAAAGCCTTCATCTTGTTTGGTAAGCATGTGCTGCAGGGCATGGCCGAATTCATGGAACACTGTTTCAACCTACAAAAGACAAATGGGAAAAAATGATGTTACCCCTCATAATCAGGACAGCACAACTTTTTACAGAGCAGAATTTTCTACATATTGATATAATAGTCAACTCATACAATGGAGATTATCTGGAATAGCATATCATACCATATTTATAACTGCTTACCTCACGGAAGGTCATAAGACTGGGCTTATCACCAACTGGTGGGGTCTGATTACACACCATATGGGCAACAGGAAGCCTGACAGACGAACCATTGCGAGCTAGCACACGACTGCGAGAAAAGACCACATTCATCCAAGCCCCTCCACGCTTCTCTGCTGGTCTTGAATATGGATCGAAGTAGAAATAGGCAACAGGACTATTCGAAGAATCTTTGACACAGTAAAACTGGACATCACTATTCCAAACCTGAAAAGGCAGATAGTGATCAATAGCTGCAGCCTGCAAAATATGAATATCTAGTTTGATGAAAAAAAAGAGAACAACTGCTTACAGGAGCCAATCCATCTGCAGGCTCTACGGTAACACCAAAGAGCTTGTGTGCAAGACTGAAGAGACCGTCCATAACCTTGGGCAGTGCAAAGTAAGGACGTAGATCTTCCTGCAGAAAAAATAGCAATGCTAAAATTAGCTCAATGGCCCGTTGCCATCATGGGCAGCACTTCCTTTCTAGAAGCATACTTAATAGAACTGAGCTCAATATATGTATTGAATAAGTATGAGCAATCCATAAGGACAGAGGAATGTAGCCTTCATGGTCTAGCTATCTGTGCGAACAAAATAAATAGGGAGTGAAGAAAGAACCTCATTAATATCATATTTAGATTCCCGAAGTCGTTCACTCCAGAAGTTTAGGTCCCAGTGAGCCAGATCATTGGCTTCTGGAGAACCAGAACCTTTTGCAAAGGCTTTTAGATCCTCCATATCTGCACACAGAAATCAACAGCTAAGATATTTGCACCCAAAATGATGTTCACCATACTCTGAATATATGCCATAAAAAACTGCACAGTACTACTAGTATAAGTATGAAAACAAAGATGGTACATAAATAACACAAGGAATGTAGACCACTTGCATATTCGAAGTACAACCACAGAAATTCACAACAGGATAAGAAATATATAATATAATTTGGTTTGTTCAAATGAAAATCAATGGGAAAAACTTCATGCAAAGTTTCAAATCATGATGCAATGCCAGTGATGCAAATAAGATACGGATGGACATTTCTCGACATGTGCAAATGAATAAAACGATAAGAAGGAAAATAACGATAATTGGGTATACCTTGAACAGCATGATCCCAGGAGGCAGCGCGGAGTTTCTCAAGAAGCTCTTCTACGCGGTCGACAGTTGCCATTTTCTGAGCCATGCTTACCTTCAGGATTTAAAGCTAGTTTAGATAAGCTCAATAAAAATACAGATGATTTTAATGTGGAAACAAGATAAATGCAAGGACCTCAGCATAGTTCTTGTATCCTAGCAGTTTAGCCTTCTCCAGCCTCAACTTTAGAATCTGACTGATGATATTGGTGTTATCAAGGTCACCACTAGAGGCACGGGTCAGATAAGCACGATAAACTTCTTCACGAAGTGCCCTGTTCCGGGCATGTTGCATAACAGCAATATAACTTGGTGCATCCAATGTGATGATCCAAGGTCCGTTTTCAGCCGAAGCATTTTCATGGCCCTAACAAAATTGCTTGTCAGAAAAACGAATCAAGAGGGAGAGAACTTGCAAGCTTCAATACTTGTGTTTTATATCTTCTATTACCTTTGACACAGCAGTCTGTGCTGCTAAGCCAAGTGCTGTAGCAGGTAACCCATCAATTTCATTCTTATCAGTAATTAATTTTTCAAATTTCTTGGTTGCATCCAACACATTCTCACTGAACTTCTGTGTTAACTTTTCAAGCTCCTGAAAAGAAATTAGCATTCCATTAGCTAATATGTATCAGAAATTAGCATTCCATTAGCTAAATTGATACATAACTTCACTGAAATAAACTGCCCAACATTTGATAAGAAAAAGAGATTACCTGTTCAATTTGATTAAATTTCTCCCTCTGTTCATCCTCAAGTGCTACTCCAATGAGAACAGCTTCCTTTATTTGGGCTGGTGAAGGAGAAAGGGACTATTATTAGGAAAGGAAAATACAAGTGCTAGTAATCTATTGGTACTCTGGGCCCCAAAAAAAAAGGGACTGAAGTCAAGTTTAACAATATGGGTTGGGTGTTTCAAAGTATAATATTATAATGAAGGAAAGGAAAGATAATAGCAAGTGAGAACGGTGTGGTTTCAGTGCGGCAGGCATTGGAACATTGTATATATACCTTCTACGATTCGCTTGCGAGCCTCGCTGAGGGTATCCCAGTCAGAAGAATTCCTTATGGCGTTAAAAGCTTCATAAATAGGCTTGCTCTGGCCCAGCCTCAGTTGGAATTTCACTTTGTCAGGCTGTTGGAAAGGGCAAGCATCATCAGTGTTGATCACTTTGGTGAGGAGGAGCAAGTAATGGAAAGCAAGGATGGCGCAATACCTGGACGTCCTCGACGGCGGCGCGGAGGTCGGAGGAGTCCTTGACGGCCTTGAGGTGGTCGACGGTGCCCCAGACGACCTCGAGGCTGTCGACGATCCGCTCGAGCGGCTCCACCAGCTTCCCCCAGGTGGGCTGCACGCCCTTCTCGAGGTCGGCGAGCTCGCCCTCCTGCGATCACGCACGCAACAAGGGGAATGAATGGGTCAGATACTCAGATAGATCCGAGATGAGATGAAATGAAATCGTGGGAGGGATGCGACGTACGAGGCGGGCGAGGAGGGTGCGGACGGCGGGGCGGACGTGGCTGGGCTCGACGCGATCGAAGGGCGGGAAGTCGAAGTCGGCGAGGAGCGGGTTGTCGTCGGCGGCGGCCATGGATGAGTAAGCGGAGCAGGTGGCGGGGGAGGGGCGGCGGGAAGCGGGGCAGAAGGCGCGGAGAGGGGAGGAAGACGGGAGTAGAAGCAGAGCCCTAGACCTAGATGCCCTAGTAGTAATCCTGCTAGGGTTTGGTGGGAGGCGAGCGCGAGCGAGTAGAGGAAGGGGAAGACGAAGGAAGGAGGCGGAGAAGATGAGCAACACCATGGCGACGGGGATTCCTCCTCCTCGTGGTGGGCCCATCGCATCCTCTTCTCCTCTTCTTGGGCTTGGGAGTAATCCCATGGGCCAAAATATCCCTGCTTTTGTGTGGTGACGTTACGAGTCGTCTTTTTTTTTCAATCGTTAGTCTCGGAGAGTCTGGCTCGTGGTATACTCCTATACAACCATGAACGCTATTTCTCCCTTCAAAACGTAGGTGCTGACAAACGTGTCTGGCTGTTGAAGTGTCGAGATATATCTCCACGCAAAAAAAAAAGTGTCGAGATATATCGTCAAAATAATATTTTCTTCCGCCTTTTTCTAAAATCTGGAGGAAGTATTAGTCATAAATATAAACACTCATGCCCAAATAAATAGATCCATCTCTAACCAATTGAGATACACTCACTTCCTCTACGTTATATTAGCACGCCATGGCAACATACACGACATCTCCCAATTTGCTCGCCAAAGAAGAAGAATCTTTTATTGATTAAGTAATTTGCAGCTACAAGGGAGAGGTAGTGCTAGCTAGTAGTTACTAATCAGGCGTTTTTTTATCTGTTAGAGGATTAATTAATTAATGTACATCAACTATCTCGTTCCGAACAAAAACCTTGCTTGAGACTTGATTTCTTCTTCATCATGCATGAACCTTGCAGCTGATCGGTTGATTGATCTACTAGGTACTTCTTATTCCTGCCAGCTAGGTGTGCTTGCTTGCTACTTTATACTCCTTGATGACGATCATTATTAGTCGGTACAATAAAATTGGTTAGGCCGGGTTATTCCATCGTCAACAGAATGTGCTTCGCTCGCTAATTACTCCAGTCGGCTTATTCATTTCATTTCATGACGCGGCTGCAGAGGCGCGAGACGTCAGACGGGCGCACCGGCTTGATCAAAAAGTCTTCTGCCCCTTCCTCCAGGCACCGCCGGATTCTCGTCGGCGAATTCTCCGACGACATTAGCACCACCGGAATCTCCTTCAGCTCCGCCGACTCCTGCCACATCATTATTACAAATCCAACATTTAGTTAATAACTACACTTCTGTCAAACAATTAATACTGAATTACAACTAGTACTAGTAACCTTGACCCTCTTGAGGAGGTCGAAGCCTGTCATCTCCGGCATGCAGTAATCCGTGATGATCATATGCACATTTCGATCCTGCAACACATGTGCACAAACTAACTTCACATTGATTTCCACAACTGAATGGCATACATATACAGACAGATCGAACGTACCAGACTCAGAATCTCCAGTGCTCTCTTGCCACTATCCACCGTGGTAACTGCATATTCAACAGAATTCGAGGTGAGTGGCTGCTTATTGTTGTTGATGCTTGACACCAAACAACCAGAGCAAATGAACAATCAATGGCTTCATTTTAGATAAAAACTTAATTCTACACACATAGACAGACATATCTACTAGTCACACTGACCGGTTACAGAAATGCAGTTGTACCTCGATATTTAGAACTGCGGAGGAGCCTGGAGATGACAGCACGGTCGACGATGCTGTCGTCGACGGCGAGGACGTGCGGCTCCGGCACCGTCGTTGTCGACATGAGGCAGAGAATGGAGCAGACTCCCCCTTCTGGTATGTTAGCAATTGACAAGTCGCAGCCTCACACAATCACATGCTTGCTCTTTATACACTGGTAGTTAGCAAGGAACCAACCGACCACATAATATATAATGGAAAACAAAAGCATTTCCAAGAAGGAGAAGAGCACTAGAGAAGAGGAATGGAGGATGAGATCTAAGCAAATCTGCAGAGGCGGTGGTGTAGCGCTGGCCGAGGCGCCTACCCTACCATACCATATAACCATACCAGCCCATGCATAGCTGCATGCCCAAATATCCATACCCACAATTTCATATTCCTCAATCCTCATTATATTAGTACCTCTTTCACATGGCACAATACTGCCTCATCATCTACAAAGAAAACATTAATAACAGTCAACACAAGTGTGAAAGATTGTGGGGTTAAATAAGATGGCCCCATCTCATCTATTTTCTGCTCAGTTTGATGAGTCACACCTACATACGGTTTTCTTATAGCTAGACAAGATCCAGATCTTGAGTAGTAGCATATTGATTGATTTTGTGGGCTGTCTCAAGTTTTTGATGTTTCATATGGATGGTTTGCTCTTTGCCAACGAAAACTATGCTAGTCAGGCCAGACAAGGTTCAAACATGGCAAATTGAAGGCGGAAATGTGAGGAATGTTCAAAAAAAGGACATCCCTGTCCCTGGACCTAGGAAGCCTTCCCCAACAGTTAATGCACTAAACACCCATACAAGTGCCAACAAATTCTGAATGGCCACAGAAAATATTTTTCCACCAAAAACAAAAGGATAACCATGCAAGAACTATCCACATTAGTGTGTTTTTTAAGGAAACATTACAGCATGTCCAAGATGTATAGGGAATCTTCAGGATAAAATTATCTGTGCATAGCAACTACTACTCCACAGTCCCACCCACATTCTAAAATATTAATGGCAGAATAATTACTTCAAAAACTAATCAAAAATCAAGAACCCAGAGATTCTGATATATGATGTCTGACCTGAGGATGGAGAGTTGAGAAACCCCGTTATTTTAATTGCTGAAGTCAGTTTCTCTGTATCTGGACTGCCATTCAGAAGCTCATATCCAGCATAGCAACGTGATTGGTTGCAGAAGAAGGATTGCTGCTGCTGAACCATCTCGGGAGACGCAGCTTTTTCTTTATGAAGCAGCATTTCATTACTTCATCCTCATAAGTATCCAAGTGTAAAATATTAAACTGTTTAAGTGTGAGCCGCTGCTCTTGAGTAAACATCAGGGATCATAGCTCAGAATCATAAGGTCAACTCAATAAAAGTGAAATTTTCAGCTACTGCTTCTGAGAAACGCAAGAATCAAAACTCGGAATCTAAAACCTGTAATGGCCCAATCAAATAAGTCTTTTATTTGAGCTTCCATTCAACTCTACCGCAACATAGGAAAATGCCTTACCCTTGCTTATTCGGTGCAAATAAAAAATAGATCAGGTATTTAGATTCAGTTCAATTGTAAATATGAAGTTCCGTGAGGTAATTCACTCTTCCACAGGCCTAGCTACCTGAAGGCTGAAGCAATGATCCACAAAGTGACAAATTCTGCATATTCGAGTTTCAAAGACATATATGTGGCACGGTGCTGCTTCTATCATAGCTCAACTCTGAAGCCATCTATTGCAGATTTGTTTTTAAAAAATTAATATTAAGACATCCTGCGTAAAAAACAAATCTTTCAGCAGCCAGACAACATTGTAGAGCACACAGGATCCATCATTCAGACCACACTAAAGAAGAGTTCACTTCAGATGCTAAATTTGACATGTCAATCTAAAAAATATATAATAAGTTATAGGTTGACATACACTTAAACACGCCACTATTTGTGATTGACATAATCTTCAATGTTGGGGCCTTTACAATATGCAAGTCAACCATGTTGCTGTGAATTTGAAGCATCCAGCATGGTATGCCACTATGCTGACCAATGACAGAGCGATCACAACTGGGTCCACAACTGACAGAATGCTTCCAGTGTTTGTTAATGCTCATCACAAAAGTAATGGGAGAAGTCTCACCGTCATCTAGAAGAGTAGTTAAAAGGAAGAATTCTACATTTGCAAGGCATTCTTTCTCACAAATCATAAAAATATACCCGCATTGCATACATGAAAAAGGAATGAACATTCATCTGCAGGATAGATTTCTACTAAGGGAAGCGCAATAGTGTAGTATACTATCACATAAGTCAAAATATATGGTTTGTACCATCTAGGACATATTGGGAGAAAAACACTATGAGATAAAGTTTGTGCCACATGTTCTATTTCTCTATTCTTCTCTTTTTAAAAGAAGAAATGTTCTATTTCTCATTGGCTTATAATGGCAATGGTATAAAAGCACAAACACACAAAAGGAATGAGTTATCTATTTGGGCTACCAAATGCAATACCTTTCCAATGGAATTGCATCCTGCCATGGGTGAAGAACTATCACCAAGTTTACAATAACCTGGCGGCTAGTCAAGAACTGCATCATATTTGTTCCCTATTGATAGCTGCAGGACAAAAATAACATAAATAAATGAGAATCCCAATAATTCATCCTCCAACAGAAGATAGTACAAAACATTGTAGAGAAATATAAAAGAAAACGAACATGACAAAAGTAGACTGGCAGGATATGTTGTACCAACTTAAATACTCAAGCAGATTCTCTCTCATTTGTACATATTAGTTATTACTTGGTGTATTCTACCCACAAAGAATACAGACATCTACAAATCATACAAAAAAAGAACCAGACATAAGAAGCAGTCTTGTAAACTATCTCCACTTAAAAAGCCAAGCTATGTAGCAGACTATACAGGAGCTAATGATAGCAGCATATTTACCAAAATATACAGAAATACCATATGTATACAGTATACACACACAGCTCCAATCCAACTAAGAAAATAACCTATAGAACACCATCTTATCATTCAACAAATCCTGTATTCTTGGCGACAAAATGCAAGAAATAGGATGGATCCACTCCACATAAGCAACTTAATCCAAAGATGATTTCACATTTTTCATCTCCAGATCTAGTGAACTTTCCACAATTATCATACAACCCCACTCTGTAGGAAAAATCCTCATATTGGACTTCTTGCCCTCGTCCTCTGTACACATGAAACTTGCAACAACAAAGCTTGCTCAAATTTTGATTATTGCACTTTTCCAGCTATTTGAAACTTAACAAAGACAAATTTAACCAGCCACGCTGCACGCTTTCAGATATTCTTACGAGGTTGTTCGGTAGCTGACTGTTCTACTGAAAACTGTGCAGCCATACCATTTGATCTATTTCAATGCTAGGAGCAGCTGATGGGGGTAGAGGAGCACTAAGGGAACCGACAACATTGTCAACAAGTTCAGTACTCTGCCCGTCAACTAGCTCAGCTACAGTACTGCTCTCGGTGATATTACTGATTGTGAACACTTGTTTCCTTTGCCGAAGCCCTGCTGATTGTGCCACCTCAAAACTATTGCTTACTCCCATTGCTGAATCTCTCCAAGAAGCATCTTTTGCATTAAGTTTTACAGAAGGCATTGGTGCATGAGCAGGTGTACTTTCAGCTACCTCAGGAGGGTTGACAGGACTACTCTGTTCACATAAATCATATGAAGGCAGTAAGTATAGTTCCACTACCTTGTAATACCGATTTTAAATAAATCACAGAACTCACCTTAGTAAAGAAGATAGAAGTTCAAAGCAACATCTGAGGGAATGAAACTCACCTCATGGTCCTCATCCGATTCTTTTAAATCCTCTTTCACATCATCCAATCTACTGTCTTTTGGTTCCTTATCCGTGGCATGCCATTCGTGTACTCCAGCACCCTTAGGGAGAACTGAAAGAGTAAATGCCATTTATCAGTAAAGATCTTATTTTATTTTCCCAAATTAAGTGTTAATCTATAAATGTGAAATCAAATTGAAATAAGAAATACTTGTGTTATTTCTTTTTTCGACTTTGGGTAGCACTATTACTCCACTACTTTCAATAGCATTATTTTAAGCTCCCATTTTAGAAAGTTCATCAAACAGGCATCCACCTTTATTTCCAGCATCTATAGACAGTTCTTGTAAGGGATCCTCCAGAATGTTGAATTCAACTTGAGAAGGAGAACATCTTGTACTGTCATGGCCTTTTTCATTTTCAGTATCAATGTCTACTAAGAGGGGCATCCCTGCCAAACTAACAGCGATTTCTGGTCCTTCCTGATACTGAGGCTCACAAGATCTTCTGTCAAAATTTTCAGGGTCTACAATGCAATTATCCTTTTGGGCATATGAAAACAATCCCAGCTTGTCCAAAAAATTCTCAGCATACTTGACCTCTGCCTGAATTATGGATGTCTCGTCAGAACTATGGGCACTTTCAGTTAATGATTTGTTTTCCCTTTCTTCACTAGCAGCAATCATATCAAAACTATGAACATCAACCAATAGGGGTCCAGCCAATCCTTTTTCGGATGATCCTACAGCTTCCTGCTTGCAGTTATATGAAGACCTAGGGCTATTTGAAGAGTAACCAGGAGTCAAAGTCTCCTCAAAACTATAGAAATTTTTGTCATCTGGTTCAACTGTTTCTCCCTGGACGGCTTCAGGAATTTTTATCAAATTACGCCTAGGTGATGCAGATCTTGAGTAGTATGGATGGTTTGTTGAGCCTTTTGAGTCGTCTAAAAAATTACAAGCCCCTGAAAAACTTGAAAAAAATTCATCTCTTGGCTCCGATGGTGTTTTGTTGGTATCTTGTAGATCTGCAACCATGGATTCTTCAGAAATGTTGCATGCAGGCCTTTTGGCAATATGAACTTCATTTCGAGAAATGGAATTCATTGTATGTTCAGCTTGTGGCTTTAATGAGCCTTCTTGGAGGCCCAATAGGTTTCTGTTGATCTGTGTGTCATGCAAAACACACGGTGAATCAGCATTATTGCCATCATCTAGAGATATTAAAGTGCCCTCAGGACTGAAGATACCATCATGAAGACTATCAGATGATAATATCTCTTCAACTTGAAGAATTTCTGAAACACTGTCATCTGGCATATCTTGAGACCTCAAATTGGTAAAACTGTTTTCAGAATTTTCATCCTGGCGGGTCATGCAAAGATTATCAAAGCATAAGGCGGTTTCTTCTTGTTGTGGATGAGTTTCTTGCTGAACACCCCCTAAACATCCAATCAAATTGGCATCTGCAGAGTACAGCATTGGCATCTTGTACGGATTATTTTCAGCTTTGAAATCCTCAATTGTATGAGCAGATGAAGAAGACAATAAGTCCAAGTAATCATCTGATTTTCCCATGCCATTGCCTATATCTGGAGTTACGAAAGCATCAACAGTGTTGGATGAAACTTCATGCAGTAAACCAGCCATTGCTTCCCCAGCAACATCAAGAGTTTCTATCACGTTGGTCTCTGGAATAAATTCAGCAGGCATAGTGTTGTTTCCATAATTTTCTGCACTATTCACACTGTGAACCATCATGGTTTTCTGCTCATCAAAGCTGAAAATGTGACTGTTTTCTGGTTTAGAAGATGCGCCATCTCCGGGAGCATACCCCATGTTAACCTCCGATATACATGAGGATGATCTGGAATAGAATGAATATTTTTCAGAATTTATGTGCTCTTCTGGAGATATGGAAATTTCTTCTACACTGAAAGTAGCTAATGAGTGTTCAGCGATATCAACTACAGGTGGATCCAGAAAATCTTCCTTCTCCAAATTAAAAGGGAGATTGTTCTGCTCCTTTAAGTGCAAGTCATATGATAATTCCTCCATTGAGACCTCATCACTATCTTTGAATAACTCTCGAGATGTTGGGTTGTTCAATTCAGGATTACCTGCAACAATCCCAGAAAATTCCATCATATCATCGTCTTGATGGCATGAAGGGAATCCTAAAGTTTCCAAGTACTGTTCAGTAGCACTGACTACAAATGGACCCAGCAGAGCTTCCTCCTGTAAACAGATAGATGTACCATTCCCCTCCTGTGCTTCAAATCCACATGGTTCTTTTTCAATGGCATCCTCATCACCCTTCATGACTACCTCTGCAGAGGATGAGAAGCTCACCTCAGGATCCTCGACTTCCTCGCGATGCAACTGTTGAAAGGCTGGAAGGTTCAATCTACAACTGCTTGTATCAATGTTCACAATAGCTTCATTGATGTTTGCATTACTACACGTGTAAGCAAGTGCACTGGTATCCTCATCAGAATTAATTATCACTCCATTGCCATCAATGGCATGTAAAGTAGGGATCTTCTCTGGGGCAAAAGTATCACTTTGCCGTGCTGCTGGTTTGTGTGGTTCAAGGAATGATTCCTCCTTGCTCCATTCTGGAGGCACCTTTACAAAGTTTTCCGATGCAGATAAACCTGGATCAGATGAATTGGGGCTCATGTCATTTAAGCTACTATGAGCAACAGTGTAATTAGATGGAGAAGCAGGAGCTTCCTTAATAGAAACTGGACAGGGTTCTAGCTTTTCTGGTTGAGATGGTGAGTTTTCCTTGCTAACTTTCACAGGAAGTTCTCTGAATACAGTTGACAAGGATGGTATCCCATGCTCAGGTAGGCATGAGTCACCTCTATCAAAAGAAGTATCATGAGACTTAACTAGACGTATGAGATTGTCCTTGCTGGAGCTGAAATTAGTGTTCACAGTCTCCATTAATCTACCAAAGACTCTATCTTCATCACCTCCTATAGGTGATTCATGATGAATAGTTGGAGGTTCAGCTAGCTTGACGGATATAACAGGTCCTGAATGGTTCCGGTAATCTAGAGGAGGGTAAACAGTATCTTTGGTGGAATCATGGGCACCTCCATGCTTATATATATGTGTGGAGGCAGCTGGCACTTCTTCATTCCCATATGTCGGAAGGATTCCTTGGTAACTTATCAATGGTGCTGAACTGCCACGACTCGGTTTTATGTTGTTCGCCTGACTATAAACTATATTGGACTCACTAAATTCAGGAAACCCCTCACCACAGCTGGAGTCTGCAACATTAGATGGCATTGTATCCTGTATCTTTTCCTCGATACTTACAGTAGCACTGCTATTTGTTGCGCATGTTTTCTCACTTGAGAATCTTCTCTTACGTAGGCCATCCGAGGGCATCGGCTGGAAGTCCTTACTATGACCCCAAGACAAATCTATTTCACCATCAGCCCTTGAGCCAATACTTGGCTGGCGGCGTTTCCTAGGCTTCAAAGTTATGTTCACTGAATGAGTTGCTGGCAAAGAAGTACTATTTGAATCAGTTGCCGGCAAAGAATTACTGGCATCAGCTACATCATTACAGTTCTGCACCAACAAACAAAGACCAATGATGTTGATCAGAACAAATATGGCGAGGATAGGAGGAAACAAGAGCCAAATCACATATATGTAAAATAAGTATCAAGAAAAGTAGAAAATATACGTTAGCAGTAGCAAGTTAAGCTTATATGCAGAAAACTATAATGGAGGAAACAAACAGACCTGTGAACTGATTAGGTCGTTCTGGTTAAACTTGCTTGATTCACAATCATTTGCCTGCTTCTCCTCCTGAAGCCTTTTAAGTCTTCTATGGTCCTTGAGATTAACTGCAGAGCAAGATGAGATGTTGTCATTTGAGAGAGACATTCCAGCAATGCATTGTGAGGCTACATAAAGAATTCCAATTATACTTGGTAGAAAAGTGTGGAGCTTTGACATTCTGAAAACATTGGTGCTCAAACTTTCCAGATTACATAATCATAGAGACAAGAAAGAAAGGTGGCGAAGAAGGAAGGAAGAAATTACTGTTACGCACGTCTTGTGGTGAAGCGGATGAAGGCAGCATAGATGAGTGTAGCTAGAGCAGGGATGACAAGAACAGGCAGCGCTTGGATGGGCTGCCTCCAGCTCAAATTGCGCCTCCTGGCCCTCCAGAAAGCATAAACGAACACCAGGACCTGGAGATCAATTCAGCCAAGACAAGTGCAGAGAAAAAACAGAAATTTTCAGTTGACAACTAGCAACCAAAATCACACGATGGATGAATTGAATTTTTTTTAAAAAAAACAAAAGCGGTCCAGCCAACATTGGAGTTGGAGGCGAATTGCAGGGATTGGTCATCAGGCATCAACATCCGCCAGTACAGTAGCAAACAAAAATGAAGCGACTGCGTCTGGTGGGGTGGCGCGCGCATAAAAACAAACACCTGGAGCGCGCGATCTGCTCCCTTCCGTCGCATCGCACCAAGCTGGACTCTAACTAGGTGTCCTAACGCAAAATCAATAAACTAATTGTCCTAACACAAAATCAATATGGGGGCTCACCTCGAGGTTGATGGAGACGAAGGCGAGCTTCTGCGCTAGCCGGCGAGCCGCCGCCGCTCGCCTGACAAGGCGAGAGCGCACTGTTTCCTCGTTTTGGCCATCGTCGGCGTCGTCGTCGTTTTCACTCCGGCGCCAAGCGGAGGCAGCAGCGCGGAGGCGGGACCAGACGCCGGAGAAGAAGCCGACGGCGGCGGTGGAGGCCATCCAAGGCGACGCTTTTCTTCTTTCTTCTTTCTTCTTCTTTTGCGTGGACCGAGAAGAGCACAACAACGGTGGGTGCGCACTACTCCTACTCGTTCGTAGCAGCCCAAGTAAAAGCAGGGCAGTGGGACATACATGATCACAACGACGCATGCACTCGCAGCAGCCAGCTTTCTCAACAGAATTTTCTTTCCTTCTGAAAACTCAGTCATTCGCCTCGCCAGTTCTGGTTATCACGTTGTGAGATGTACTGACATTTTATTTTTCAAGGCATGGAAGAAAATAGAAACGAAAATTTCAAGTGGACATCCCCTCGTCTTTGCGTGTTAAACAAATAATTGTGAAAAAAAATGACAATATAGATTGGCACATGATATATCACTTCATAAACATACGAGTCCAAATTCAAGTTATACAAATTACAAAAAAATAATAAATTTTACTCTATATAGTATGCCTAAATTCACAGTCATATATATATATTTTAATTTATATAAGTTGAATTTGAGCTTGCATATTTGTAGAGTAATATATTACATATTTATTTTTAATTTTAATTTTTTTCATAACCATTTGAATGACATTCAAAGAAACGAGAGGATGTGCCCTTAAGAGTTTTGAACAATTTTACATAAAAAGAGAGGTAGAAAGCATAGTCTATATGGATAGATGACATTGCATTATACATTGATCAAACAAGGTATAGAGACTGTTCCAAAAGGCAGTATTTTGCAAAGTGTTTTTTTCTTTTTTTCCGTGTGCATGCTTTCTGAAATGCTAAACGATGTGTTTTTTAAAAAAAATGTACACAAAAGTAGTTTAAAAATCGAATTGACCCCTTTTCAAGTTTTCTTCGGAAATATCTTTTCAAGTTTGAAATAACTAATACTCAATTAATACACGCTAATAATGTTTTTTTTGCATGAAACATTTTTTTTTGTTATAGACATCTTCCCGAGCGTGAACCAGCTAAACAATACTCAGGCATACATATATCCTCGATCGATCTTTAATCAATGCATACATACATGCATGAAACTTAATTTGAAACGAAACAAGCAAACAAATCGATAAGCTCTAGGTAAGAGGAGTCGGTTGAAGCAGGTAGGCAAGCTGCACATTATCGGGCAAGTCGTAGCAGCGCAGGTTGCAAGTGGCAAGGCAAAGATGATCCTGCCGTGACCCATGTATGCCAAGCTGCCGCAGGTGCCCGTGTCGGGCCACACGTAGCGCAGGGTGAAAACCGGCGAGTTGGGTGGGTTGGGCAGATGGAAGGCGCAGAGGAGGAGGGTGCGCTCGCGGCTGCCGACCGCCCACCATGCCCAAGTCCAGGCGCTCCTCCTTGTCTCGCAATGAGTCCACCTGCGACACGGGGCGCCGGGGCAATTCCCTCATCAATATCCACTCGCCGTCTTCCTTCTCTTGCGTCGTCGTCATGTACATATCCTTGAGATTTTGGTTGTAGACGAGGTATGTGTACCGACCACCACGATCCATCCTCTTTTCCCCCACCACCAATACAACGCCCTTCTTCCTCCCCCGATATCCTCTTCCTCTGCGCTGCTGCTCCATCATCAACCTCTATAAAAATCCCTTTTTTTTTTATTCCCCTTTCATACAGAAATTGATTGGATTCTTATGGATATGTGTGTGATGAAACGAAAAAGGGAAATTACTCCAACAAATGAATGTAGGGAGATCGATCGACCCAATCCTATTATAGGGACGACGGGAAGGATTGGTCCGATTATATTCCGTTTCGACCTCCCTGCTTCTTTCCGAGTCCCAACACAACCCTCTTTGTTTCGGAACAAGACCACTTCGATCAATCAAACTATTGTGGTTACATTGAGTGCTCAAACAAACAAAACGATCTCAATAAATCATTATAGATAATATTGCCACGTCCTATCAGTTTTTGTTCATTTTATATTTTCTGATGGTCCTTTATCCAGTTTATCTGGTATTACATGTTGTTGATAACCTGCAACTTTTCTAAGGATAATACAACTTTCAAGAACTACCATTGATATGCATAAGCTTACATAGGAGGCTAAAGCATCAAAGTCAGTAAGGACAGTAACATTTTAATATCGCTTCTACACCAAACAATCAAACTGCAGCTGATCAGGGCCAGCCAGCTAGGAAATACACAAGGAGTATATATGCAGGGAAGGGTCAGAATGAAATCAGAGAAACCACTATGATTCGCTGCTGAAATTACAAGGCCAGTCATGAAGTATGCACTTCTTTCAAGCACAATCACCACTTTAAAGGCAAATGAATAGTAGGAGATGCACTGAACATGAATAGAAGCAGAATAGTAGGAGACTAGAAGCCTGAAAAAGTCTAATATTCTGAAGCCAAACCTGAGACCGGCCTGAACCTGACAATTTCATACTTTCTTGGGCCATACCGACCTGAAAGCCCGAAACAACACAATTTGACAGTAAACAATAAATTTTCACAGTGAACTAGTGAAGTGCATGAAGCCATATTGCCATAATTTGAGCCCAATAATAAATTAAACTTCAACACTTCAGATATCAGCAGTATCAAGTCTAGAACAATTCAGCTAAAGGATCAAAGCTCCAAATTACATAACATGGCTTCATGTCTACATGACATCAAGTTCTAAATAATTAAAAGTTACAAGCTCCAACATGGGATCCCCTCCAACATTACATAGGTGGATATTGAAGGACTCAGCCTCTAAGTTTCAGCTTGTAACATCTTCACCTGCTTCCAGCTAGCATATTACACGAATAATGATGCGTTTTTCATGCCCAATGCACAACAAGTTGAATGTAGTATAGTAGAATACTCCTATTGCAAAATTTGGCTGATTTAATATTACGAGCACCCAATATTTGTTGAGTACAACAGGATCATCTCCCAAGGATTTTATTGATTCTCTCTCTATGAAAAGGCAACCAGAAGCACAGGGATGTTGCTGGCCAGTAACAGATGAACGGAACAAGGAATGAGAAAACAGTTATAGCAGCTGAGAATAACACAAACACATATCATGATGGATGGATATATAATAATAGCAGCTCATACATAAATAACACAAACATAATGAAGGCTGAAGCAGGAAGGCTTTTCGTCGTCGTCTTGACATCCTGTAGCAGCAATCCTTTCCAGCCGCATCTCTTGCCGTGAGCCATTTTCCAGGTTTGGACATGTCTGCTTCTTGGGATTTAACAAACACATCCAATGACCCATCACCTCCATATATAATTAGTGCTCCCGGTGATGGGACGGGACTAGTGGTACGCTCCGGCAACGTGGGAGGAGGAAGGTAAGGCAGGCTGAAGCAGGTAGGCATTTCGTCCATTGGGTGGCATGTCGTAGCATCGCACCTTGCGATTGACAAGGCAGAGCTGATCCGAGTCCCTGGCGAGCTGGAGGGCGAACGTAGGGCGCCGTTGTATTCGAATTCGATGGCCATTGTCCAGGCGATGCAGAAGTTGCCGTCTCCCAAATAGGACAAGTTGCCAGGGGTTATCAAGAGGCATCCGGCGTCGTGAGGAAACGAGGCCGGCCACACGTAGCGCGGGGTAACTGGCTCATGTGTCCCCGACTTGGGCAGGTCGAAGGCACAGAGGCAAAGCAAGTGGGGGCAGATGCCGAAGCAGAGATGATGGAGGAAGAGAGCGCGGCCCATGAAAGGGAGCTCCCACTCGCCCTCCTTGCGCCATGAATGGGCCGTCGTGTCGAAGGAGTATGTACCCCTGTCGGGCGTGGACATCCAGATGTGTGTTCCGACGCCTTGCCATCCTCGGAATGCCCGGCCCCATAGCTCGCGCGGTGGTTTGGGGAGAGAACGCCATGACCAGCGCCGGCGCTTGCCGTCCGATGGGATGAGGGCCTGGGGATGTCCAGCAGGGGTGTTTGCCGATGCGTACAAGACACCCGCCTCCAGCGGGATGAAGAATAATAACTGTACTGTACATGATGATGCGGTCTTTTACTCCCCGTCCCATAAAACTAGAATTGGTAACGTTTCATCATTCATCTAATACAATAATAATAATAAGTCGTGCTCAAATTAACTTTTATAATGAAGTAAATCATAAACAAAATAACTACTACTTTTAAAATTTTTACAACAAGACGAATAATTAAACGTTGCAAACAGAAATTTAAAATCCACGGTAAGTTTGTTGCCGCGGATGAAAATATTGAGCAAACAGAGGTACATATGGATATTCAGTGAATCAAATGTACAAATATTATTCGAAATTGCTATTGAACTGTATGTAGTATTATGAGCTATACAGTAGTGGAGTTAAACAGAGGGTACGTCTGGGTTGAGCACGTAGGCTTCTCGTCCATTGGCGTCCATGTTGTAGCAGCGCAGGCGGCGCTTGACAAGGCGCAGCTTGCCTGAGGAGTGGCAGTGAGGACGATGAGGAGACAGCTGGACGGCGATGAGCAAGAGCGCAAAGCGCCTGGCAAAAGAGTTGCGGTCGAACTCGGTGCCCATTGTCCAGGTGATGCAGAACCTGCCGCGTCCAAGGTAGGCCAAACTGGGTCTGAGCAGTAGTGGAGAGTAGCAGCCGTCGTAATACTCGTGAGGGTAGGTGGCCGGCCAGACGTAGCGGATCACCGGCGGGCGAGAATTGTTGGCGGTGGGAAGGTCGAAGGCGCAGAGGAAGTTTCGGTGGCGGCGTGTGGAGCAGATGCCGAAGCAGAGACGGTCGAGGTCGGGGACCGTCCCTGGATAGGGAGCTCCCAATCCCCTTGCTTGCGCCACGCGTTGGCTTGGGTGTCGAAGGCGAATGTGCCCTTCCCCGGCGCCGAAAGCCACACGTGCGTGCCGCCGCCCATCCATCCTCCCAACGATTCGTACACCACGCGGCACAGCTCCTGCGGCGGCGGCGGCAGCGTGCGCCACCTGCCCGGCGTGAGGGCTTGGAAGCTTGGGGATATCATCCAGCTGGGTCCGCGGCCGATGGCGTACACCCGGTTGCCCAGCGGGATGAGCACCGCGCCGCCGGCCAAGTCGTAGCCCAGCTCCGGCCCTGCAGACACCGAGCTGTTTTCGGCGTCGACGTCGTAGAGGAGGGTGCGCTTGCAGCTGCTGACAGCCACGACGTTTGAGCCGACCACCGTGAAATCGAGGCGGTCCAACTTCTGGGGCCCAAAGTCAGCCACGAGGCGGGGCTCGCTGCCGCAGTCGTCGCTCTCGTGGAACATGTGCTTCACGTCTATGCTCAACACAAGGTATTTCCATCCATCCGTGCTCTTCGTCTCCATCGCGAAAAGGAGCCGCTTTCTCCTCCTTCCTCCCATCCGCCGCTCGTCTCCGGAGGCCGTTGCCATCCACCCTGGGCAACTCCATCCCTCCACAGCAGATATATATCCAATCCAATCCGTTTCGATCTCGTCCCAAGGATCGGTTCGAATCCGGAAAGCAAAAGGTAGGAACGAACCCACGCGGCGGCGGTTCAGGATGCAGCCCCGACGCAGATGCATGACACCTGGATTAGAGATCGATCCAACGACTGACCACACGGGCGGCACAGCGCCTCCACGTGATCCCAACAAAATCGGAAGCGATGACTGGTTTCCCCGTCCCCTCGGATTCGGCTACTCCCTTTGCGCAGACTCAATTAGTGTTTTGAGTGTACTGCTACGGTGGTATAGTAAACAGTAATTTGCCTTTGGGTACTGTGCATATAGTTCTAATTCTAAATAGTAC
Source organism: Leersia perrieri (assembly GCA_000325765.3). Lineage (NCBI taxonomy): Eukaryota > Viridiplantae > Streptophyta > Magnoliopsida > Poales > Poaceae > Leersia > Leersia perrieri. The sequence continues at coordinate 26,206,481 of CM002480.1, forward strand.
AAAACAGTAAAATTAGTGTACCTTTACCGTAGCAGATTGTCAATACGTGTGCTCGACACGTTGGGATCCGGGGACCCCTTTTTGGTTCGGCATAGGGGTGCGGTGTCAAACCTGAGTCAAGAGGGACGATAAAGAAAACAGTCAACACATGAACACAGGTGGTTTATACAGGTTCGGACCGCTAGGAAGCGTAATACCCTACTTATGTTCTTGTTCTTAATGTGGAGGATGATCTACTATGTTTGGTGTGATTCTTCTTTTCTGCAACAATCAAAATCAAAGTATTATCTAACTCTTCGGCCTACTGTAACATCCTCAAAAATTCACAACTAAAGAAAAATTCGAAGCCTAAAAATCGCCACCTATAAAAACTTTTATAAAAATTGCATCATGCCGGGTCTTCTTTGGTTTTTCTCTGATCTTTCCGGTGTCTTAACTTAAAATTACTTAATTATTAGCAGCTAGACTAAAAATCAATTAGCATAGCTTTGGGCCTCTGTTTCCCTCTCTTTCTACAGCAGCCCTCTCTTAGCTCCTCCTGCACGATCCAGCCCAAAGCCAGCAACAGCTCACGAGCAGAGCCGCGTGAGGGAAATCGACTCCCCTCACCGAGGCGATGCTCATGGGCACATCAATTTGAGCCCATGGCCATCGAGGCCTCGCTGTCGCGCCACTTTTACCGCCTCCGTGCTCCGCCGCGGCACATATACTCGGGCGTCGCGTGCTGCCGTGGAGGGCCCAGCACGTGCACCATCTGGCCGGCCTGGTTGGGGGGAAATACTCCCCTCACTGAGGCGGAGATCCGGTGACCCTCGCCCCGGCCGGAGCTCGCCGGAATCGGTCCCGGGCCGTCGCCCGCGACTCCGTGGAGTAGGCGCCGTTGCCGTGCACTGAACCGAGCCCCAAAACCCAATTAGTCGCTGGTGCACTCTCCTACTTACCCGGCGACCCCTTCGGGCCACCGCCGGCGAGGTTCCCACTGCTCCCGTCGCCTATTCCGTAGTCGCCGCCGCTCGCTGGCCTCTACGGCGTACGCGCGAGGCGCTGGAGCGAACAAAAAGAAAGGGGGAGGGGCGTTTTCCTCTAGCCCCACACGAGATTAATTAGGATTTAACCAAAGAAACGATTAAGGTTTAAGTAACCTACCCTCTGGTCCATAACAGGTGGGCCTCTAGCCAACCCTGGTCAGCTTGACCAGTCCACTGATAACCAGAGCCTGCCTCGTACAGCTGCACAGTAGGATTTCGGATTTATTTTGTTTAATCCAAACTTGAATCTTCAAATGGCCATAACTTGCTCATTTTAATTCCGATTCCAGTGAAACTTTCACCAGAAATTTTCTAAATTCAACCTCTACCTGTTGGCACTGGTTTTGCATTTATTTGGATTTTTCTTGGTATTTATGGATTAGTTATTACACGTTTAGACGGTAGGTTAATTAGCCAATCCATTGCCAGGTTACGTGTACGAGGGAGACAACCCCTGTGTTGTTGAGGAGGAGTACGCGTTTGAGCAAGGCAAGTCACCATGAAACTCTCCTCGATCATGTTGTGCCTATAATTATGAAATGTTTTGCTTACAAATAAATTACATGCTATTTATAAAATTGCGTACCTACTGTTGATTAAGCTTTCCTTGATATTGATGCCATGATTCCTTTTTACCGTATTATTTATCAGTCCCTAGTCATGCTATTGACACTGCTTACTCCTTCTTATTTAATCATTTACTTACGTACTGTATGTGTACATGAGTAATGGGTTTATATTGGGGGTGATTGCTCCGGGGGAGCAATTGTCGACTTGCAGAGTGGGGTATGTGATGCCTCTCTGCGTTTACACACCTAAAATCAATTATGAAAACCAAAAACTAAATGAAACAAAACCATCTCGACCGGGGTGGCATGGTGAGCTATGGGTGGTTCTATGAAACGGTCAGAACCGACCCCGGTCAATTAAGGACCGAGTCAAGTGGTTAGACAGGAAATAATCCGAGTTATGTCCGCATTTCCAAGATGGGTAGTGACTTAGTGGATTAGGGGATCCTAGTGGGGCGGCACCACAATGCACGGTACGTTCTTTATAGTCGATGACGTGAATGAGAAGTGGTATGTGTGTATGTGAAATGTTAAATAACGACATGTCAAATAAAAGTTACCATTGAGTATTTCCTTCCTTTGATACCTCTGTGCCCAAGACCCCTCACACTACTGGCTAGGGGGACGTCGAGCCAGCGGGTGTATGAGGACTGACTATCTTTGGGGCGGGTGCCGCAATGCTAGGAGAACCAAAAAACTAAGCCGTGGTATGTCTCATGTGTTGGGACCGGTACATGTGTTGGACTGAGCCACGGAGTGCGGGTACAGCGTACATCCACTGCGGTGTGAGTAATTTAATCTATTCGAAGAGCCGTGCTCGTGGATATTGAGCGTCGGGACTTGTACTATCCTTGACTAGACTATAAATGATTTAAATAGTGTAGAATTAGGATGGGAGGATTAATGTGGATAAAAATGATGAGAAAATGCGAGAGTTAACCAAACCGAGCGAGGCTCGGCAAGCTGGATGAACTTTCGAGTTATCACAAGTGAAACCTAACGGTGTTTTAAGTTAAAACTGCTAAGTCATAGGTTTCTGAACTTAATTGATAAAATTAGCTTTGCGCAAATTAAACTAAGCCATCCTTCAACCCGTGCTGCATTATTTGCATCCTGTAGTGGTGGCTTGCGAGTACGTTTGTACTCACCATTGCTATTTTTATTATCATCTTTTAGAATTAGTTGAAGGAGATGACGTGCGCTGACCACGAGGAGGTGGTCGAACCTACGGAGGCGCCTTAGGGAGCTAGTACTCAGTCTTGCCTGTGGGAATGACCGTTCGCCGCAGCTTCGCTTCCGCTACCTTACCTAGTCTTTTGGAGTTATGGTATTGTAATCAACTGGATACAATCTATTTGGGCCCCTGCGGGCCAACCTTTGTAAATTAACGTACTGTAAGACTTAACTCAAAACAATGGAACTACGTACCAACTATGCAATGTGTGTACCAGACTATTGATCCAGGAATTTGGTACTTAATGCACATGTGGTTTCCGGTCTCACAAGCCAGGGGCCGACACCTATTCCTTTTCCATCTACTAGAAAGAGAGTTTTCCCAAGAGTTGGAGTGGATGTCTGAACTGAGTGATGATTTCCTGATGGTCGAACCCTTTCTACAATGGACTTGGGCCTTCTTTTATAGGGCAAGGGGACACCACAATAGTCCTAGACCTTCTCACTCCCACGGCGATGGCACGGAGTGGTTTCTGCTTCGTCTTGTCAGGGGTCACGACCGCTCCTACTCTTGTCGCAACGTCACAGGGGTTGGTGAAGAAAATGGGACGGCAAGGCCATCATGCTACAGATGGGGAGGGCATGGTCAACCTACCTACTTCTAGTGGGGCCTACCTGTCAGCGGGACACCAACTGGATTAGGATTGACGTCAAGCCCCCAGCCCTTGCACCCTCTCTCCTACGCGGCCGCCCAACGCATTAAATGCGACGGTGACCGGCTGTGGAGAGGGGCGTGGGCGAACTGACCACGCGGTCAGCTCACGGTCACCATTGAAGACTTTCTCATCCTTTGCCCTCGAAACGGGCAAAAAGGGGTGATGATGGGCTGACTGTTGTCAATGGCTGATATCCGTAGACGGGGTATATATAAAACGGGGAACGTTGGCGTAAGGACTATAGTAATACGACATGATGCTACTCTAAGGCAAGGATTTTTTATACTGGTCCAGGCCCTTGGAAGGTAATACCCTACTCCAGTTTATATGAGATTACTGAGGGGGATTCCCCGAGTGCAGAGCACAATATGTGGAAGGTTGGATGTCGACGGGGTCGTACTCAGAAGGCCTGAAAGACGATCTCGACGACTTTAGTGGCTAAAACTATCGGAACGGCTTTGGCTTCTTCTTTAGCTTGATCGAACTATCCTCGGAACCCATGGGGGTAGCAATCCTTTTATAATGTGGGTTCCCTGCAGTCCTTGAGCAGGACTCCGATTAAGAATCACTCACAATTGGAAAGCCCGTGTCCCATACGAATAGGATTCCGTCTTATTTCCTTAACAATGTTGTGGGCCTTCATATTATTCCGTATACCTTGATCTCCTTTCCTTATCCGTGCAGATATGCCTATCCGTTATACTCCATATCTCCAGGTAACGAAGGTATCCCTAATCGGTAACTCTGACAGTAGCCCCCGACTTCAATTCGAATGTATTTCCATCAAAAGTCCTTTATTGGGTTGTCGGAATTAGCCCTATCGACCTCACTCGGAAATACCGAGTAGGCGAGGAGTCCAGACGACGAGCCATTGCGTAGACCTGATAAATTCGATTTTGAAGTCTAAAAAACAGCATCCTTGACTCTGGAAAATTAGGCGGGGGAATTTCTGGGAAACCGAACCGTTAAGCCATCGCCCTATAAAAGGGAAAAAGAAAACCATCGTCTCCACCCTGCCAGGCATTCTTCCCAAACCACCCTCATCACGCTAATCTCTCGGTCTTTGAAGAAAATTATGCTTCCTCCTCAAGCCACTCCTCGCGAATCCCCCGTCCTCATCGGCTCAGGATGGTGAAGAGCAAGGCTTCAAACGGCGACGGCGGAGATGCAAAACGGGCTAAAAGAGACGAGGAGACCCATGAGACGACGGAGGGAACCGGCAATATGACGCCCGTCGCGACTGCTCCAGGTTAATCTTTGATTTTTCTTTATAACCTCAGATTTGCGGCTGTGCCAGGAAAGAGAAATGTAGGGATTGCTCGGAGTAGCAGATTCACATTCCTAGCAACTTATCTCCCTTTTTTGACTCAGCGTCCCCGCGGCCCCGGTCTCCCAAGAGACTACGGCTACATTTGTATATCCCTTGTCAGAATGACCCTTATCCTTTCACTTGTCACAGACCATTCCTAGCTCTTTGAAGACGCCAATATCTCCCCGACCCAAAGGCGGGGCTCTACTGACTCGGCGTCCCCTTGTTTCCGCTCCTCCGAGTGGCACCAAGGTAAGTGCACTAGTGGTGATTCGAGTAGGTCTTTATTCCGAGTACTTGTTCTTGAGTTTTTCTTCTCGACATCCGTAGGGGCCCACGAAGCCTTTGAACCCGCTAATGCCTCTAGCGAAGCTGCCGCCCCTCCCTCGACCAAGGTAAACTCTTGTGCATGATCAAATTGCACAAACCGCCGCCTACCCCCACCACCCGTGTCCGTCGCCCTGGCCATTCCCCTAAACACCGGCGACCCCCTGCTTCCCTTCTTTCTTTGTTCCACCCCGAACTCTAAATACATGGCCGAAGTCGCTACCGAAGAAGAAGCTGTCATCAGAGTCGTCGTCGCTGCTGCTGTCATCGGAGAAGAAGCCACTACCATTCTTCCACGTACGCGTCACCGTCCTCTCGTGTCCGCGCAGGCGTCGCCGCCCTCACCCCGAAAAACAATGCAACTAGATTTGTAAGTTTTTGGATATAAAAAACAGTCCAACTCCCCCTGAAATAAAAGAGAAATTCAAGGGCAAATTTAATTTTTTACCACTTTTACGCAGAGATGAAAACGGTTGGCAAACAGACAAACCATTATCACATCCATATTATTTATCAGGAATGGAATCGGAAACGGTAAGTCGGGAATAAAAACGGTATCGGAAATACGGAAATATCGGAAATGAAATTATATGGCAGGTAACATGTCGGTAACAGTTGGAAGACTCTAAAGCGGTAATTCATTTCGAAAATAAACTATATGCATATTAAATTGATAATAAGTTCGAGAATTCACTGCATTTAAGCGATATGTCAATACGCCACGATAAAAACAAGATACCCATATAGAAAAGTATGCAATATAGGACAATACATAAACGATAAGTCACATCTATTTGTAGGGTTGTCACCATGCGAGACGAATCATAGCTGAGAAATTGGGTTTTGGGGTTGGGCTTACGAAAAAGGTATTTTTTTCGTATTCATAAACGGTAATTACCGTAATAATACCGTTTACCGTCAAAACGGTCTGCAATTAGCAAAATTATTTCCGATACCATTTCCATATTATTTACCATTTCCGTTTATCGTTTTCGTCGAAACTATTTCCATTTCCTACAGTCGGTAATTTTTGAAAACGATTGACGATCGATCGGAAATTTTCGTTACCACTTTCACCTAGTTTTACGGATGAAATAGAGTCCGATGTCATTCGGAACCTGACTTGGCCGAACGTATATATCAGTGACGGCGGGTTAAACACCATTCGTAAATAAGACTAAGGGTGGTAAAAAGTTAAATACCCTGACGACGTGTTTAGCAATTTGAGGGAAGAGGAACGAGAGTTTTGAGGAGGGAATTGATGATGAGATTAAGAAAGGAATTTGATTTTTAGTCTCAATCTCTTATTTGGTAGAGATGATAGGAATTTAATAGGGAGTTTAGATGGAGGCTGGATTTAAGTAAAAATAAACGGTACAGGAAATTCCGTCTCATCAATTTTTAAAAGAATAGAGTTGCCCCTCAATTTCCCGTCCCCATCCCACCAAAACATCCTCCAACCAAACAAAACGCACCCTGAGCTGGATATGGCCCAATAATCCACCCCAATCCGCCGGATCTCCCTCCCGTCACACAACCTACGCCCGCTGCCGCCGCGCCACCCAGACGTCGCCGGAGCTCCACGCGTCGTCGTGGCTTGCATCTAACAGCGACGAGCAACGGAGGAACAAATCCATCGAGCTCCCACGCCGCCCGGGCATCGGAGGTTGGCCAGATCTCCTCGCCCCGTCGCCCGCCGGCTCGCTGCTCGGTCCGTGAGAGGGAGGAGGAGGAGGAGGGGAGAGGATCAGAGGAGACAGACGTTGAGGATGATGAATTGATTCGGACCTATCTATGACAGGTTGGGCCCATCAGTCATAATAAATACAGTATTCATTGGGATGGAGGTAGTATTGGGGAACTGGAAAACCATCTCTCCCATTAAATTAGTGGAGTATATACTACCAATAAAGTGGTATTGGGGTTGGGTTGCCTGCGGCGGCTGCGAGAGCTATTCCGACGCCTCTCCTCTGCCGCATCTTCTCCTCCTCCGGCCGATGGCTATTGCTGAGCATGTATGTTGTGGATACCAGACCACCGGTGTCGTGTCTTCATTGACAAGGAGAAGGCTGCTTAGTAGTCTAGTGCAAAGGTATAATCTCTGGTTTCCAAACTTGCTCACAATGACAACATGCACGGTGTTTCTCTTTCTTGTGTAGAGTTGATTCTTAGCAGTGGAGCATATGCAAGTGCAAGTATTGCCATGACCTTCTTGTTGTTAAGGTAGATAGGACTAGTACGACAAGACGTTGTCCATGGCAGGGGAGGCTGCAGCTCCGAGCCCTCAAATGGGTGGATGCCAACGTACAACATCGATTTGTGGCGATCAATGAAGGAACCATGGCTTCTTGATTCTTGGTACGTTTTATTTCAAGCCCATAGCACTATCTGCTGAATTCACTTATATCCAACTAGATGCTTCCTGCAACAAAGTCATGTCGGAACTCACAGCTCACTTGTACATATAGATGGATGAGTGATTCTGCTCTTTTATTTTTTGACGAAAAAGGTACTAGAACAGTTGTAGTGATTCTGCTCATTCACTGGATGAGTGATTCTGAATATTGCAGTGCACCCTAATAAACTGAATTGCCATGCATCAAACATTGGAAGTTAGGCGTACAGTCCAGTTATTGAAAACAGTCTCAAATAATTGATTTCGTACTTTGGTGATGTACTACATATAAACTGATCTCTTACTATGTCTTTTTGCATAGTTAAATCTTTTATATGTAGCACTCACTCTGGTACTTGCCTATGAGCATATTAACAGTATGTTGGTTTTGTACCGAACTGAATTGTCATGCACTGCACCTGCAAATTGGGATGCTAAGATGGGTATTTATTCTACCTTTTCTCTACGATAGAAATATGTTATAGTTGTCACTAGCACTGCACCTGCAAATTGGCATGCTTGATATGAAAGGAGGTACTTTCATATCGATATTGTAGTAAGAAAAAATGAGTGCATTTTGCGCAGACCTTGTCAACTGCGCTATATGTAGTTCTCACTTCTCACTTAGCATGCTTGAATTGTCGTATAGAGGTGTGATATTGTATCATGTTGTGCTTACATAAAAATGTGATGCCCAAACGCCCAATGTCATTAAGGTTGAGGAGAAATAAAGTTCGTTACAAATTGATCAATAGCATACTATTGATAACACTGGGGGACGCAGCCCCCTGCCTCTGAACATGGTTCAGACAAACCAGGCAGACGCTGAAAAGAAAAACGGATACAATAGGGGACTACTCATTTGAGGTGAAAATGCCCAAACCAAAGTATTATTGTGATATCTACAGGCTCATTTGCATTTGATATTTCTGTAAATATCAAATGATGTGTTATTTTCCTACTACGTGTCCTTTAATGTAGTTTGGCATGCTAATTACTCTAGACTTAATAGGGATGCATATGTTTACCGGGCAAAAAATTAAATGAATAGGTGCGGAATAAAACTATTGGAGAGGTAGATTACGTTTCTACTAGACAACAGGACTACTGTGCAATGCAGATGAACTTATTCAGCTAAACAGTTAGATTGTATTCACAGCTACGAATTTGTGAGGCCTTTTTTCTAGCTTCACAGCCTGTGTATGAGAACAGTTTTTCTCCTGTCAGTATTTCTTACCTTTAGTTTGAACTTAGCAAAGCTTTGGCATAGCCAGTAATATTTGATATGATTTGGATTTATTTTAAAGAAAAATACTAAGAACAGTATAGATATAGTCTTTTTCGTCGATCTTGACAAATTACTAATTTCATAGGATTTGCATATGCTACTGTGCTCATCTAAAAATTGTGGACTTATTTATTCACATATTGGTAATTTGTTTTGGACGATAGTGAGTAAGAAAATTTTATCTGACAATTGAAGCATTTGCAATCAAGAGATGAGTGTAATACCCCAAATATCAACTGTAAATAGTTCTAAAACAAAACTTGATGATTATTTGTACCTGGGCTGGTTGGGCTAGTTTTATTAGTGGATTCCTAACCTTGAAGGGCATAACTACCGCCTAACGGGAATATAGTCGTCACCCACGTCCTCCCTGCATACGGAGTAATTGCATCGATCTCCTGGTCTTTCGTGGCGGCTGTTGCTCTTTTCTGCAGCAAGGGGGAGAGGGAAAGGGAGAGGAGAGGGAGGGGTACATAGGAAGGGAGATGGAGACAGCTGCTGCTGCTGTGTCCCTGGGAGGCTGGGGCTGGTGCTCTCACTGCTGCTTCGGTAGAGAGAGGATACAAGGATCTGGGAAGGAAGTGATGGGAAGGGAAGGAAGTAGAAGAGGGGAAAATGTCCATGGATATAGTGCTTTTGATCACAGTTGGTCGCTGTATGATTAGTGCTACTTCTCACTAAAGATTTTGATGCTTTGACGCATGCATATTGGGAGGGGATAGATGAAGCACACACAAACGATAAAAATCCAGTAATTAGCAGACATAATTATGCACACAATTTAATTCGTGTTTTACTATATTAGTTCTATCTGGACATTCTTTTATAGAGATGTTAGTAGTGGCATCCTGGGACCCGTGAAGGGCTGGGGTGTTACAATGAGCCCCTGGTGTGCAACGGACATGATCTTTTGTTGGCATTGTTGCAAAGGTGTACGTCATGACAAACTTGATTAACAAGATCAATTAGTTTGCCAGTTCAGGGGATAGTTACCTTATTCATTAAAATGTTTAAGTACTTGTGTCTTCTTCCTTATTAAAAACTTTTGAGCAATTGTTCGTTGCATCAAAAATGTACTAAATATGCATATACGTCTAAAATTGTACCGAATTCAATAGTGATTTGGTTACTGTCACATGGTCTGCCTTATTACCTGTCTATTGACAGTACAGAGCTGAAACTGATCTGTGCTCTGGATGGTTAAACGAGAACATGTACCAAGACTCCATAAGTATGACCCATTGTTCTAAAACAGAGACACTATACCACATGTCAACTTAGCCCTCATGTTAATTTTTTTCTGTTTCTTTGCAATCTTTGGAATTCGGGTGCTGCTCCCCCCCCCCCCGGGTTTTCTCTCATTTATTCTTTTTTTAGATGATTCCACCAATTTTGCTATATTTATAGCAATTGAACAATCAACTACATAGTTCTTTGCAAAGAGTATACGGATATAAAAGATCTTGATGGACAGTGGCCCATTATCTTTCTTGTTTGCTCAACATCTTAGAAAGTTAAAGTTTCAGCAAATGCTTGTCAAATTACATGCCTGAATTGATGGTCTTAAAATTTTTCATATAGGAATTTTTAGTCAGAAAAGAAGAAAACTGCTCTGTGGTCTGATGACTATTGAGACTTGATAACAAAATTGAGTCTTTGTATGCTTTGGCCTGAAATGTTGAATGAGTAGTTCCGATGAATTCGGTTGACAAAAGCAATGGCACTAATTTTAATTAGACTTGAATATAAGTTGGTATTTCATTTGTCTTTCTTCTCATGAGTTGTCTTTATGCTCTGCAGATGTTGGAACATTCGTGGAGTGCAACAGAAAAAAATACGAGCAGCATCATGTATACCATTGCCAAGAACCTTCATGTTCCAGTCTAGGCAGTTTGATGTGCGCTGTGTCTCTGACAAAAGCAAGGGCAAGCTGTTTGGTCGTCAGAAGACCATTATTCATGAAGTTATGGGCAGTCAAAAGCGTATATGATCCTTTTCTCTTTTATATAATGTTTTCTTTTTGTTGACATTACGTTATGCCATGCTCTCTGTTTGTGCTTGTAGCTGCTGGTGTGTTGTTACGGACGAACAAGAAGTCTTTCGGTGTTCTGGCTCTTGCAACAACATTTTGGATTTTCTCCAGGTGGCGTAACTACCATTTCATGCAATTGTTTCTATTGCCCTGGTTATTGTAATGGTTGTCCAGTTCATGTGGTCCTCCAACTTCTCAAGCGCTATGCGGGGATAGTATATTCAGATGCTCTGTATATACTATTCAAATATACAATATGAAGGAGTACAAAGCATCTGAATAGCATATGTCCTGTAAGTATCCTTCATATTGTCATAAAAACGCCTTTTTGTGACATTATGGATCTCCTTCTAAGATACTACAATTGCAATTGCTGAAGTCCATAAGTTTTCTTCAGGTTGTATTTGTATTGTGGAAGAAACATGAAGTACCTTTTTGTACTAAAAAGTGGCCCTTGTATCAAGGTATTGTACTCCATAAACATCATCAATAGATCAAAGTGGTAGAGAACCAAAACTATGAATATGCAATTTCATATATGGTTAAAAAAACGAGTAGTTTTTTATAAAATTAAACAGATACATTAATCTGGTTATCATGCATGAACTTCATTTTCCTTCAAAGGAGGGGGAAAAAAAAGAGGGAGGCAAATTTTGTTTATAATTTTGAGAAGGCTGAGCCGGGCCCACTTGTGATCTGCAAAGCCAAGGCTGAGCTGTGGTCTATTTAAATCAAGAGACCCCGCCTCTCCTGCTCCTGCATATCAAAACCTCTTGCAGTTGCAGAGCGCGGAGGTGTTAGGGTTTAGAGCAAGCAGAGAGCCCCCGCCATTGAGAGCCGGAACCCCGAGATCCCACCGCCCCTGTCTGCAGCCGACGCGCGCCCCCGCCCCGAGCTCCATTGAACGCCGAGATCAACTCTGGTGTGCCCGATCGATCCCTCCGCTCTTCTTTGCTTCGCTTCGTGTTCTTGTTTGAACCCCGATTCGTGGACCCTCTTCTCTCCGGTTCGATTCACGTCTTCTCTCCGGTTCGATTCGCGAGATGTTCTTCCCCCTTCTTTCTTCTTCCTTCGGACCGTGGATTGGCTGTTGCATCTTCGGATGTTAAAATTAATCGCGTGCGCTTGGTTTGAAGTAATTTATTCAGGTGGCCATTTCGCCCCCCTTGGACCAATCTAAAAATGATCGCGCTTTGGCTATTTGTTTCGAAATTCTGCTTGCTGCGTAGCCGCGACCCCCCTCCTCTTCATTGGTTTCCAAAGACCCGTTCCTTACGGTTTATTTTGTTCAGAATTTTTTTATTGCTTATGCTTTCAGGGTAACCCAATTCTGTTTTCTTCGTTGCTTGTAAAAGGCCGTGCTTTCGGCTGCTAAGGGCGATCCGCTTCATGTTCTTGTTTGAACGCGATTCTTCGGATGTTAATTAAATCAATTGTGCTTTGCTGTTGGTTCGAAATCTTTCTTGCCTCTGATGCAATTCTTCTGGTGTTAAATTGATCGCGCTTTGGCTGGAGTAGTTTCGAAACTATTATTGCTTTTGCTTCCGTTGTAACAGCAATCCATCGGGATTGCTTATATTTTCCGAAAGGCCTGCTCTTTCGGTTGCTAATGGCGATTTTCTCTCTCTATTGTGCAGGTCATTCGTATAGAAGCTCGAAGTTTCTGTTTTAAAATGAACCACCTCAAGCATTATCGTGATTATTCTGGTTGTTTCATTTCATTGCGTGATTATTGCTCTGGTGCTGATTTGATAACCTCTGTTAACATTATGGGAGCTAGTGTTACAGCTAGTCTTACAGGCACTGCTCAATTTTCTGCACTTGCAGAATCTGGTAGACTATTGATTTTGCATCTCATAAAGATTCATATGGATTGTTTAGATGATGGATTATGTTTGAATGAATTGTCTATAGATGATTTAGAAGTAGATTTGAATTATGATCATCTTCCGAGATTGCTTAGAACTGCTATAGAAGTCCCCAAGTCTGATGATCTTATTGATAAGAGCTTTCTTAATCTTGCTATCTTGATACAGCGTGGTGTACGGCGTAAGTACACTGATATTCCAGCTGACCTCCTGCATTTATTTTCAGTTATGTCCTGTGACGCTCATAAGTATCTTGATTTGATTAGAGAGCATTCATCTCTTGTACCCCCCATGAACGGGAGAGGGCTTATGGGCAGAATGAGAGATGCTTTGTTCTCTCTTAAGACCCAGAAATATCCTGACTATAACAAAGTTTTGCAGAAAATTGTATTTCCAGCGGACTGGGAAACTCTGATACAACATTATCGATACCTCATATTGATCCATAACTCAAGACCAAAGCCTAAGAGTGGGACGAAGAAGGGTCAAGCAGTACAAATGCAGGGAATCCAGGGAGCTCCAGGGCAACAGCCAGTACAAGTGCAGGGAATCCAGGGAGCTCCAGGGCAACAGGGAGGGATACCAACTACAGTACAAGCCCTGGGAGGAAGTTCGGGTGCTGCGGTACAGAGCTCTCTTTCTTTCTTTCTTTCTTTCTTTATGTTATTATAGCCTCAGCCTCATCCTCAGTAATTAATCTCTTAAATTGTGAAATGCAGCAGGGTGGTGGTCAGCATGGGCAAAGGCATAAGCAGGTGGGGCTGCCGCGTGCGCAAGGCCACCAGGGCAAGGACAAGGTAAATTTGCTTGCTGTTGCTGATTACAATACTACTAGTAGTTTACTAGTGGTACATGATAGATTTTCATTCTTAAGAGTACTAAAGATTGAACTCTTTACTGTAGATGCAACTGAAAATTGAATTTGATTGTTGTCCTTAACCCATATACTGGAGAACTGCCTATATTAGGACTTTAGGAGTGCTTTTAGCAGCATTGCCATATTCTTGTAGAATGTAATAAATCTGCTTGAATCCATTATGGTGATATAAAACTGAGTAGTAGTACAAGTGAACTTGCTGTTACTGATAACTACTATAACTAAATTGCTTTACTCATCGATACTAGTAGTCCAGTAATCTTCTTGTCGTCAGTCTTACACTAGTCCAGTACTGTTTGTAACCTAGTACTGTTAATCTAGATTTGTGCAGCAGGCACCTAATCAAAGGATTCCCAAGGCCATGGTGGCCAAGTCCTCGGTCTCAACGTCATCAGGGACGCCCCTGCAAAGTCTGCAAGCAAAACCACAACCCCTTCCAAAACAGCAGCAGCAACAGCAGACACCGGCCGTGCGACAACAGAAGCAACCAGCAGCCGCGCGAAAACAGCAGAAGCAGCAGCCACCGGCCGTGCGACAACAGAAGCAACCAGCAGCCGCGCGAAAACAGCAGAAGCAGCAGCCACCGGCCGTGCGACAACAGAAGCAACCAGCAGCCGCGCGAAAACAGCAGAAGCAGCAGCCACCGGCCGTGCGACAACAGAAGCAACCAGCAGCCGTGCGAAAACAACAGCAGCAGCAGCCACCGCCCCCAATGCCACAGCAGCTGCCACCACCGCCACCGGCGCCCCGATGGCCGCCCCTCCACATAGGAAAGTATAATGGCCCTAATACAGACCCAGCTGAGGAGGCGGTGAGGTACAACCGCAATGGACGAGAACAAAGAACAGATTTGCACATCCCGCAGATAGCCATTGAATTCATGTATAGGGTAGTGTTTCCTCTCCTGCTTCCCACCTTACAGAAGGCACTCTTTGAAGCTGGAAGGTTCGGTGACTTGGATATGCCTACCCTCATCCCGCGCTGAGATCATAATGTCTTGTCTAGATGATATGTACTCTCCAGTAGCTATCTAGGAAGGAGCATGGTCTTACAGATTATTACTCATTTACTCCTACTCAAATGTACTCCTCTACTGTGTTATTTATTACTGACCTGCTACTCTACTTGTGGAATCTGCTTCATCCTTTAGGTTATTTGATTTGGATAACGAGGTGCCTGCTTGTGACTACAATGCTACAAAGAATCATCTTCAATTCTCTTTGCCCCATCATGCTTGCAATCTTTGATTGATTATTCCTGCGTGGTAAATAAATCGTTCTGAGATCACATTTCTTACTAAAACAGTCATACTGTACGGTGCAGCACAACATGGAGGATAAATTGTGGTTGCTTGGTCTTGTAATTGGAGGGGAAATTTTGTGCTTCTGCTGTTTTATTTCAAATCCTGGTACGTGCTTACAATTAGAATGGTTATTTCTAGAATTCTTACTTGCCCCTTGTCTTATAATTAATTTAGCTGGTGTAATGTTGATGATCCAAGTTAAGTTAGTGGTTAGAATTGGTAAAAACTTCATTCGATGTTTTTATTTTCTACCCTCTCTCCTAAAATTTACATATTGGTCGGTGGATAGTTGTAACATTTGGAGTAGAAAGTCCTTTCTGGATTATCTCCTGCTCTGTGTTTGTCTTAATTGTCCATTGAGCAGGAGTGCACTTACATATGCTTCAGGTTATATTACCAAGCTAGTCAATTTGGAAGATTGATGTCCATATTTATTTATTTATTGGAGAGAAGTCCCAAGGCCTGCTTTTTTTATAGAAAGAAACATGCCATTACAGATGTTCTTTTTTGCGCTGGGGGTGCTGCTTGCAGAGTTCAACCAACGCAGGGGCAGCATACAACAAATAAACGCCTGGAGGACTGCTTGCACCTGTTTGCTTCTTGCGTGTATTCCAACAGGGTTTGGTGGTTCCTGCGCGAATAGGCGGGAGTTAAACTTCAGTCTACCAGGGTATATGCAGCTGGGCATTGCTGATTGGTGGCTGGAGGCACGCAGCCATTTTCGGAGGTGCCACAGGAATACATTCGATCTCTGTTAATGCAGGTTTGCTGGACACTTTGGAAGGAGAGAAATGCAAGAGTTTTTCAGCATAAATTCAAATCTGCAGAGGCACTGTGCGCTGATATCAAAGAACAAGTGTCAATCTGGAGAGCAGCAGGCTTTTTCAAGGTTCATAGCAGCTAGAGTGTGTGTTTTCTTTCTTCGGTTTGTATTTTTTTGATGCGAGGATAGGCATCCAGCTCGACAGCTTTCTGTCGTGAATTGTAACCGAAACTTTTTCTTCCAATCCTTAATAAAATTGGTCGACCCGGCGAAAGAAAAAAAAACAAACACCTCGAGCACTTCTGACTCTGAGAGTGAGAGACGCTCTTATCAGAGAGCTATAGTAATTGATGAACTCACATAACGCAATTTTTTCTGTACTGGGTGAGGAACAAAGAACAGATCAGTATCTGCATGGGTATAAATTTCTGACGTTTACAATTAAGCATCGATCACTAGAAGATCACATACTAGTACATAGATCCCTTGGTTGCATGCTGTACTTATATTCAGATACATTGTTGTTCATTCATTCATTTATTCATCGTCTCCGACATGGAAGCTCAGTCTGGAGTGACCTGCCGTCTTGGTAGCAGCTGGCTCAGCAGAAGAATCTAGATGAATTTCCTGCAGGGGCCCAGGGTAAAAAGATCAAATCATCAATAGAAAAAGAAGCACTCGTACGAATTGTTCATGAGCATGCATGCAGGGATGTTTTAAGCCTGGATTTAACATGCAGGAGAGGAGGACGAGCTGCTGCAGGCAAGAAAGACCGACCTGGGTCTGGGTCTGGGTGTGATTATGAATGAGCTTTTGCAGGTTGTGGTGGCTTCCCCTCATCTTGCCCTTCCTCTCTGCTCGAAGCCGATCAAGCTCCTGTTGGTCCTTGGCATCAACTGCCAATCAATCAGCATATTAATTCATTAAATGATCTCTCGAAAAGGCAAGCCTCAATCGATCATTGATTTATGCTTGCTCGCCATGCAAAGACCGATCGGCGATCGAGCGACAGACTTACTGAATTTGTGGAAGCGGGCAAAGGCGGCCAAGAGTAAGGCAGCGAAGGCGGGTACGGATAACAGCACAGGCAGCAGCAGCTTCTTCTTCGTTTTAGCGGCAGCAGCAAAAGCGGCTCTCATCTTGATGCCCCGTCGACTAATCGCCATCCACGACCACAGCCCATATACGAATGCAGCTCCCTGCAGAATACATATATCTTGCCGTTTTTTTCATCGATTGAACAAACATACAGTATATGCTTGAATTGAACTGAACATGATCGATCGGACGGACGGACCTCAAGGGTGAGCGAGGTGAGTGCGATGGTGCGCCGGACGCCGAGGGCGGTGGCGTGGCGCTTCTGAATGCGGGCTTTGACGGCGGCTTCCTCGTCGGCGAGACGGCGCTGCTCGTCGGCATCGTCGCCGAGCTTCCACCACACGCCCGAGAAGGACCCCGTGCGGGGAAGCTGCCGAGCCATCGTCGATCGATCACTAACTAATCAATGCGCTAGCTCTCGATCGATCGATCAATTTCTTCTATCTTCTTTTTCGATATGAATGGTGCCCTCCATATTCAGATTTCAGAGGAGACCACCTCTTCATATTATCAAAACTCAAGTTGACCGTCTCAAAAGAATAAAAAAAAAACTCAAATGAACCTGTATTGCTAGGTGGGCCTGCCATCTCTCTTTTCCTGACTTTTTTTCTCCTGTATATGTGTGCATATCTGACTGGCATCCATCTCATACTGACGCCACAATAGATTATACAGATGCATATGTATAATATTTGCCAGGAAGAATGATCGTGCAGATTGATTATATCGCTCCAGGTCAATGGCAGTGCAGATTTTGGCGCCGACCAAATTAAACTGCAACTAAAATTTTAAAGTAGTACATGCATGATGATGATACATCATGCGTGCATGTCATCCTCGTCTCGTCTACATAAAAGATTTGCCTCGCTGACCTCTGTTGAGCTAGCTGGTGTTGTTAAGCAGGTACAGGGCGGGAAGGGCATGGTATGGTATGGGCCGTTTCGATCAGGTTTGCTTATTACATGGCCCAACGGAGGAGCTACATTGGGCCAGGCCGGAAACACTCCCCCTCATCAAAAACACTTTCTGCCTTTTCCAGAATACTCCCAACATCCTCAAATTGGAAGGGATTTTGACTTTTTCGTTCAATATTTGACTATTTGTTTTATTTAAAAATTTTAGAAGTATTATTTATGTTATTATTAAAAATATTTTAACCATGACTTGTCTTTTTCAATATTTGCAGTAATTTATTTTAAATAAGATGAAGGACAAGACTATCGTGTACCCCTCTTATAGAATAAGCTATTTTATACCCTCCTCCCTTCCAAGGCTTCCCAAGACCCATCCTACCTCCCACTCCCTTTCTAAGGCCCAAAAACCACCCCTATCTCATCTAAAGGCTGGTCAAAGGCTTCTTCCCGTGGGTCATCGTCCTTATGGGCTTCCTCCATGTCTACCTAAGCCCACCTCTCGCCTAACAGGAATTGTTGTGCAGTAACGCGAAGGCTAAACTGCAATAACACAAAGACTAATCTGCAGTAACAACGTCGAAACATAGGCATGAGGGATCTACTTTTTTAATGCACTTTTTTCTAGCAAAGTGGTACAAACGTTTTTTAAAAATAATATATGATGTAAGAGATAAAGTTGTTTAAAGTTTGAAATCTTAAGGATATCTATAGGATTTGTATTGTACGCATTAATGCTTGCAGTAACGATGCACCTTCTATGCAGTAACACAGTACGTTGCTATAAAATATGTGTATTGTTACTGCACAGTTGTAGAAACATCGTGATATAATTGTAGTAACATCGTAATAGAAGTGTAGTAACACGAGAATTACAATCTTACAATAACATCACAATAAAACTATAGTAATAGACGGTGTGTGGAGCTAAAAGATTATATTCACAATCTTTAGAGAGCAATATCTCTCATGTTTTATATTATTTTTTAAAATCATTTTCACCACAATGTTTTAAAAAAAGTGCTTTAAAAAACTAGATCCATCATGACTATATTTTGATGTTGTTACTGCAGATTATACGTCGTGTTACTGTAGATTATACAGCGTGTTACTGCACCAGGTGGGAGTAGGAAAAGGTGGGGTGTGGGGGAAGTCAAAGGGCGGATTTGAGCGGTGAGAGAGAGGTTTGATAGGGGGTAGGGGGGTTTTGGGCTCTTGGAGAGGGGTGGGAGGTGGGTTTGGGCCTTGGGAGAGGAGGGGTATAAAATAGCCTATTCTAAGGGGATCTAGAAAAGTTTTGCTAATAAGATGAATGGTCAAAGTTGCAAGCAGATAATCTAAGTACTTATATTGGTGGATGGAGGTAGATACCAGACCAGATCAGAGTTGGATTTTAATCCCTTTAGGGGATGTCCCCTCGTTATTACATGTTGGGTAAATAGTTTTATTTTTTGCAAGATAGATATATATGTGATATATCTCCACACAAACATGCAAGTGAAAATTTGACCTCTACAAGTTATAATTAAAATAATAAAATTAACTAAAACTAGCATGCGAGAGCTCACGTTTAAATTTGTTATTTTTGTTGCAACTTGTAGAAATAAAATTTAAGGTTGCATGTTTGTGTAATGATTTATCACACATTTATCTATCTTTCTATTTTTTTTAGAAAAGTTCTCATGATTATATAAATGCCACGCAAGAAAACGAGAGGATGTCCTTAAAGGATTAAAAGACTTTCCAAGATCAGATATACAGTTCTCATCACGCCTCACCACAATTTTGTCACTTGATCCAATCAAACGTAAAGGAGATGCAGCAGCCAGCAGTTAGATATACTTGTCTGGTATAATTTTTAGTTTTGAGTTGTAAAAACAAACTATGAGGAATTCCCTAAAAGATGTGTGTTGCTAGAATAACGTCGAAAGATAACCAGGCACATCACAACACATAAAACATTTGAGAAAATAGCAATGCATTTTATGCAGGGTGCTCCTTCCACCCTTCAGGAAAATGAAAGAGAAGTTTTACACAAAGAGACAAAAAAAAAGATTTACAGACAGATCCAGCCCAGAGACAAAATCTTATCTCATCTCAGATCCTAGCTACTCCAGTTTTCTGCCAATGCCATGCCTGTCTTGTCTGCTAAATCCTACACACATACCAAATCAATTTCCATGGTTTTCAATAAAAGAAGAAACAAAAAAATAACATTGGTGCCGGAAGAATGAGTAATTCTTTGTGGCAAAAGACAATAGAAAGAGTGGTAACTACACATTGTGCTGCTACGGCACATGGAAGTAACAAGACGGCCTGATGAAGCCATCTTCGACTCTGGAGTGATCGACCAGTCAGGACCAGAATCAGATCAAGTGAATCCTCCTAGGTCTCCGTGATCTCGCGGCTGCGGCGGCGGCACGGCCATGCCCATGTGCACCTGCACGGCGTCTGACCAGCGCGCCGGCGAGCGGTCGCTGCTGTTGGACGACGACATCGCCTCTGCCCTCGCCTCCCTAACCATCCGGAGCACCTCCATTGTCGTCGGCCGCCTCGCCGGGTCTGTCGCCATGCAGGCCGCGGCGACATTGATCAGCGTGCCAAGCTTCTCCTCGGCGCCACTGGCAGACGCAGACTCGCCACCGGACTCGGTGGTCTCCTCCTCGCGCACCGCACGCACCCAGCTTTGGATGTCGTCCCTGTGCTGGTCCATGAGGTCCTGGAACGGCGGCTTGCCGGTGAGCAATTCTAGGAGGAGGACGCCGAAGCTGTAGACGTCGGAGGCCGGCGTGAAGGCACGAGTGGCGGCGCCGCGCGTCTCGGGGGCGCGGTAGAGGAGGGAGGCGGAGGAGAGGTCGGAGTGGGAAGGGAGCAGCGTGGGGACGAGGCCGTAGTCGGTGAGGCACGACTCGAAGTCCGGGCCGAGGAGGACGTTGGATGGCTTGAGGTTGCCGTGGACGATGCCGGCTGGCGGCGACTGGTGGAGGTGCAGCAACCCGCCGGCCACGTCCTCCGCGATCTTCATGCACGACGTCCAGTGCAGCGGCTTCCCCTTGCTCGACGCCCGGCTGCTCGGCCCTGCTCGATCAGTCGCATCATCAAATTAAATTTGTTATTTGCATCAAAAACTGTAATTTGATTTCATTGTTCCATTAACACGGCACGAGTAATAAAGCTTGCAAATTGCAAATGCACCATATACAGCTTTCAATGACAAAAAACCGTGCCTGCATTGTCCGATTCAGCAGTAAACTACTGTAGCAAATGATTACTTGTGCTCAGATTCAGATCAGGACCACATGCCAAGGGGTCGCAGGCAGCTCACAAGCATTTGCCTGCTTGTCTATCATCTGTGTCCGTCCCACCTATACTGTTGGCCTTGTGAGAAAGGGATTTTGATGAGAGCTTAAATAGAGCAAGCCTACCGTGTGCCGGACTGAGGGGTCTACTGCATCAGATACAACTTTACAACAACAGGGATAGGCCATGTTCTGTCGTCCATGAAAGCATGACGTTTGACTGCCTCAACTAGTCTGGGAGCTTTAGTTTCGTTGTACTCAACTAATAACTGCATGCCTATTATTGATGGATGGAATAATTCAGTGCAGAGTGTGGCCACTGACTCATTGTTTTAAAACTAAAACAATACAGTATAAAGTTGGTCTAAAGTAGTTACTCATTGTCTTGTTCAGCGCATAGATCGAATGATAACAGGACAAAGGATGCATTTTTGCTTGCAAGAAATGAGAACTAATGCCGCTCAGTGGCACATATATCAAACCAGCCATGTTCATGCACTGTGGGCTATGACTTATCCGGAGCAATTAGTGCTCATATGACTCTGTCATTTAACACTAGTTTTCTGGATCCTAAAATTATGCCCTGTGTTCATGGGAGATGTTCCCAAGACCCTCATGCTGGAAGGTTATTTCCATTGAAAACAAGGAACAAATTTTAGTCAAGGGGGGCTTTCTAAAAGAGGTTCTTTACAGATAGTACTAGTATACACTATACAGTATTGGCATTGACATGAAGTTTCGGGTTTGTTTAGTTTATTGCCATTTTCAACCATACCAATTTTTAGCATTGCCAAAATTTTGGCAAGTTACCAAATATTGGTAATTTCTAGAACTCTTTCCTCTCAAAATTTCTACCAAAATTTAGAAAGATAACAAACTAAACACCACCATCATCATCTTGCCAAATTTTGGCATTACCAAAACTTGAAAAGGTTTTTTTTTGGCAAGAAAGTGAACAAGCCAATCTTCCTTGCTTTTGACATCACAATTTCTCCATGATCCATCAAAGTCTCAAAATGTTTTAGTGCTAGAAAAAAAAAAGATGGTCACTGCTAGCTATATTACGTTGTTTATACGGTAGTACTGGCTGCTGGTGCTTTCCGAATTACTCCTGCTATACTGCACTAGGCGGGTGCTGCGTGAATTAAAAGTGGAGCAGCAACGACAGTCTCCGTGGCACATGGCCAAGGAGCTTGGCATACATGACAACATGTTGAGCCATTGAAGCTAGGAAGCAGCCTGTTGTAAATAAAGGACAGCCAAGGCAAGGCAAGCAGGCAGCACGCATGTACCCAAACTTTATGGTGAAGCATGGCATTGGCATTGCAATTTGCAACAAAGGCAACAGCCAAGGAAGAGGCCGTCCTTTTTATTAGTAGGAAAAGAGTGGAGTAATTGCAATGCACGTTAGAAGCATGTATTGCTGAACTGTAAATCTTTGGGGGGTGAAGCCAACAGAAAACAGAAAAGGCCTTTTTGTGTGATGACAAGAAGGGGAAAAAAACAGAAAAGGCCGGAAACATATATCATTCTTGTTTGGTTGGTTCATGTTAAATGTATCGATCTGTATTTTTCCATCGTCGGGTGGGCAGTGAGTTGTCTAGTGCACATAAATGCGGTAATTCCAGTGGCGAGTACATTGGTAGGTAGATCCGATTTCTCGCTTCTTGTATGCATTTCATTGTAAGCAATTATGGAGTAGTCCCTCTGATTTTTTTTTATATGAACATATATGATCGGATGGAGTATAATGCTCAACAAGCTGGTGCTAATTGTAACGAATAATCGGATAAATAGAGAAAAATGGAGTGTTGGTTACCGTGGAGGAGGGAGAAGAGGCTGCCGTTGGGGTAGTAATCGTAGACGAGGAGGCGTTCCTCCTTGGCCTGGAAGTAGGCCCGCAGCGCCACCACGTTTGGGTGGCGGAGGCGGCCCAGCTCCTCGGCGCGCCGCCCGAACTCGGCCGCGCCCGCCGCCGGCTCACGCATCCGCTTCACCGTGACGATGAACCCCGTCTCCATGACCGCCTTGTATGTGCTTCCCACCTCGCCGCGCCCCAGCGTCTCCGCCGACGCCCGCAGCAGCTCCTCCAGGCTGTACATCTCCCCCACGCCGCCGCAGAACACCAGCTTCCCGATCCCCTCCCTCTCCCACGAGAACTCCCGCCCCCTCTCCGTCGACGACGACGGCGCCCCTACCGACGCCGGCGCAGTCAGTGGTGGCACCGGTGCAGCGGCGTCATACTCCTCTTCCGGCATTGCGCCGCCCTTGTCGACGTCGCCGGCCACGCGCTTGCTCCTCCCGCGCCGCGACGCCATGACCGCCGCCGCCACGAGGATTCCCAGCACCACCAACCCCGCCACCGTCGCGCCGGCCACGATGGCGGCGTTCTTCCCGCGGCGGCTCTTCCCGGAGCGGGGCGGGGGGAGCGGCGTGAATGCCGCGGCGGCCGCCGGCGAGGTTGTGGGAGCGGGCGCGGGGGCGCATCGGGTGGGCAGAGGTGGGCCGCAGAGGCCGGCATTGGCGAGGAACGAGGAGGCGTTGAACTTGGAGGCGAGGACGGGCGGGATCTCGCCGGAGAGGCGGTTAGACGACACATTGAGCAGCCGGAGAGTGGTCTGCGGCAGCGAGGGGATTGCGCCGGCGAGGTTGTTGCCGTCGATTAGCAGGGAGGTGAGGCGCGGGAGCGTGGTGAGAGAGGTGGGGATTTCGCCGTCGAGGAGGTTGTGGGAGAGGACGAGGACGGTGGCGCGGTGGAGAAGGGCGAGGGTGGGGGGGATTGGGCCGTGGAGGCGGTTGTGGGAGAGGTAGAGGAGCTTGAGGTTGGGGAGGGAGGCGGGGAGCGCGTCGGGGATTGGGCCGGTGAGGGCGTTCGACTTGAGGCTCAGCACGCGCAGCTGCGAGAGCGGGGAGAGGAGGGCGGCGGTGAGGACGCCGGTGAGGTTGAGATTCTCCACGACCAGCTTGGTGACCCGCCCTTGGTTTGAACACTGGCGGACGCCCAGCCAGGAGGAGCACATGGTGGGTGCGGTTTCGGGGCGCCAGGGGAGGCGGCCGGAGCGGTCCAGGGCCGACTTGAGGGCGAGCAGCGCGTCGGCGTCGGTGGCGCCGGCGGCGAGGCGAGGCCGCGGCATGAGGAGGAGGAGGAGGAGGAGGAGGAGGCGGCATGGGGGCATGGTGGCGAGCGGGCGGGGCGGAGAGCAGCTTTGCCCTTTGCTTAAGTGGGGTGGGGAATCTAGTTTGTTGGTGCGGCAGTGGACATTAATGCCACAACCGGGGGTCTTCGTCTTCCTGCTGCTGGTAGCGGCCACCCGGCCAGGTGGGAGCTCGCTCTTCAGTTTCGGGAGGGAGGTGGAAAAGCTACCTATTACTCCAGCTAGAGGGGGGAAGGGCTTGCATCCGCCATGACAATGGTCAGAGCTCTCTTCTCTTCTCTGCACTTGAAGAGGAGGAAATGATTCACCAAGATGGTGGTGGGAGGGAGCTGGGCCTTTAATCCTCGTTCGTTGGGCCTGGGCCCTTCCCCTCCTCACAACATCAAACGCACGACACTGATTTTGTAACCAACCCAACCCATACATACATGCATCATTAGTAGCGTACCGTGTTCCTTTTAATTATGTAACTACAGTGTTCCTTCCGCATATTAAATACTTGCTCTATTATATACTACCACTGCTCCATTTTTAAAGGTTTTTTTTTCACAACATCATTCATTACTAACATGAGTATTACGGTAATGTATCATTTTTCATTTACCAAATATTTTAATCCCACAAAAAGAAATAACCGAATTACTAGCAGAACTCGTATTCACCACCCTATGGTCATTTTATTCAAAACATAGAAAGGCCTCACCGGATGGGGTATAGCCAAAGATGGGCCTCCTCGGGGTTCTCCAAAGCCTGCCATTAATTTCTGTGCTTCTGTCCTCCACGTACAACGACAATCCACTGCACAAATATTGACCCACACCCCCCATCCCCTGCACTGCACTCACCGCTGGAGTTGATTCTCCAGAGTTTTTTTTAAGTATTATTTTCAGCCCAGCACCACCAGCTTTAACTTTACCCAATTCCATCCGGGTTAATTTGACTAGCCTCGGCTACTGTTAGAGCAAATAACAAGTTATAAGACCATCTAAAAATAGTATTAAAACTAACCTATATAATAGATAGGCTATAAGGTTGGCTATAAATTTCTTCTCTTCTCTTTATCTCTTTTAAATATTTAATTTATCTGTCTAGTAGCACTTGCAAAGTGAGTTCTTGAACAAAAGCTAACCTTTCTCCTTTTGCATTATTTCTCTCCTCCACGTAGGCATTTAGTCGGTTTACAGCTCACTGTTAAACTTCCTTACGCGGTCAAAGGATTCAATTCTACCAGTGGTGCCACTGCTTACTTTGATTTACTTTCAGGATCAGTACGCTACGAGTAATTACTCCATCCACGTGTCAGCATTACTACTCCACTCCAATCAACCGTGGTATATGTGGAGCGTCCATTACGTGAACTCCGGCCCAACTGGCAGAGCGGTGCACCGTGCACGCATCAACTCAAGGCCCATTTCCTTTACACAACCAAATTCCCCTTTTCTTCCTTCACCTTCTTGGTCCTTGGCCCTTTGCTCACAAAAATACTAGACCAATACTTCTCTTTATCATTTTTACGGTTCCATTATGTTTCTTTATATTGTTATATACATGATGCGCCGTGCGTTTTTTGCGTGCCCAATACAAGCATTTCAAATATGCAAGTTAATATGAACTATTGACTAAAAAATTGCATATTGTAGGAGAAAATTTACCATTTCCACGTAAAGGCTTGGAATGTTGCACTGGCTCATGGTTTTAATTGATGAATCTACATGGGCATGTTATCTAATGTAGGCCGAAATAATATGAAGAAATTGTTTTTAAAAATATAACCCATTCCAAGCTCATCCAAAGGCTAAAAACATAAATGATAATGTGAATGTAGGAGAGGATATGCAATGTCATTAACCACTACAGACAGGGATTACTTGTATATAGGTTTGGATTTGGAATATAGGAAATGTCTAAATTATTCAAATTATTTAGGCGTTCGTTGGTTGCTACTTACAATAAACCATGTCTAATAACCGGCTTTAAATCCTTTTTATCATTAAAAAAAAGACAACTCAACGGAAGCCTTGATGCCAAATAAATGGCAACAATTTAACTAGAAGTGTATGCCACATGATTATTAGTATTCTATATTGTATTAGGCTCGGTTTTATGTGCTATGTCTCTTAGTGCTTAAATTAAAAAACGTGCTGCTTATTATAGATTGTGTTTGTGAAATAATAAACTGAAGTTAGAAAAAATATTTATTTAATTGCTACAATTCTTACTATAAGTCTGAGAGAGTATCTAACTTGGACCCGAGGGCCATGACTTCTAGGCTTCCAGCTCAGGGTAATTTGAATAGTCATGTTTTATCAGAAAATTCTTTCCAAATGAGTCTGTAATATCTCTATCGATGGCGATGAAATCCATGGATATAGAATATGGGCGACTTGTTGCCAGCCCTGTCTATCTTCAAACAAAAGTAATTTATATAATCTTTGGGTGTATATATACAGCTCAACTAATCCTTGTCTTCGAAGGTAAGGTTTGTTACGCCTCCATATCTATAACACGAAAAAGAAGCAACCAAAAGTCATACCAAAAGCACATGTACACAAACATGAATCAAACTCATGGGATTTTAGCAGTTTTTTCTCGCAAAAGAAATATAATTTTCCTTCCCTTTTTTGTTTTAAACAAGATGACCTGGATATTGGCCAAACCCGTCGCATATTGAAGGTTAGTATACTGCATGTTTTGTTATTAGCGTGCCACTCATGAGAACGGATAAGCCCATGTGTGGGCGAGGGAAGTTGAACTAAGAAGAGACCCATGAGCTAGCCGTACCTCGCCTTTTGGCCCACATGTGAACATGAAAAAGCCTATGCATCCTCGGCCCAACAACAAATATGCTGACACTAGAAAAGAAATATTTATGGATTACATGAAAACCGTATACGTAACAAGTTTATACGTAGGCACATTGTATGAATATTTGATATGTAAACTTTCCATAAACGAGTTAGAAACGAGTAAATAAAAAAAAGGAAAAACTTGATTTCGGCATTGGTCGTCCACTCCAAAATTAAAAGCATACCAACACGAAAAAGAGCTATAGATAGAAAAAGACGTGTTTCATGCAGACTAAATGCGAGTATTTGCATGATATATTTTGATTGAAAGAATGGTTTTGAAGAATTGGTTTAAACAAGTGGGCTCTCGACGAAATCCTAAGGATTAAATTGGCTATTCTATCTAATACTACTACTTAGGAGTAGTACCTTCGTCCTAAAATATAATTAACTTGGAATGTGGTATTTGCTAGTCCAGTGTATTTGGCCAGCCTGATTCATTAGATTAGGAAATGTCTCATGAATTAACTATATTTTAGGACAGAATGAATATATTTTTAAGATATGAGGTGCATTAATAATTCCAACGGTAACAACTTAGATAAAAATAAAAGAAGCCAGTTAGGACATTATATAAGGTAAGAAATGATAGAGTATAAAGGAGAGAGAGAAGGAAAATGCAGTGAATAGGAGTAATATGGCTTGCCGTCCGTACATTTCGATGATGAAAGCCTGAAGCTGAACACAAGAAGAAAGAGGGAGTCGTAGGTTTTGTACGCAGGATTAGTAGAGTTAGTTGTACAACAAGGAGGGAGGAGGAGGAGGAGAGAGAGAAGGAGAAGAGAAGGGCATCTTCTCCGGCGGCGGCGGGCAAGGCTGGGTCCGGCAGAAGGGCAAGCTGGCTACCCCACGGTCGTCCCACCACCTCTCCACCGCCGCGGCCCTTGCTGCCGCGGGGGTGTCCTACCCACCTCCTCTCCCCCCCACTCCGCCCAGTGCGGCCGCCGCCACGGCGCCCGACATGGGCGCCGGTGGCGCTGCCAAGCAGATCGTCGACTCTCTCCTCGCGCGCTTCCTCCCGCTCGCCCGCCGCCGCATCGAGACCGCGCAGGCTCAGGTATTCCCGGAATTCCCTCTTCTGCATCCATCCCACCACCAGATTGGGGACTCAGCGGGATCTTCCGCTTGCACTGCCTCCCAACCTAGGGTTACCTTCCTTCTAGATCGCCTCGACCCTTTTTACCCTATCTATTTGTCCAATCAAATCAAATCAAATCTCACTGGGAACCCCAATTCACTTGTCGATTTGGTTGGAGGATTCCATATCAATTGCAGGGGATGAAATCTTCCAACCGCTTCCAGCTGTTTATTTTTTTTTCACTCCTAGTACTCCTATGTTCATTGCACAGGTCGGTAATGTCAATTGTTGTATATGCTGCATGTTGCTCCTAATCATTGGAATCCCACCATGTTACACGAGTATTACTACTTACCGCATCACTGTCAAATGTGGCATTTTAGTTCCCAGCAAAAAAAAACTGGCATTTTAGTTACCTGTGCCGCAACATCGTTGGAAAATGCTCACTTTTTACTCGTGCTTTGATGGCATCCTATGCGTGCTTCGGCAACATGCCTTCTTACATGTCAGTATCAGATAATGCTGATTGCTGGCTTCTGTTTCCCAGAGCATGATGATATTTCTCTCTAATTTCTTTTTAACAGTGTAGTTTCACTACTTTAGCTGTTGCAATGTAATTGTGGAGGGATATACACTTGCCCTTTGAAACTTTGCCATGGATATGTTACTTCGGTTAGGACAACCTAACATCATTCCACTACTGTGACTGATCTTAGTACCCCAAACCAATGGTCTCCATTGTGCCATGGTCGCAACCCTAAAACTGCCCCCCTGTTTCCTACTACCATATTTATGGTCCCTTCCATCATCTGCCATCATACCTAAACTCCCTTGATTAAGTTGCATTGTGCTTGATGTCCTCCCTGTCTGCCATATTATAAGGCGTTTTGGGTTTGTCCTAAGATTATAAAAAATGTAGTGGCATCTACAACATAAAACAAATATACTGTAAAAATATATTCAACAATGGGTTTAATGAAACTGATTTGTTGTTGTTGATGCTGCTATGTTTCTCTAACTTATGATAAATCCAAAATTTCTAATATGGAATGGAGGGAGTAATACCTAATTACATGGAGCTAACATATGTCAACTAGTAAGAAGCAAGCGTGAAGCCTCATGTTGTTTGATGCTGGAACATATTAGTGAAATGTAAAATTGTGCTGCTTTAAGATTTCCATTCTTCAATTTTATGCAGAGAGTAGAAGCATTATATACTCAATATTGTGTTGTTTCGTTGAGGCATATTTTTACTTGCCAGATGAACAATTCCAAATTTGATTATTATTATTACAGAAAACACATCTGACACTAAAATTCTAATTTTGAAAATAAACAGGATGGGCAATACCTCCGACCATCTGATCCAAGCTATGAGCAAGTATTGGACTCACTTGCCATGGTTGCTAGGCACACACCTTTGCCACTTCTGGAAGCTCTTCTTCGGTGGAGAGAAAGGTATGCTTGTTTCATCTTGAGTTTGAAAGCTTAATCTTTATTCCTAAAGGTTCGTCAAATTCATTGTCGAGCAATGCTAGAAACCCTTGCACTATTTTATTTATTACTGAAGCATTGTTCTTCACTGTTGCACAGTGAATCACCGAAAGGTGCTCATGACGCATCAACATTCCAAAAGAAGGTTTGTTGTTGATTGGCCTTGTCCTTTCCTTATAAACAACCACTTTGTTTTCTGCAGAAAGTTTGCATTTTAGTAAGCAGCAACAGGCATGCATTCTGTAGCTAAAATCTCTCCATTTCTCTAAATTATTTCATAGTTGCAAAATAGTCATCATCAGGTACCTGACCTCTGAAAAACTTTTACTCCCTCCGTCCCAAAATATAGCAACCTAGGAGAGGAGACCTTTCCTAGGACAATGCATGTGGACATGGTGCATGTCCAGATACATTGTCCTAGGAGGGGTCATATCCGCTCCTAGGTTGCTATATTGTGGGACGGATGTAGTACTTCCATAATATTTTCATTTGCTTTCTCTTGTCTAAAATTATCATGTGCTATTTT
The DNA here is from genome assembly GCA_000325765.3 of Leersia perrieri. Lineage (NCBI taxonomy): Eukaryota > Viridiplantae > Streptophyta > Magnoliopsida > Poales > Poaceae > Leersia > Leersia perrieri. The sequence goes on from CM002480.1 coordinate 26,236,536, forward strand.
TTGCCCCTTGCCAGCTTGCTGTTGAGTGCATATTCTGTTCAGCGTGCATTCGTTTTGCTGAGTATTGCCCACAAGAGGGAATAACAGGTTGTTATGTATTTCACATATATTTGATTCTGTGTGTTATTTTCATGGATAATTTTCTAAATAGTTGGCTAACTAGCTGTATTATTTTGTCTAGAGAAACTTTGGATTGGCCTGGAAAATTTTGTATTTGATTGGCTAATTAATGCAGACAGGTGAGACATACTGTCTTTTTTACTTATGTTTTATCATATACTCCTAGTTAGTAAAACATATCCAAGCCGCCGTTGCCATTTTAAATGTGTTCATCTTTAGCTTTGTATTTCTCAAAATAGCTCATCACGTGCAATAGATGTTTGTTTGTTATCTTGTTTCTTCAGCATGTGCTGAATTTCGGGACCGTATCATTCTATTAAATTTTGTTTCTTGATTGCCAGGAAAAAAGACTTTATATAATTGCAGAAGCTAAGTTTCTTACCAACAATTTACTTTCTGCAGGGTTGTGAGCCAAGTAGAGTATCCCTCATTGGTTGATTTGCGAGGTCTCCTCTTAGATCTTGTTGCCCAACTTTTGGGAGCTTTATCACGTATCAGGTATGCTCTATCATCTTAACTAACATGGAAAGGGATTTGTGTGAGAGAGGCCATGTAAAAGCTGTTACATTAATTGTGACCTCTTTGTTTATGTTACTTAAAGTTCTGATGATTCATACAGGTTTAGTTCTGTGACGGAAAGGTTTTTCATGGAGCTTAATAGTCGACGTAATGATCTTTCTAGAAGTGATTCACTCAGCATTATTAATGGGATGCGCTACCTTAAATTGGGGGTATGATGATACAAAAGATCTCTTTATTATTTTTTTTGTGCCAGTTCATAGTGATTGATAAGGTTTTAAAGTGCATGGCAGCAAAACTCTGATTTGTCTTGGCATGCTGTCATATATAAATTCAAATGTTCGTTCTTCTAGTATGGTACTATTACCATGCTTTAGTTATGAGCCCACTCTCCACTGCCCAAACTATGATCAAGAAAATGATATCAGCACTTTGATGAATTCAAATCTACCAAGCTTTTACTTGTATACCACTGTACACAATTTTAAGAGTATATTTTGATTTGCAGAATTCTAGTTTTTGATAATAGAAACATATTTACAAACACAAGAACTGAAGAACATTAACAGAATTGATACTCTGTTCACTTCATGATCTTTGAACTAATTTTACAGCATAACAATGCCACACCATCTTAATTGTAATTATCTGGATATCTACTAATCTACCTTTTCAGGTGAAGACAGAGGGTGGTCTGAATGCTTCAGTTTCCTTCATTGCAAAAGCAAATCCTCTAAATCGTCCACCCAACAAAAGAAAGAGTGAACTGCAGCATGCTTTGTGCAACATGCTCTCAAGTATACTGGCACCGCTTGCTGAGGGAGGCAAACATCATTGGCCTCCGCTGGGTGTAGAACCCGCATTATCACTTTGGTATGATGCTGTTGCTCGAATAAGAGCCCAGCTAATGAATTGGATGGATAAACAGAGCAAACATATTGCAGTAAGTTGAGGATTTAAATTTATTTTTCTACACTGTTGGCATTCATACAAAATATTGTATGCCTTGAGTTTGTTGCTGTTTTTCTTTCACTTTCTTAAAGAGGCTCTGAATTTTTGTTCTTATTGGCATTGTTTGCTCGAATGGGGCCTTCTCCATTTTGTCCTATTCTGTTCTGCATATTAAGCGTAGTGCACAAGATTTGTCTGATATCTTTCCTACTTCGAAACCTTATTTGAGTCTTATTTTTGCATATTACATGTCCTTTTTTTACCCAACTTTTCCTAGATTCCTCTTAACCATGCCCCTTGTAGTAGTCAAACCATGTAGTTTGATAACAAATATCTGATACAGTAAAGTAAGCTGGCTAGTATAGAATTGCTTGATCACATTAGGGCTATCAAATAACTACCACACAATTTAGTTACTTATTTATTTGTTAGCGAGCATGAAGATTGTAATGACAATGACACTGGACTTGGACTTCTGAAATTGATTTGTAAAATTGAGTACTCTAATGGAGTTTACCTGCTTCATTAATTTCTGATGTTGAATCTTTATCACAGGTTGGATTTCCTCTTGTAACGCTTCTACTTTGTCTCGGTGATTCCCATACGTTCAGCAACAACTTTAATTCACATAAGGAAATTTTGTATAAGTATCTCAAGGTGATTTTTTGTGCGCACATTTGATTATATGAAAGGCTTATCATGTGATGAGCTAATATTTTTTGACCACCTAATATTTTTTAAGTGCTGGTGGTCCTAATTTCTGGAACCTACTGATGCTTAATTGCTTATTATGCAGGATAAGAATCACCGATCAATGGCATTAGATTGTCTTCACAGGCTAGTGAAATTTTACTTAGATGTTTATGCAGATTACCAGCCACCGAATATCGTGTGGGACTGTTTCGACAGTGTGACCTCTCAATTACTGACTGCTTTGAAGAAGGGCTTGCTAACTCAAGATGCCCAGCATGATAAACTTGTTGAGTTCTGTGTGACATTAGCTGAGAACGACTTGGAATTTACAATGAGACATATGATCCTCGAATTGTTAAAACAGGACAGTTCAAGTGAAGCAAAGGTTGTTGGTCTTAGGGCTTTGCTTGAGATAGTTGTTTCTCCATCAAACAAACTAATTGGATTGGACGTTTTCCAAGGTAACACAATTTTATGAGATGTTTCATTCTGTTTAGACTTAAGTATTTTCTGAAATATGGTAATCGGTATTTCTACTCTTATAATTTCAGAACATGGTGCCGGGCCAATCTCAAAAGTAAAGCCATCGATTGAGTCAATTTTAAGATCTTGTAATAAGGCATATAGTCTAGCCCTTCTTACATCATCAAAAGCTACCATAGGTAAGCTGTTACTTTTCATCATACAAGGAAGCATTCAAATTATTTCGCAAGTGTAGTATTTTTAAATTAATTTGTTTTCATTTGTCTTTTGGAAACTAATGACACTAAAATTGTGTTAAGAGTGAAGCAAATGCCGTTTAGCTGCTCGGTTTTTCCTTTTATTCCATTATTTCTAATATTGTTATTTTCAGATAATGTAACAAAGGATAAATCTCAGGGATCACTGTTCAGATCTGTGCTGAAATGTATACCATACTTAATAGAAGAGGTCGGCCGTAGTGATAAATTGACTGAGATTATACCTCAGCATGGTATAAGTATTGACCCTGGTGTTCGTGAAGAAGCAGTGCAAGTGTTGAACAGGATTGTACGATGCTTGCCTAATCGTCGGTTTGCTGTATTGAAAGGAATGGCCAGCTTTATCCTAAAACTTCCCGATGAGTTTCCTCTTTTGATCCAAACATCCTTGGGACGATTAGTAGAGCTTATGCGTCTGTGGAGGATATGCCTATCTGAGGAACTTTTGGCAAAAGACATACAGAACGCGAAGCGTTCTAGTCTAGGAGGCGATGCACTACAGAGGTCTCCTTTTCATAGATCCAGGGATGCATCTGAATTTCGTGCATCGGAAATGGATGCAGTTGGTCTTGTCTTTCTCAGCTCTGCCGATGTTCAAATAAGGCTTACTGCTTTGGAGTTATTGCGACATGTTCGAGCTCTAAAAAATGATCTCAGAGATTATTCGGCAAATGAATGGGGTGACAGCAAACTGAAGCTTGAACCAGAACCTATATTTATTATTGACATTATAGAGGAAAATGGGGTTAGTATTTTTTTAATATATTTCTGTTTGCTTGGATTTGAGTTTCTTTGAGCTGGACTTGTTTTAGAATGAAGTAATTTTGCTGCGAAGAAAACAGAGTAAATGTTTTCACTCCAAAATTCCTACTACTGAGTCCCAGTGGGGCCTTAAATTCCCATGCTTGATTACTTAATATGTCTACATAAATTCACAGGAAGACATTGTTCAAAGCTGTTATTGGGATCCTGGGCGACCTTATGACCTGAGACGTGAGATGGATCCTGTACCCTTGGATGTGACTCTTCAATCTATTTTAGAGAGTGCAGATAAAAGCAGATGGGCTCGCTACCTCAGTGAGATTGTGAAATATGCAGCTGAACTTTGCCCACGCTCTGTGCAGGATGCAAGGCAAGGACTCTGGGAACATCCTGTAATATTTCTGTGTGATATGATTTAGTTTGTCAAATGTCCCTTTTATTCCCCTCCAATAGCAATCCTGACTTTCCATTATGGAATTCAACTAGGCGGTGTCTTCATTTCAATATATAATACCACACAAAGTTGGCACATAGAAATTTTTTAAGCAGTGTACCCAACATTTTGTGAAACTTTTTTTTAATGAAATCACTGTGCGTTACAATTAGATTATATATAAAAAAGGAGGAAACTGTACAGGATGACAGGAAGATCACAAAGTATCAATCTAAGAAGCTAAGTCTATATAATAAAAGAGCTAAAACACTCTTGAAAAGGTGAATACAGGATTGGATTGAAGGAATAATTCCTTCAATAGGCATTTCTCTGCTTCCAAATATGCCAGGCTGCATATAGTACTTTCTCCATAAAGTGTTAGCTATGATAGTTATCTCTTGCTGAAGCATATTCTCAAATTCCATAGAGATATACACTACTGATGCCAATAGTGCTCCAGCACCTAACATTTCATAAAACATAGTCAGGAGCTCATATTATGAATAGAATTACGTGTCATAGGGATGTTAGAGATCTCCATTTATATTTAGACTCATACGGATCTGACTAGCTAAGAGCCTGGGATCGTTTAACAGAGATGTATATCTGTCTTTAACTCAGAAGTATGTAAATTTCTACTGATTGGGTACATTCTGTCACCTCCCTCTTTCGGTTATTTGCCTATATCTCTAAGAGCCGCCTTTTACATGTTCATTTTTTCTTAGATGTTGTTAGTCTCAATTAAGTGGTGCTTTCTGCATCCATTTGATAATTTTGTGCATCTTATTAAGTTATTATTGACTTCGTTTCATGACTCCACAGACTGGAAGTTGTTAGGAGACTTGAACAAATCACTCCTGTCGAATTAGGTGGAAAGGCACAACAATCACAAGATACTGAAACTAAGCTCGATCAATGGCTGATATATGCAATGTTTGCATGCTCTTGCCCACCTGATAGCAGAGAAGAATTTGCTCTCAGAGCAGCCAGAGAGATCTTCCATATGGTTTTTCCATCGCTGCGCCATGGTTCCGAATCATATGCTGTATGTCATGTGATTATGGTTTTCCAAACGTTTAACTTGTGTTGCATACCACTGTACACAATTGCATATTTATTATGTTGTTCCTTGTGTCAATTGACGTTTCCTATGTTTCCTGGTTTTTGTTTCGTTGCTTGTTTTTTTATGTTTCTTAAATCTATTGCCAACTGAAACCCTCAAGCTCAATCGATAAACAACAATGGTAAATCTTTCTTGAATTGGTAGTGTTTTATTAGAGATGGAAACTAACGTTTTCTAGAGGCTGGCATTTAGATTCTATAGACTTGCATTACTTGTAGCATTGAGTGCACGGAATATGCAAGTACAGTTTTCATCATAAGTCATATGAACTAACTGATGCTTCACATGCTTATGCGATAGACTTGAAGCATCTAATGGATTTATGGAAGTGTCTTAGACTTGCATGCTTAGGAGATATTGGGCTAACAAAGTATTAATGCCATTTTGCTTTGTAGCGTTTTCCATTAAATATTTACTTTCAGCACTGGCTAGTTAATTATGTATAAACACACTAATTGTTCCCCTTTGGGGTGATTTCTGTGTCTGCAGGTTGCTGCTACAGCTGCCCTTGGGCACTCACATCTGGAAGTATGTGAAATCATGTTTGGTGAACTTACATCTTTTCTTGAAGATGTGTCATCAGAACCAGAAGCAAAACCAAAATGGAAGGTACGTCAGGGCCCTGTTCGAATGTTAAGTTTTGGCTGAAAAAACAGTGATTTGTACCTCTTTTTTCATGCACACGCTTCCGAACTGCTAAACAGTGCATTTTTTTTTTGCAAAAAATTTCTACACAAAAGTTGTTTAAAAAAATCAAACTAATCCATTTTCCAAGTTTAAAATAGCTAATACTCAATTAATCACACTAATGATGTTTCTCGTTTTGCGTGAGTACTATTCCGAATGGAACTCTCACTTCCGAACATGGCCTAGATTAACTTTGTTCCAATGCCACTATATTAATGCATGAATTTGTGCACATCACCTCAGCAGTGGCCATCTCCACTAAAGGGAGGGCATTTATTGAATGGACATGCCCATATTTTTGGAAAAAGCAACTTTCGTTGTACACCTAATATACATTACCTAGTTCAATCAAATGGAAATAGTTTCTAATTGTTATAGCTATTTACCTTGCTAAGCTTTCATTCCAGTTTCAATAGCCTGTTTTGCACCAATGGATCTTATTAATCTTTCTCTATTTCTTAATATACCTTTGAGACTGAGTTGGTAGCAACTATTTAACCTATATATTGTAAGTGATATTTCTATTTTACATGGTAGCCTCCTTACACAATTTTCCATGAGAAGGTGTACTTCCACTTGAATAATATTATCAATACTCCGCTTGATCAATACCTGTAATTTCGGACACACTTCTGGCCAAACTTTGGAAACTTTGAATTTCATTAGCCCTTTACATTCTTAAATTGGATATTTGAGAATCATATATGTAGATTTGTTTCAAAAAATACTGTCATGATATGTAAATTTTATTGGGTTTTATAACATAAGACAATAATATTTAGTGGTCAAAGTTACAGTTAGAAGACCACGTTGATGTTCAAAACGACGAGTATTTGCAACCAGAGGGAGTGAACCTTTCATTCATCTCTTCAAATCATGTGAAATGAGTAGTTACCCTCTCATTCTAGTGACCAAATATGTTTGTCCCTGCAGAATCCTAGGTCCCGCCGTGAGGATCTGCGCACGCATGTTGCAAACATATATAGAATGGTAGCTGAGAAGATTTGGCCTGGAATGCTTAGTCGGAAACCTGTTCTCCGCTTGCATTTTCTAAGGTTCATTGAAGAAACATACCGCCAAACCAACCTGTCATCATCTGACAGCTTTCAAGATTTGCAGCCTCTCCGATATGCACTAGCATCTGTGCTGAGATATCTAGCTCCAGAATTTATTGATGCCAAGTCTGAGAGGTTTGACAACAGATTGCGTAAAAGGCTTTTTGACCTCCTCCTTAGCTGGAGTGATGACTCTGGCAGCACATGGGGACAGGAAGGCAACAGTGACTATCGCCGTGAAATTGAGCGATACAAAGCTAGTCAGCATAATAGGTCTAGGGAATCACTTGACAAACTTGCGTTTGACAGGGAAATGGCTGAGCAATTGGAAGCTATCAACTGGGCTGCCATGAATGCCATTGCTTCTTTACTGTATGGCCCATGCTTTGATGACAATTCAAGAAAAATGACTGGTAAGGTGATATCATGGATCAATAGTTTGTTCATGGAACTAGCTCCAAGGGCACCCTTTGGGCATTCACCAGTTGATCCCCGAACGCCCTCATATTCAAAGCACACTGACGGGGGCCGTTTTGGAGGAAGAGACAAACAAAAAACTGGTCACTTGCGAGTTCTATTAGCTAAAACTGCATTGAAGAACATTCTGCAGACAAATTTGGACCTGTTCCCTTCTTGCATAGATCAGGTGAATTTTTGCTTCTTTCACAACTCTTTTCTGAGCTTTTATGAACATGCATTGTGTTCATTGAATAGCTGCATTTGTTTTATGTATTGCTCGCAGTGAAGTTCTCTTCTCAAAGTAGCGGTTTGTTGATTTCATGTTATCTTATAAGTTAGATCATCCTACATAACTTAGAATTACACCCTTAACTTTTGTCCTATAATCATCCTTTGTTTCTCTTCTTGAAGCTTTTGATTTCCTCTTAGCATATATGTTTGGGATGCTTCATTCCACAATTGCAGTTTCTTCTATTTGAAAATTCTCAAACCCTCACTTAAGCAATTGAGATATTGTTATGTTAAATTTAATTTATGCTTGCCATCACCTGTTTCATTTAAACTGTACCCATCATTTGCAGTGCTATTCTCCTGATCCTTCAATATCAGATGGGTATTTCAGTGTCCTTGCTGAAGTATACATGCGTCAGGAAATTCCAAAATGTGAGATCCAGAGACTTTTGAGCTTGATCCTCTACAAGGTGGTTGATCAAACAAAACTGATCCGTGACAGTGCCCTTCAGATGTTGGAGACGCTCTCTCTCCGTGAATGGGCTGAAGATGATGCTGATGGCGTTGGCCATTACCGGGCTTCTGTTGTTGGCAACCTGCCAGATTCCTACCAGCAATTCCAGTACAAGCTGTCCTCAAAGCTTGCCAAGGACCATCCTGAGCTCAGTGAGCATTTATGCGAGGAAATTATGCAGCGCCAACTTGATGCAGTGGACATTATTGCTCAACATCAGGTCCTCACATGCATGGCTCCTTGGATAGAGAATCTCAACTTTGTTAGACTAAAAGAATCCGGTTGGAGCGAGAGATTGCTGAAAAGTCTTTATTATGTGACGTGGAAGCATGGTGATCAGTTTCCTGATGAGATTGAGAAACTCTGGAGCACCGTTGCAAGCAATACCCGTAATATCATTCCTGTTCTCAATTTCTTAATCACTAGAGGGATTGAGGATTGCGATGCAAATCCATCAGCAGAGATTACTGGTGCATTCGCTACCTACTTTTCAGTTGCTAAACGTGTTAGTCTATATCTTGCTCGGATTTGCCCACAACAGACCATTGATCACTTAGTCTGTGAGTTGTCTCAGAGGATGCTTGAGGACAATGATGAACCAGTCAGGCCTGGAAAGGCTGATACTTCTGCAAATGTTGTATTAGAGTTTTCTCAAGGACCTAGTACCTCCCAGGTGGCAACAATAGTTGATAGCTTGCCTCACATGTCCCCCCTGCTTGTCCGTAGTTCCCTTGATGGCGCAATCAGGAATGTTAGCGGAAACCTGAGCTGGCGGACATCAGCAGTTACTGGCCGAAGTGTATCTGGCCCATTGAGCCCATTGGCCCCTGAAGTAAGCATCCCAAACCCCACCACAGGTCGGTCAGGCCAACTCCTTCCAGCATTAATGAACATGTCAGGGCCATTGATGGGAGTCCGAAGTTCAGCTGGAAATCTGAGGAGCCGTCATGTTTCCAGAGACAGTGGTGACTACTACTTAGATACACCAAACTCAAATGATGATATTTTACATCAAGGTGGCAGTGGAATTCATGGGATCAATGCCAATGAGCTCCAATCTGCATTACAGGGGCACCAGCACTTGCTTTCACGTGCTGATATAGCTTTGATTCTTCTTGCTGAAATCGCATATGAAAATGATGAGGACTTCCGTGAAAATTTACCTCTATTGTTCCATGTCACCTGTGTTTCCATGGATAGTTCAGAAGACATTGTGCTTGAGCATTGCCAGGATTTGCTTGTGAATCTCCTCTATTCACTTGCTGGACGCCATCTTGAACTGTACGAGGTTGAAAGCAATGAACGGGAGAATAAGCAGCATGTGGTGAGCTTGATAAAATACATTCAGTCTAAAAGAGGTAGCCTGATGTGGGAGAATGAGGATCCTACCCTTGTTCGGACTGAACTACCTAGCGCTTTGCTCTTATCAGCACTTGTGCAAAGCATGGTCAGTGCAATTTTCTTCCAGGGGGATCTTCGTGAAACTTGGGGTTCTGAAGCACTCAAATGGGCTATGGAGTGCACATCTCGTCACCTTGCATGTCGGTCACACCAGATATATCGCGCTCTACGCCCTAGTGTTAAAAGCGATAGCTGCGTATTGCTTATGAGGTGCATCCACAGATGCTTGGGGAACCCTGTTCCAGCTGTACTGGGTTTTGCGATGGAGATATTGCTGACACTGCAAGTCATGGTTGAGAACATGGAGCCTGAGAAGGTGATACTTTACCCACAGCTCTTCTGGGGCTGTGTTGCGCTGATGCATACCGATTATGTGCACATATATTGTCAGGTACTTGAATTGTTCTGTAGGGTAATCGATCGCTTGACATTCCGTGACCGGACAACTGAAAATGTGTTACTATCCAGCATGCCACGTGATGAGTTTGACATCAATGGGTATACAAGCGACCTCCACAGGCTGGAGTCGAGGACTACATCAGACAGATTACTATCTGTGACAGAGACTGGTAAAGTTCCTGATTTCGAAGGGGTGCAGCCATTGGTGCTGAAAGGGCTTATGTCTAGTGTTAGCCATGGATCTGCGATCGAGGTGTTATCTAGGATTACCATACCAACATGTGATTCTATATTTGGTAGTCCTGAGACAAGGCTGTTGATGCACATCACAGGTCTTCTTCCATGGCTTGGGTTGCAGCTCACAAAAGATGCATCTTCCCTCGGGTCATCTTCACCCGTACAAGAGCAGAACCAGAAAGCTTACTATGTGGCATCCAACATTTCAGTATGGTGCCGTGTCAAATCGTTAAATGATTTAGCTGAAGTCTTCAGAGCATACTCCTTTGGGGAAATAATCTCTCTAGAAGATCTTTTTGTGCGCGCATCGCCACCAATCTGTGCTGAGTGGTTCCCTAAGCACTCATCTTTGGCGTTTGGGCACCTGCTTAGGCTCCTTGAGAGGGGCCCTCTGGATTACCAGAGAGTGGTGCTTCTGATGCTTAAATCACTGTTGCAGCAAACCCCGGTGGATCCATCTCAGATACCTCAAGTGTATAATGTTGTGTCGCAGCTTGTGGAGGGCACACTATGTCAAGAGGCACTGAACGTGTTGGAGGCACTTCTGCGGAGCTGCAGCGGTGTAACTGGCGGTCAAACAGATGAAATTGGATTTGGTGAGAATGGTCACGGGATGGGGGAGAAGGTTCACCAAAGCATGCTTCTGCCTCAATCATCATTCAAGGCTAGGAGTGGACCTCTTCAATATGCTGCTGCCGGTTCAGGGTTTGGGACTTTGATGGGCCAAGGGGGTGGCAGCGCTGCAGACACTGGTGGGGTGGTCACCAGAGATGTGGCGCTGCAGAATACCCGCTTGCTGCTGGGGCGTGTCCTTGATACATGCGCTCTCGGCCGTAAGAGGGATCACAAGCGCCTGGTGCCGTTTGTGGCAAATATCGGGTAGAAAATGCAGTGAACCTATCTAGTGCTGCTAACTGAATGCAGCTGGAGTAGTAATTTTGTATAGCTAGGAGAATCAATCAATTGAGACCAGAATTGCTGTGCACAGGATGGATGGACGACAAGATATAAAGCACTTCCCGCCGCCGCCACCAATAAGACTACTAAAACCATACTGGCCAACAACTCAGTTTTGACTGTAATAACACAATGTGTTTATTTACTCTGTAATCACATAAGGTTGCAGGTTTGTAATATGGCTGTAGCGGTAGACTGCAAATTATTCGATGTACATACTATACAGCATAGCAACTTTTCTTTTTCTCCTTTCCTTTAGCATGGCAAGTTTTTTTGACATCTTTTGCTGGGTTCTGTATATTGAAATGCTTGGTGTCATCCCGAAGGGACTGTAGTGATAGTCTTGATTCATAATCATCATCCTTGTTATTTATTATTGTTATTATCTTTTCTCTTCACTGTAAACATGTCTATGCATTACAACAGCCCGTACCACTGGGAACAGCCGCTTTAGCTGTTTTCACCAGGGCATTTTTCTTTGGAAAATTTTGTATATGAAAGTTATTTTTTAAAAAATTCAATTAATCTATTTTTTATGTTTAAAATAGCTAATATTTAATTAATCAAACGCTAGTAATGTTGTTTCTTGTTGTGCAAGCCCATTTAGCTAATTGCTCAAATGAACATGACCTTAGTTGTGGATCTAGCGTAAAGCTTATTTTTGTTTTGTTTTAACTAACCTATTTTCCATTTTTATGTTTTTCTTTAGGTGAACACTCGTAGATTTTTATTTTTTGAGTGTGCTACATGGGAGGATGAACCATTCCACTTTGAAGTGGCTGTAGAGATTTAGGTGTATGAATGAAGGCAAGGTGATTTCTTTGATTTTTGTTAGCATAGTTATTTTCCGTAATAAAAGCAGGTCCTGCTGTATACTCCATTCCTATATGCAGGGGTTTTCTATATAATTATATAGAGAAAATCCCTTACATGAGGATGGAGGAAGTGTATCTATATGTGTGTCACGACTCACGATGAAGATGTAAGCTTCGTATTTAGGTATGTCAGCCTCATATTTAGGGGTGTGCAGTGAATTGAGGAGTATATTTGGGCCGTTAGTTGTTTACCTGTATAGGCATATCTGTTCGTTTACTCGCACGCAGACAGAGCTGGTAGTAGGAAAGATGGCAGAAAATGGGACCTACTAGGCAGAAAGAGGCAAAGGTAGGCAGATCTGGAGTTCTGGACCGGAGGAGTAGCATGGCAACGGGAATGGGGAATCCAGACAGAGCCTGAGCTGATGATGTCTGATTACTGCTGCCCTGAGCTGAGCTGAGCGAGTGCAAGACGACCACAGAAGAAAAGAAAGAAAAAGGCTGCCCGAAAGAAATCCTGAATCCCTCCATCCAATCTCATCTCTTCCCTTCCTTTCCCATGGACTCCGCCGTCCGACCGCCGCCCGTCGACGACGACGAAGCTCGCCGCCGCCGCAATACCGACTGCATCTACTTCCTCGCCTCCCCGTTGACCTGCAAGAAGGTTTATCTGCTTTACGTTCCTCCTTTTTCTTTTCATCTTTTTCCTCTCCTCTAGCTCGATTACCTTCCGATCTGCCGCTTCCCTCCTCTGCCACACCCATCTTCCCTTTCGATCTGCCCTCCCTCCTCTCGTATCTAGCTACCTAGGATTTCTTTTCTTTCTTTACGACTTACTTTTACACTCTCTGAATTTCTTGCCTAGAATCTCTTCAACAAGCTCAAGTACAGTACAGATTCGTTTGCGCTTCCTTTAACTAACTTTGGTATTTGTAGTATGAGATGAGAAGATGTCTGTCCACCCACAACACACACACACACATCCTAGATTTTCGTGGATTTGATGCATATACACGCCATAACGGCCGCCTCATGAGCTCGTCACGACATACTACCCTCTCACTACTTATTTTCTACTATTTCTAGCCATGTCACTCAATTAGTGTTGCTGACTTGTCTACCTCCATCAATACTCTGCTAGCCTATAATTCATTCTTCTGTCGGTACTGGATCTGAATCTTAGCTTCCCTATGCATACATGTAAACTTCCATTTTTGGATAGACGATTGGGTATTGTGGCGAATGTGCCGTCATCGGTTCTAAGCCACTGGCTTATTTACTTTGTTGGTTCTTATGCGTGATTCATTCTTCACCTCTAATGCTCTTTATTTCAGTATACTGACATAATCTTTTTCCTTCACTCAGGGAAGTGAATGCGATTACCGTCATAGTGATGCTGCAAGGATGAATCCTAGGGATTGCTGGTACTGGTTCAATGGCAACTGCGCTAATCCTAAATGCTCATTCAGGCACCCGGTACTCCCTTGCTCTCTGTTTTTCTTCAACCAAAACTACTGCAATCATAACATGTTGAGTTCCTCAGTGAAACAGACCAGCAGCCCAACTTCGTAAGCTATATAATGTGTCAAGTTAACTTATTCTTGTGACTAAAACTTATGTACTCAACTAAACATGATAATACCCACTCACTCAAATATTATGAGCAGCTGTGCCTGATAACTAATAATCTAGTTCTCTTTTCAGCCATTGGATGGCTTGGTCGGAGCACCCACAACACCACGTGCATCTCAACAATCTGCACCACAGGTTTCTGTGCCTCCTCTAGCCCCTGTGTCTAATCCTGCCAGTGGCACAGCCAAGCAAGGAGTTCCATGTTACTACTTTCAAAAAGGCATGTGCGTAAAAGGGGATAGGTGTGCGTTCATGCATCTGCCACAGGCTGCTGGAAGTCCTGCCCCTCAGCAGACAGCAAAGGTTTTTGTGCTTGCTTCGGTGCCTCATCCTCAGATGAAGAATTCATGGACAAAACCAAACTCTTCTGCTCAGCAGAATGCACCTCCTGCCACATTTGACAATCCTAAGGACAGTGCCCATAATGGTAAACCTGCTCTGAAGCCAAATTTGACAAACAGGGCTGGTCACTCATCAGGAATTACTCATGATAAAAAAAGTTCTTCCGTGCCGTCTGGTGTAACAAAGAATTACCGATCTCCGACCTCAATTGGAGATGAATTAGCTGAAAATGGTATGGAGATGGGTGAATTTGTGAGGGAACCATCTGCTGGTGCTGATGACTATGCTGAACAGTCACTCAGGGAAGACCGCAGTAGTTACCGTCGTACTAACGGGGAGCAGCACATTGGGATGCCGAGGCATACTCATGGTAGTTATGGATTTGAAAGGTCACAGAGAAGCTCTGCTGAGAAATTGTTGTCACAGAGTAGGTTTTCTCAGAGAGAGCTACCTTTTACTGCAGAAAATTCAGATTTGCGCCAAAGGCTATTGAAGCAAAGAAGGCTAAATAATCCAAGACCGGGACAGGTTTCTGATAGGCATAATATCTATCTTGAGGATGAACGCCATGACCATCATCATCGGCGTGGTGAAGAGCAAGCTACCCATGATGGTGTTTCAAGCTCTCGATTGCGTGGTAGAATAAAACTTCCTGCAGAAACATCATCTGACAGACATGGCTTACAGCCAGACAAAGAGAGAGATAGAGGGCCCCGATCTAGATTGTCGCCGCCAAATCAAACAGACCTTAGAGGGAAGCTTCATGATAGGCTAAAGGCTAGGCCAAATGAGGATGTGTCGAGCAATACAAAAGGTTCTTTGGCAAAAGCAAATAGTGGTGAAGATGTTGACTCTTTGAATTTTGCTGGCCCAAAGAGCCTTGCAGAACTGAAAGCAAAGAAGGTTGCAGGCAGTGCAGGCCGACATTCTATCAAGAGTGCTGGTCCTTCAGCAGGGCCAGTTCGAATGACATCCGAAATAGTTTCTGTCCAAGACTCTTCAAACCCTGTTGCTTTTGAAGGCCCAAAACCGTTAAATGCCATCTTGAAGAGGAAAAGAGAGGCAGATTCTGGAAACGCTACCAATTCAGGCAGCAAGCAGGAAGAACACTCAGTGGGAGATGAAGAAGGATCTCAGAATGAGTTCGAAAACATTGAGGATGACATAGTTGGAACGAACAACGAGGGCGAGGGGAATGGAGAAGAATCCTTCCAGCCTGAAGATGATGTTGTGTATGATGATAGCCTGTCTCCTGCGGATGACATTGCTGTTGAAGCTACAGACGATGCAAGCAAGGAGCTGGAGGAGCAGCAAGATCTGGAGACAGCAGAAGAGTACGACTACGAAATGGATGACGTTAATGCAGAGGAGGAAAATGACTACCAGGAGTATGAAGACGACGATTTGGAGGACGACGATGATTTCGCGCGCAAAGTGGGTGTGATGATCACTTGAAGCTGCTGTAGGTGTGCCACTATGGTACACCCACACATGAGCGAAGAAAGATGTGTTATATTCCTCCCAGTATGTTGGTCTGTTTTCTTCTGGCGCTAGATGCTTTTAGTTCTCTGTGCCAAAGAACTTCAGCTAATAAAGTTGGGAGGAAGATAATATTGCCTCATCGGAGGGCTTCGTGTTTCAGCCAAGAGGCGGCTGCTTGTACTCTGATGTGTGCGTGTGCTCTCCTACCTGTGTTGTTGTATCATTAATTAAAATTAAAATGAACTAACAGGTTACACAATGTACTTCTATTTATCCACAAGTGTATAAGATGATAACAGGTGAAGCCTTTGCTGGTAGAGAATACATGTACTCTTCCCCTAAGATTAACGTTTTAAGTTTTTTTACTCTTTTGCATTGTGTATCTCATAATGTAAGTTCGAATTGTGTTGGGTCGAACACGGCACGCCGTTGTCATGCATATATCCACAAGAAAAACCATGGCACCGGTGGACATGGCTTCGGTCAAAATTGCCGAACACCATAGAAGCTTCGGTTTAAATTTACGTGTTAACCATTGTAAAAGAATTAGTAAAATGCCCCTGCTTCGCTACGTTCTTTAACCGTTAAACGTTGTAGGAGCAAGCACGCCGCCCTCCGAATCAGCCATCTAACCATTGGTACAAAACACAAAAACTTTTTGTGATGGTGTTAACAGATATGGATAATGTACCAATGGTCTCATGGCTAATACTCGTGAAACTTTAAACCCGGAGAAAAATATCCAAGTCACAAATTTTTGTTGAAGGCTATAACTCATTAACTCATGAAATTGTGAAACAATGACTCGAAATCTAAAAGTTTTGGCTGATGACGTGAACTTTCAAGGATTACATGACAACCGTTCTCACATCGAATACTGTGCCAGAGAAACATTTCAGTGAATTTTACGCTCAAGGTTAATACTCAAGAAATTTGGCCGAAGACTATAATTTATGAAATTATAGAATGAAGGCTACAAATCACAAATTATTTTATGATGTTATAACAGTCATGCATAACGTACCGAATGGTCTAGCAGCCACCCGTGAAACTTTGAGCCCAGGAAAAATTTCCGTGAAATTTAGGTCCACGGTTAATACTCAAGAGTTTTGGCCAAAGGATACAACTCAGGAAATTATAGAATAAAGGTTAATACTCAAGAAACTTTGAGCCCGAGAAAAAATTGTGCATTTTAGTCTAATGGTATTAACTCATGAATCTTCGTCGAACGATGGCTAGAAATCTAAAAATTTTGATTGATGGCATGAACTGTCGTGGATTGCGTGTCAAATAGTGTCACATTGAATTGTTGTAAAATTTTGTGCCAGAGAAACATTTCCGTTAATATTAGGCTCATGGTTAATACTCATGATCTTTTCCGAAGGCTATATCACACGAAACTATAAAACAAAGGTTACAAATCAATTTTTTTTTTATGGTTTCAGCAGTCATGGATAACATATAGAATGGTTCCACCGCTAATACTCGTGAATTTTAGAGCCTGAAAAAGAATTTCCGTGCGATTTAGGTTCAAGGTTAATACTCACGAGTTTTGGTCGAAGGCTATAAGTCACAAAAATTATAGAACAAAGGCTACAAATAACAAATTATTTCATGATGGTTATAACAGTCATTGATAAAGTACCGAATGGTCCCACGGCTAATACTCGTGAAACTTTGAGCCTGAGAAAAAGTTTTTGCATTTTATGCTCAAGGTATTAAGCCATGAATTTTCGTCGAAGGTTATAAGTCACGAAATTGTCGAATGATATCTAGATATCTAAAATTTTTGATTGATGGCATGAACAGTCGTGGATTGTGTCGGAGCGTAAACTCCTCCACCGGTATTTGTAGGACCCCTTTTTTGTCCGGCCTAGGGGTACGGGTGGATCCGAGCTCTATGATTGCGTGAGGAAGAAGAAAAACTCTATCCCGTGAGGGAAATGAGACAAGAGTTTATACAGGTTCGGGCCGCAGGATGCGTAATACCCTACTCCTGTTGTGTGTCTACTATTATGGGAGGAATATTCTTACTTACAAGCGTGGGTGTTTTTTCCTCTAAGTTTGGCTTACGGAAAAAGTCCATTTCTTACTGTGAGCCTGGGTCTCCTTTTATACTCAAGGGAACACCACAACGACTTTCCCCCTCTCTCTCTCTTCCATCCTCGGATGTCTAGAGTAGATCACACTGTACCGGCATGGCAGGCACACCGGCATGTTCTTCTCACCAACTTCCCCTATCCGCCGTGTAATCCGGGATCAGGAGTGGATTTGGTAGAGCAGGCGCTGCAAGCATCGTGGGGTCTTGTCGCTTGTCTCCCATGTCAGAGCCGGTAGGCCGTAGGGTAGGTTAACCATAGGGGTTGAAAAACCCTCGCCCTCCTCCTCCACGCTGCCCTCAATGCGACGGAGACGGGGCAGAGGGGGCGCCCTGTCGGGGGCGACCGCACGGTCACCCATGACTGACGCAGCCGCCCACGCCTCCTCCCCTCGGTCAGAGGGAAAGGAATTATGATGGGGGCTGGCAGCGCCGTTTCACGTCGCCATTAATGCGGTGAGGCCGTGTCAGCCCTCATGAATGCGGTCGTTGGGAGCGCTTCGCCGCTCCCTTCCACAAGTCTTCTGAGGGGCGAACTGGTGCGGGTCACCTACAGGGCTCCCGGGTGCTTCCCCGGGGTCATTTGTTTCCTCCCGGAGGGGGCCCCGAGGTTCACCCGGGCCACTCCACCCGGGCCTAATCCTTTTATCACTTTGCCTTGGTGGGCCCAATATGCTTTATATTGCTGCCACGTGGTACCTCCGGACCCATATCACCGACAGATTGCATTCTAACCGGTCTCACATTGAATACTTATGAAATTATGTGCCAGACAAACATTTTCGTGAATTTTAGGCCCAAGGTTAACACTCAAGAAATTTGGACGGAGGCTTTAACTCATGATATCACAGAACAAAGGCTATAACTCATGAAAATATAACCATTTCACTAATATTTGCAAAGGAACCGCTAATCACGCGATCCATGACTGTTCACACCATGATCCATAATTTTTGATTTCTAGCGTTCGCTCCAAAAGTTCGTGAGTTATAGCCTCCAGCTGAAATTTGTGATTGTTATCCCAGAGATAAAAATGACTGTAAATATTTCTTTGGCCCAAAATTTCACAAGTGTTTTCCAAGGAACCATTAATCACACGAGTCGTGACTGATGACACCATGATCAATAATTTTTTGATTTCTAGTATTCGCTCCATAATTTCAAGAATTTTAGTCTTTGGCTAAAATTCATGATTGTTAGCCCAGAGACAAAAATGGTTGTAAATCTTTCTTTGGCCCAAAATATCAATAGAATTTGCCAAGTAACAGTTAATTACGTGATCCGTGATTGTTGACACCATGATCCATAACTTTTTGATTCGTAGCATTCGCTACATAATTTTGTGAGTTATAGCCTACGGCTGAAATTTGTGATTGTCAAATGGAGACAAAATTGGTTGTAAATCTTCCCCTGGCCCAAAATTTCACTTGTATTTGTCGTGGAACCGTTAATCACGCGATCCGTGAATGTTGACACCACGATCCATAACTTATTGATTTCTACCATTCGCTCGCTCCATAATTTCATGAGTTATAGGCTTCGTCTGAAATTAGTGATTGTTAAACCTGAGGTAAAAATGGTTGTAAATCTTTCTCCGGCCCAAAATATCAGTAGTATTTATTGTGGAACCGTTAATCGCACAATCCGTGACTGTTAACACCCTAATCCATTGTGAGGACGTCCCAGAGTCTAAGTGGTGCAACGCTTCGAGGCATGCCAGCGCGAAATATCTGGATGGATGGGGTCTCGAATAAAAATCCCTGAATAAGTACAATAACCATCCAACCTCATCGCAGACCCCGACATGTATTTAAGAGTGCACTACAGAGGCTCTAAGGCATCGGATATGAAATAGGGGACACAACCGTTGGAATAGCCACACCAGTTGTCTACGTCGTACACCCGTCAAACCACTCGATGATGGCGACCCAAAAGCGTACCCCAGAGACTCAATCTCAACAAAGGCATATTCCCCGGTTATCTCAACTATTTCAAACCCATCCTCATGTGCAACTAGTTGCCCAGGAATGCAACTAGCTCCACACAATTCATCTCAAGCA